>VXBC01012422.1:63284-102668 GCA_013399945.1 Ploceus nigricollis
TACTAGCAGTTGTGCTCTTGTTTGCCCTCTTCTGTCCGGATAATAATACTGCATTTAAAGAAAATCCTCTCCAGAAAACCAGCGGGGTTAAAACACAGTCTGTTAAGACTGTTAAAACACAGTCTTTTCCATGATTTACTGTGTTAAATTACCCAGCTGTTTTCAAATTCTGTTGGCAATTCGGTGCAAAATATAGATGGGAGAAATACTTCAGAGCTGTTTGCAAGATACTGTTATCTTTAGTTTTAAATCCAGTCTATTTTTAAGAAAAGGTTTAAAAGAAAATTCCAAACCACATGCAGTCCTGTCACGTGAAGAGTATTTTGCTCTTCGATTAGTTGGGAAAACGGGGAATTTTTGAATTCAACTCAAATTGGTACATGTTGTATTTTTGCATTTTGCTAGTCAGCAACCAACAAAAACAGTTTCAAAGTTCTCATTTTTACACCAAGTAAGACCATATGAACAGACAATTAAAGAATCTGTCTTAATTAAAACATCTCATTGGCTTCTGCCACTAAAAATGGTATTAATATCTGAGCCCAGAACTGAGGGCTTATAGCAGCCAAATGCTGTATCAGCTGTATCAGCAAAAGACAGGGAACAAATTCAGTTATTTCAGGACGTTTATGAATTTCAGAACAGTTTTAAATGTTGTCAAGGCACATAAAATGCAGTCATAATTTTTTTTCCAATTTTCTAGAATCTTAATTTCAAAATATTTTATTCCCCATAAACAGCTGGAGCTCAAAGGGATAAGCATGTAGCTAAAAATTAGTTTCAGAGGGCCTGAAATGTCATTTTCTACTCCTATATGTTGCAGTGTGCAGATCCTTGCTAAGGATAAAATGAAAAATAGGTAGTTTAATGAATTTCTTCAAAACGTAGTCCTCTAGTAATAATTTAATAACAAATGCCTGCGTAACTCAAAGGTGATTTATGAGTTTTGATCTTTTCTATAATGTACTTTGGTAACATATTTTGGTATACTGTACTGTAAGGGTGCAGGGGAGGTTTAATGCAGTGGTTTTGATGGACTGTCTGTGGGTGGGATAATGAGCCTGGGTGTTTTAATCTCCTTTTCAGGGTTTCATGACCCAAAACACGGCAAAGCAGAATGAGCACTGCCTGAAGAACTTCGACCTGACTGAGTACCGCCAGGTGCTGGGTCACCTCTCCATCCAGATCTACCAGCAGCTCATCAACATTGCAGAGGGCATCCTGCAGCCCATGATTGGTGAGCTCACAGCTGCCCTTCAGCAGGGTGTTTCTTGGCCCAGATTATCTGCTCCAGCTGTTTTTCAGACCTTTGCACAGTGCCAGCATGACACAGAGAGTTTTTATCTTCCGCCATGATAAGAGCTAATAGGGATGAGGGTTTTCCCTCCCACTCCAGAAGATACCTCTTTTATTTCTCTTGAGGAGGCAGTGGAAGAAATGAGGTTGTGCTGGTGGGTCTGCTTTCTCCTCCAGACCAAGGTTGTGGTTAATCTTTTTATGGATGGAAACATTATAAGAGAGGAGAGGATTGGGAAGAGGAAAAAGACTCATAAAGACCTTGTTTTTCGAGGGTGAGAGAAGGTATGAGAAGAGTTACCTCTTCAGCCAAATCCCTGAGGATTCATCTGAGGAATGCCCCATCCCTGGAAGTGTCCCAGACCAGGCTGGACAGGGCTTGGAGCAACCTGGAATGGTGGAAGGTATCCCTGCCCATGGCAGGGGTGTTTGACATAAATAGCCTTTAAGATCTCTTCCAACCCAAACTCTTGTATAGTTCTATGATATTGGTGTGCTTTTAAACTATTTTGTATTATCAGAGTAAACCAGCATTCATGGATCTGTCCTGCTGTCAGTTCTCACAGCATCCCTGATGCTGCATCACTGAGACTGACGTGTTCATTGCAGCCCATGGAGGGATCAGTTCTTCCCTCTAGTGACAAATAGATGGATGCAGGCTTTTTAACCCATTTCCCCCCCTCTTTTCAGTGTCTGCTGTGCTGGAAAACGAGAGTATCCAAGGGCTTTCCAGTGTCAAACCGGTGGGCTACAGGAAATACGCCTCCAATGCAGGTGACAGCTCCTACAGCTTGGATGAAATGATTCGCCAGCTGAACACATTCCACAGCATCATGTGTGACCAGGGCCTGGACCCAGAGATCATCCAGCAGGTGTTCAAGCAGCTCTTCTACATGATCAATGCCATCGCCCTGAACAACCTCCTGCTGAGGAAGGATGTCTGCTCCTGGAGCACGGGCATGCAGCTGAGGTGGGGCTGGGGCTTGGGGCAGGGCTGTGCCTGCTTAGGGAAGTTTTGTTAGCGTTATAAGTTGGTGGAAAACAGGAAAAAAAAAGTGCACTTCTCTGTGCAAATTAGTTAAATCTTCCTTTTTCTACCCTCTCCCCTTCTCATGCTGGATCTTTCTGTGTTCCCCTTGAGGACAGTGGGCACAGCAAAAGCATTTTCTGTGTAGATATTCTCAAAGATATCTGGGTACCTTGCAAGATCTTGTTAGCATTTAAAAGCTGGTTAAAGCTTCATTTTAATTGTTGAAACTTGGAGGAATATGAATGCTGTAGAAAAGCACCTCCCTTGGGTTGTTTGGCTGTTACATGGTTCATCTATTTGTAAAGTACTTGGAGTATATATTTTACTCTGAGTTGTTGAGTACTAAGCTTTGGTCTGATTGTCTCTTGCTGCATGTATCACAAATATGCATCACAAAAAACCACATACACCATCACTGCAACATACCTTGAGCCCCAAAGAGGAGCTTTGAAGATACTACTTCTTACCTCTGAGCTCACATCTTGTCTCGTTTGCTTATCCAGGTTTAACATCAGCCAGCTGGAGGAATGGCTGCATGGGAAGAATCTGCAGCAGAGTGGAGCAGCACAGACTTTGGAGCCTTTGATTCAGGCAGCACAGCTCCTGCAGCTGAAAAAGAAAACTGCGGAGGATGCTGAGGCCATCTGCTCCTTGTGCACGTCACTCACGACCCAGCAGGTAGGGAGCAGGGCAGGGGTTTACAGCACAGATAATTGAGGAGTGGGAAAGGGTGGTCTCCTGCTGCCAGCTCTTCAGTGTGCCATTCCTTCAGTGGGCACAGCTTGTGCTTTTCAGGACTGATGTTACACCTTGGCCCTTCCCAGAGGTGGCCAGAGTGGTGGCCCCTCTCTTACAGTGCCACTGATGGCACTGGAGCTCCAGAAATGTGCAAAGATGAAACCCAGCCCCGAGGAGTTTGTTGTGTAAGTCAGATTCTTGGCTATTGTCGTTTGCCAGCTCTTAAACTGGCTGTGTCTGCACAATGCCCACCAAGGATTCCTGTTTGGGATGGGAGGTTTAAAAGTACCAACCTAGGCTTGCTGGATATGACCTTGAACTTTGAGACTCCATTCCAGGAGGATATAAACTCACGTTTTTTACTGCTGGATTGCCTGTCCTTAATTTGATAATGTTCTAGGAAGGGAGAAGTGGGAGGTGTGAGCTGATTTCCAGTGGTTCTTGGAGAGCCTTTCTAATATATGTGCATCACTCTGTCCTGAACATGCATTTTTGAGAAAAGCTGAGGGGAGGAGCGGGAGTGAGGGAGCATCAAGGGAAGTATTGTAGAAGTGACATCAGAAGTCATCCATGTCACCATGTGCCAACCAAGTGGAGTCCCTGTATAAATCTGTTGTTCAAGTCTGTTGCCAATTTATAGACGTTCCCATAAGAAGTGATTTTGACAGGTCCATAGATCTTGCAATACCTTACAGCAGGCAAAGAAAAACACCAGGGTGATACTTCTGCTGCGTCTTTTCTATGTTTTGTCATGGCAGACTTGTTGTGCCCATATCATGACAACCTGCTGCTGGTGCTTTGTGTTCTGGAGAAGTTTGGCTTCTCACGACTGTAACCATGTTTTCTTTTTAACAGATTGTAAAGATACTTAATCTCTACACTCCTGTGAATGAGTTTGAAGAACGTGTGACAGTAGCTTTCATACGAAACATACAGGTAAATTTAAAGGGAAGGGACAAATGTCAATTGGAGGGCACAAATAACATCTCTGTAGTTCTAGTGGCATCTGTATTAAATCACTGCTGACTCGGGCATTTTATAGAAGGCATGCTGCTGCAGATTGTCCTGAATTCAGTGCCCTGTGTGTGCACACACACTTAGAGCACACAGCAGCAGGGATAACCAGGCTGTTAATCACAGAGGGCAGTGAGCAGCCAAATCCCAAGTTCAGCTAATTCAGTTCTTCAGTAGCAACACGACTGAGGATTAAGGTTGCAGGAGACAACAAACTGTTGGTGAAATTGAGTTACTTCTGAGACAGGAGGTAGAAACTGGCAACTAAAGGAAAAATAAACAAATTAAAGCCGAACACCTTTTAATGATCACAAGGACCAGGGAGAAAAAGGAAGGGCATGTGTTCAGCTGCCCTCAGAACATATCACCATGGTTGAGCAGCTGAATCAAAGGTGGTCTGCTGGTATCACATAGTCCTGGTTTTGCCAAGGTTTTGCCAACGGGGTCATCTTGTTTCCAGGCCTGTATCTTTGTGATCATGTAGAAAATGTAACCAGGTTCTCCTGAAGCAGTGTTTCCTACAGTCTGTATAGAAGTTCCTGTGAATACTTGCTAAGAAGGAAAGGTGTTGCAGAAGAAAACAAAATAGTTCTCACCATTTTCTGCAGTATCTATAAAATGATGCACATTCTCAAACCTTTGATGGTGTTAAACACAACAAGAAAAGGCAATAACTGATGCTGAATTTATTTTCTTCTCCCACACCCAACAGAAGCAGTTGCAAGAACGGAATGAGCCTCCACAGCTGCTGTTAGACTTCAAGCACATGTTCCCAGTTCTGTTCCCATTCAACCCATCCGCCATCACCATGGACTCCATTCATCTCCCTGCTTCTCTCAACTTGGATTTTCTCAATAAAGTCTGAAGAAAGTAGAATGAAGCTCACCTCTCACACCCAGAGACTTCCAGCAACAAAAGAAAAAAATCATAAAAAGAATTCAAGAGCTCTTTAAATATGGACCAAACAGGCTTATGGAAGAACCAGTACACAGTAACAAATGGATGCTAAAATGTACACTAGAAAAGACACTGGTCTGTATGTGATTTTTTTTTGGTAATTTGCAGGTCAGAAATAAGGATACTTGAAAAATAGATTTATTTTTTACTGCTTGATTTTGTGTTGACATAGTTCAAAGCCCATAATCATTTCCAAAAGCCAGGAAGTAGGAGACAGCTTATTTTGATTTTCATAGGTGTCTATGACAAAGACAAAATTTGAGACACTTGTGCTGCCTTGAAGGATGTGTCATTTGTTTAGTAGCAGGTGGTCTTGTGCATATGAATAACAGAACATGCAGTTCTGCCTTCAGTTCTTGCTAGAAACTGCATTCATGATAGTGAATTGAAAAGGTGAATTGCAGAAGGTGTGTATTTATCACACCATAAAGGTAAAAGGGCTGGGATGCTGCTTGTTTCCACTGATGTGGAAATTTGTCACAAATTGTATGTTTGAGAAATGCTGTTGCTCCTCCTAAATGCATTCAGTGCATCTGCTTCATGGAAATTTAGATAAATTGGCAGGAATTGTTCTGTTGGACTTCCTTACATTACCAAATTTACGTTAGCAAAGGTTTTGTCCTAGTGAAATAATCATGATGCAAAGGACTGCCTTAAGCCTTCTGCTTCTAGTATAGCATCATTCTGATCCCTACTGTTGGCTTTCCTTGTGCTTTCAAGTGTCAAATTCCTTCATCCAGTGGCTGTCAAGATTCTTGGACCTCTTACATGGCCAGTGTCAGAATCCCATACATAGATCCTGCTAAGGAACCCAGTTTAATCATCCAGCCCTACCTGTGTTCAGTGGGTTAATCCTAGCTGTCGCTGTCCATGGAAAAACTCCATTCAGTTCAGTAGCCATCCCAAAATGTTATGAATCATGCAAATACACAGCTTGGATAAATGAAGAATATTTTAAAAATTAAAAAAGTTCTAAAAGAGATGAAATGTTCTAACACAAAAAGAAAAAAAAAAAAAAAGCTGTCAGGTGGTATGTTAGAAATGTAGGCCATTTCTTTAAGAGCGAATCCAAACTACAACAACCTTAAATGAATAATTGCTTTCACTTCAGATTCTGTTAGGTTTTTTTTTAATCAGACTTATAAACTAAACCAAACCAACCCTCTGGCCTCACCACACAGATGTTGAAGAAGACCAGACATTGGTTTTTCTTTGGTCCTTGCCAGCACACGCTGAGCTCTCGATGACTGCTGGGCAGGGGAGGAGGTGGGTTCCCGAGGGTCACTGATGCTCCACGACTGCTTAGCGTGGGGATGCTTCTGCCATAGCATGACGTGCCAAACTGCAGTCAGGATGTGTGGCTGCCAGCATTCTGCCCTTTCCACTTCCACAATAGTCTTGTTTAAATCAATCTTAACTCACCTGCTTTTGTGGCTCCTTCTGTGGTCTGCAGCTCCATCATGACTGAAAGCTTTCTAAGAAAAATCCACTCTCTCCATCTGACTTTTTTTAGCTGGTGTAAATCCAAACAGCAAGTGCATGACCAGGCAGGCTGTCTGCTCAGAGACTGAAAGTAGAATGTGAAGTTTCTTGAAGATATACTAACTCCTGTTTGCTTCAGTTTCCTTTCTACGCAAGGAGCGTGTTGTGATCTTCCTGTATATAATCGGTGTATATACAAGCTGCAATAGTCCTGTATGTACTATATGTGTATATGACTATCCAAAAAAGCACATTTTAAAAGAAACTGTTGAGTGCTGTGCAGAATTATATCAGTCTATGCCAGCGGGTAAATACCTTGATTCAAACTGAGACTATAGTTCAGAGCAACTGTTACCACTGAAGGACAGACTTCAGGCTAAAAAGTAATTTTTCCCCCTTAACTGTCACCCATTGAATTACAGATATTTTGCCTGTAAAGAGCCAAGACTGTCTCCAAACTGCAGTCCTTGGGCACTCACCTCTGCTGTGTCTTCAGTAGTGCCTTCACCTCCCCTGGCTATACAGTGAGGGTAATGTCACCAGTCTGCTGCCTGTGCCCAGCAAGCCCTGCCACCCACTCACCTGCAGTATCTTCATTTGTTTTCACCTACCTCTTTTCACAATGGATGTCCTTGCAGTGCTCTGGATTTTGTTAGTTGTCGCCTCTCTCTTCTTTCCACGCTCCGACAGTTGTCATGGTTTAAGAATAAATAATTCAAAGCAGGATGCAGCCTTTCTGTAAGGTGGTTTAAACAGAGAGCTGTTGCTCAGGATTCATGTTAGGTCAGCACTTTCAGGCAGTTCAGGTCTCTACCTCTTTCTGATGTAAATTATTTGGAGTACAATTCCCAATGCATTGATTAAACCTATGCTTATCACTCAGACTAAGTGACAGGTTGCTGCAGAATCCTCTTCTGCAGTGACTTTGTTGCTGATTACCACTGTAAAATGTGCTTAATGGTCTTCTAGGGGATAATGGTCTTTCACTGGCACTTTCAGGATTGTAATTTGTATGTGCTTTCTTAAAAACTCTTAGTATGTGTAGATGGGAACTGGGATTTAACATCTTGATCTGTGATCACGTAGTTTATCCACTGAGATCCATCTGGAAGAGAACTCTGTATGAAATACCTTTAATATATTTTATCTTTTCTGTTAGCACTTTTTAAAATTTGTATTTAAATGTTAATTTAGTTAAATTGCTATGCTCAAGCATGCTTCTTTCCTCAGATTTACACTTCTTTATTTAAAAAGCAAAATGAACACAAAGCATGGCTTAGAGAAATCTGGCTGTTCTCCAGATCTGTCTTTATTTTTAAATATTGATTATTATGTTTAGCATTTTCCCACTCTGTGCCTTCAGCTGTTTAACTCAACCACTCTTTCTCTGAAATAAGCATTAAAACAGTGGATTATTTTTATTATTCTGTCTTAGAAAAAGTTGTCTATGGATATAAAAGCCTACTCATAAAATCTTACATTGAGGAGGTCTGCAAAAACACTTTGAAGTTCTTGGGGGAAAAAACCCAAACAATAGTGACCCACAGTGATTTTTGCAAATATGATGGCTTATATCTCAGAAAAGCACTATTGGGAATAAAATAAAATAAATTAAACCATCAAAATGCCCAAATCACTAGCATTACAGAACCAGCACTTCAAATGTGAGTTGAGGCATATGCTGGCTGACCTACAAGAAGCATCCAGGACAATGTCCATGTTTCATTTTCACCAGAAAGTTTCTTTTCTTCTTCCTTTTTCTTTTTTTTAAATTGGCATTTTGTAGCTGAGGTTGCTTATCTTATCTGATAAAGCTGTTGTAGGTCACTGTAGAAAAAGAACATTAGACCTCAAGACTGAATTTTTGCAATCCTACATTACAAACATTTTTTTGCTCATGCAGTTTATTCCACTGGATCTACAAGAATTTCTTTGTATTTGTGAAACAGTACCAAAGTGTGGGCATGTTTTAAGCACAGTGGCTGTTTTTCATCACCCTGCAACTTGAACACTGAAGTCTTTGCAGGACATGATTCCTTGTTTGTGTGATTTGCAAAAGGTACAAATGAAAAAGCTGCACTTGAAACAATGGTTGTTTTCCTCCATTTTCAATAGTAAATGAATAAAATTGTGCAAACTTATTTTTTCAGACCATTAACTGAAAAATTAGCATTTTATCATTGCATATAAATAGAACCTAATTAAAATTAATTGCATGAACTTCCATGAAGCTTTTTTCCTCAAACTTTATTGATTCACATATATATTACAGTCATAAATTTATCTTCTTTTTTTTTCTGAAAGAAATTCTAGCAATGTAGATGTTAAGTAAAACAATCCACAAGACATAACCCTAATGAGTATCCAAATTATTTCAAGGTGTGAATGCCAGTGGAAAAAGACTTTCGGATTAATTTGAAATCAGAAGAAAATAAGTATATTAACAAAGTGCTACTATACTGAAATCTTTGGGGATATTTTTTTTTTGTGGTGTGAAGTGTCATTACCTTAAGGAGCAGAAGGTATAGCTGCTGTCAAAGTTGAATGACATACATGAGTGAATACTGTAGATGAAATACTACTGCTTATAAAGTATTTTTCCATTTTGAACAAATCTGTAAACGACACCTTTGTTTATAAGAAAATGCTTGTAATAGTCACTGTAATATTCAGCTGGGGATAAAAAAAATTTGTGAAATAAACACTTTTGAAGAAATTATGGCTTTTGGTCAAAAATGGGAATGCAAAAAATAACCCCTTTCAATATATACTTCCATCCAATAGAAACATTTCTATGTAGTTTATAAACAGAAATTAGGAGAACAACTTTTACTTACGACACTGGAGGTTTTAGAAGTTATAACTTGATTTCAGAGGTGCTGAAATATTGGTCACTAATTAGAAACTCACTGAGTGTGGAGTGTTATGGCCCTGAGAGCCATTGTAAATGAGTGGAGAAAAGGAGAGGAAATGCCACCTGTTGTGCATGCGTGTAAATCACAGAAATCCAGAATGGTTTGTGTGAGAAGGGACCTTAAAGCCCATCCACTTCCACCCCCTGCCACGGGCAGGGACNGCCTTAAATGAAACTTAGATGAGGGAAGTCAATGGCAAAGGGAGAAAATAAAGCAAAACCCTCGGCTCTTTTTAAAGGCAGTGTTGCACGTTCACTGATTTATAGATTTATTAAATCATTGGAATTATGTCGAGAATGTAGTTGAGAGATTATTTTAAATGAAAAATGGGAGTCTTCACAGGGTAACATTTTTTTTCCAGAAAATTTACAGAACTTTAAATGTGTCCCTGAAGACATACGGCAATTTTTATTTGTACACAAAATATTTTCACTGGCTTCCCTGTCTTCTGCCTGACAGCCGGGATGATTTCACTGGAGCAATTATACAGATAAATCATACCTCAAGCTGCATTTCAACCATCAGAACTCTGGAGGGTGGGTTTTGTGATGTACCTTGGAGGTCCGGATTCCTGGCTGTGAGGGTGGGGAGGCCCTGGCCCAGGGTGCCCAGAGCAGCTGTGGCTGCCCCTGGATCTCTGGAAGTGTCCGAGGCCAGGTTGGACAGGGCTTGGAGCAGCCTGGTACAGTGGAAGGTGTCCCTGCCCATTGAAGGGAGTGGAAGTGGATGAGCTTTAATGTCCCTTCCAATCCAAACCATTCTGGGATTCTCGGATATTTGTGTGTGGTTTTAACTATCTAATATTATCAGAGTAAACCATGGATTTGCCCTGCTGTCTGTTCTTGCAGCATCCATGGTGTTGCATCACCGAGACTGATATGTGCTCATTGCAGCCCACGGAGGGATCAGTTCTTCCCTCTAGTGACCAATATATGATTGCAGGCTTTTTAGCCCTTTTATTCCCGTGTTTTTCACTGTCTGCTGTTTTGGAAAATAAGAGCATCCAAATGCTTGAAGGTTTCAAACAGATGGGCTGCAAGCAGCTCCTACTCATCTCCATCTGTGTCCAGAGAAGCCAAAGCTTGGAATTAGGGGCAGTGCTGGGTCAGCCACGGATTGTGNATTCAGGGGTGCGCCACTCCACAACCCCCTCGAGGAGGTTTATAAATCTCAGCTGCATCAGGGCAGGCTCAGGTTGGACATCAGGAGGAACTTCCCCATGGAAAGGGAGGTCAGGAACTGGAACTGCCCAGGGAGGTGCTGGAGTGCCCGTCCCTGGAGGTGACCAAGGAGGGCCTGGATATGGCACTGAGTGCTGTGGGCTGGGTGACATGTCGGACTCGAGTGTTGGACATCGGGTGACAGGTTGGACTCGATGATTTCGGAGGTGCTTTCCAACGGAAGCGATTCCACGATTATCTGCAATTAACCGTAACACGNNNNCAAAATTTAAAAACAAACAAACAAACAAAAGAACCCCCACATTTAAAATAAATTTATCAAAAAACTAAAATTACGCGTAGAAAATAACTCTAATTAAACTGCCTGCCGACCGTGACTGGTCCGCCCGCAGCGTGGCGAATGTGTGGGGCCGGTGGGCGGGCGCGGCACACGGCCGGGCGCAGTGTGACCATGGCGTTACTGAGGGGTGAGGATCCCGTNGGGGGGAGTCGGAGGGTCAGTCACAGCCTCTGTGTTCAGCGCTGTTTTCTGCAGTAATTCAGTGTTTGGCTCCCTGCATGCTCAACTCAGTTGTGCTGCAAGCAAACTCATAGCAAAGGGTGTGTGTCTGTCATGTAACTAGGAATTTGAATTGTGTATCAGGAGCAATTTCTCCATGGAGAGGGCTGTCCAGCCCTGGCACAGCTGCCCAGCGCAGTGGTGGAGTCCCCATCCCTGGCGGGATTTAAAAGTTGTGTGGATGTAGTACTTGAGTCTGTGGGTCAGTGGTGACCTTGGCAGTGCTGGGGAATAGTTGGGCTCCATGGTCTTAGACATCTTAGAAGTCTTTTACAGCACAGATGATTCTATAATTATGTGATTCTCTGTTTATGTGCAGTGACTGTAAGTGACACCTGAACTGTCAGTGACTAGGAGTTTGTCACATCTAGGCCCTGCCTGTGTTAGACCTGATAATGCAGGATAAACTCCTTACATTGCAACAGCTCCTAAAAGTGTTTGGTGCAAAGAACTAATTTATGCTCTACATTGTTTAAATTCTGTGACTCTTAAAAATGAGGTAAATGCGCCTTTTAAGACCTGCTCTTGTATGAAAACAAAATTTAAATTTATTGCAATAGGGCTTTTTATCTATTTGACAGCACTTTGCTACTTGACAGAGTGTACCTAAATAATAACATACATGTCAGTCATGGTGTGAGATTGCAGTGCTAAGGCCTGTGTAGTCAGCATTGTATTAATTCTGATGGTTTTGCTGAGCTGGTTAGCACAGAGGGCACCTTTAATAGTTTGATTTTAGTTTTCTGTGCCCACTGCAGGATTTTCTTTTATCTCAATCCATAACACTTGCATATACCACTCCTGCTTCTTAACTTCCTTTTTTATGTTATTGATTGTTTTCTAGGCTTTCAAAATAGGATCTGATGTAGAATTATTTTCATACCAAGTGCATTTGAGATATGTTGGATGATTAAATAGTGTTTCAGTTCCCTGTTTGGCAGCAAGTGGTTAACAAAACCAGTTTAAAAGATGTCTCAAATATAGTGTTTGGTAAGGATTCAGAGTGATCTTGGCTTTCTTTCCCCAAAAGTTTTCAGATCTCTATGCATTTGGTACTATTTGCTCTCATGCAATGTTTATCACCTTGGAAAATTGCAGAGACTCTTGAATCTTTCTCTGATAATGTAGGACAGAGCTAATTAGTGGAAATTTAGGAAGAGTTGTCAAAGGACAAAAAGTCCTTTTTCACTCAGGACTTCAGCCACCCCTTGTTGCCTCTCCTGAAGTTCTGACGAGGGGGTAACATCTGTAAGTGCCTCACCAGTCAAGCAAAATTTGGCAGCCTCTGGAGTTATGTACCCTAAGGGAGTGTCTGTGTCCAGGTTAATTCAACATAACACAGACTGTGCTGCTGCTTCTTAATCATCTTCTCATATTGGTTCCGTCCAGTCTTCTCTCTGAGTCTTGAGTTATTGTTTTATTGAGCAGCCAGAAGGTGAACTCGGGCACAGAACTGATCCAAGTGAAAATGAGGCCCTCATTTTCTGCTGAGTTAGTGTTCAGCTGCCTCTGCTGTGTGCCCTGCCCTGGTTTATTGGCCCCGTAGTGCTGCTGGGAAGTGGGCAGCAGTGAGGAGCCTCTGTGAAAGAGAGAGAGGTGGTGTTGATGTGAAAGGAATGTTTAAGGGCAAAGTTCCATCCTTGCCCCTGGACTTCTCGTGAGGCAATGCCCTGGTGGATGTGACTGAACAAATAATGTGGATAACTGACAACCTGGCCAAGAGGGAGGAGAAAGAGTTCTTTTAGCTTGGTCAGGTCCCCAGGCTGGTCTGCAGCAAGGCTTTGTAATCAATTAGGGTTGGCACAATTTGGAGGAGGCAGGGAATCACTGGACGGGAGGAGTGGTGAAGAATGAGTGTCAAGGCCTGTTTTGCAGCAGGAAAGATATGCCAAGGAGGGAAGGTTTAGATTGGGTACTGGGAAGAAATGCTTTGCCATGATGTGAGCCACTGGCACAGGCTTCCCAGAGCAGCTGTGGCTGCCCCATCCCTGGAAGTGTCCAAGGCCAGGCTGGATGAGGCATGGAGCAGCCTGGGACAGTGGAAGGTGTCCCTGTCCGTGGCAGGGGGGTTGGAACTGGATGATCCTTGAAGTCCTTTCCAACCCAACCCATTCTTTGATACCAGTCTGAGCATCCTCCCTGCACATTTTAGATCTCTACACTGTGTTCAGGTCCTTGTGAATGGGGAACCTTGACTTGGGCCAGTTTGGAATGTCCTTTTCTAGTGGTCATGCAGCCTGGGGAGCAAATACATGCGATATGGAGGAGCACCCTCTCTCTGCCAAAACAGCCAAGTAACACGGATCAGATGACCCAAAATCAGTGCTCACGAGCAGCCTAGTGAGCAGGCATTTTTGTTTGTCTGCATTCTTACATCTGTGTGTGTCCCTGCGGTGTTACCTAAAATAGCTGGGTGTTTGATGGGAGCTGTGGAGATGGGGGTTGTGAGTGATACGGTTTAACTGGGGGAAAGTTCACAGCCTGCCTCCCACTTGTTTTTCTGCACGTGGGGGCAGAGAGCCAGTGTGACAGGCAGCCAGGAGGTGTTTGCTTCGGTTCAGAGATGGCTTCCCCTGAGCTGGAATTTTTATTGACTGCTCCTGGCCCATGCATTTGTACACAAGTGATTGTACATGGTCTCCTGCCTGGCAAAAACTGGATTTTCTTCTCAGGAACCAGAAGATTCATGCTGAAGCAGTTTAGGTGGCATATATACTTCTGGTGGTGGGAGCATGAATTTTTTGATTAGGGAATGTTTTTCCTCTTAAGCTAAAGTACTCAAAATTAAAATGCGTATAAAAAGTGAGTGTGTGTGGGGGTTGTGCTTTATTGTTTGGTTTGAGTTTTCTTTTTTTTTTTTTTTTTTTTNTTGTGGAAGCTGTTTCTGCATATAAACCAAAAATCTGCTGATTCTCCTAGGATGAGGGAATGGTCTCTGCTAAAAGCACTGTTCCTTACCTGATTTTTTCACAGGTGTCTACTACAGGATTTCCTAGATGTTTCTGGCATGCTTTCAGTGCATTAGCACTAATTTTTGATGCATGTGGCAGCCTACTCCAACTCCACATTTGTGTCCAACCTTACTTTGTTGTCAACCCTCACTGTGGAACAGGGATATTGCAAGAATCTTCCCCGCTTTTCTTTCTGACTGTTAATTCTTCCTGCCTTCCCTGTCTAAAGCACTATTACATTATTTATCTCGAGCTCCCTGTGTTCATGTTGCCTATACTTACAAAGTTTCATGTGAATTTGGGGTGTCACCCACTGGAGGCTGGCTTGGCGCCCTCCTGTGCATGAGGTGCTGTGCCTGTGGATAATTTCTGCCCCCATTGGGGGTGTGTTCCCTGTGGGTCATTTCTGCCCCCGCTGCAGGTGTGTTCATCGTGGCAGCCAAGCGCACTCCCTTCGGGACTTACGGAGGCTTGCTGAAGGATTTCTCGGCCACCGACCTGACGGAACATGCCGCTCGAGCCGCGCTGGCTGCGGGCAAGGTCCCCCCTGAGATCGTCGACAGCGTCGTCGTGGGCAATGTCATGCAGGTTGGTAGCCTGGAAAATCTGCTGCTTGGGGGCTGTTTCAGGCACCCTCGGTGTGGCCCTGTAGACAGATGCCTCTGGCTGGCAGCCAAAGGGGTGGAAGTGAAAGGGATCAGTAGCAGTTTGCAGTCTAGTGTTTCTTGCTTGTGCTTAAGGGATGTATCCTGTGTGATTTGTGGTATTGTTGGGAACAAGGCTTAGCTTGCTGTTTTTAGTGCCAGAGGTAGTTTAAAGGAGGACGAACTGACCTCCTAAAAGTATGTATCGATTAACTGGTTAGTTGCTAATCCCAGGTAGGTTTCCCTTGTTTTAATGGCTTGAGCTGTGTGACTCGGTGATCAGTGTTTTTTCACTGAGCTGCATAAATCCCTTTCTGTGTTAAGCCTGTAAGTGATTTGAGTCTATTTCTCTTGTGTTTTTTATAGAATTTTTTGGAATGAATGTGAGTTTCCTTTGAGCTCACAAGGGAAGGATACATGCTTTGATTGGTAGAGACATTTGGACAATCGTGTCTTTTCCAAAGAGCTTGTGAGGAGGATGCTCTTGTATGCATTGCAGAACTGCAGTTACCCACACATACAAATGAGGATCTTTGCTTTAGGCAAGACAGCAAAGAACATTCCTAGCTTTTTTTTTTCTTTGTATTCTGATTTCACCATTACTATTAAGGGTGGGGACTTTTATTTTGCACTGCATGTTTCAAGGATGCAAAAGAAACAACTGACTGAGAACTTGGACAATAAGCAAAGAAGCAGGCAGTATTCCTTCTTTGGATTTTCAGCCAAAAGAGTAGCTTTAAATTATTCTGTCTCCTACAGCTACCACCTAAGCTTCTTTTATTCAGCTTTTCAATTTTGTAAGAGCTGTTTGTGGCCTAGGAAAGCATTGCTACACTCAAATCTCTTGTAGTGCTTTCACATAAAAAATAGCAATCTCCTGATAAAGTTTCTTTTGATTTTGAAAATACATCTTTTCCTTTGCATCATACTTCCCCATCCCAGTAGAATTTTTTTTAATCTGTTTTTAAATCTGGTTTATTGATGTTGTTTGATTAAGTTTAATTAACTCTGAATGTGTGACTATTTCAAACTCCCCTTCTTCAGCAGAAGTGGCTTGATTAATTTTAATTTTCTTGTCCTGAACTTGCATTAGTATTGCAGCACTATGCACAGAACTTTGTCTTTACAATATGTTTTAGCTTAGGGCATGTTCCCCAAGGGCATAGGTGTTCTCTCTGGTTTTGGGAGGCCTTCCCCTGTTAGTCTGAGCAATGTTAATTTACCTTGTAATAATTGCAGCTTGCCAGGCAGGATCTACCCTAGTGTCAGCCTGCTGTGTGGGTGCTGTTTTGAAAATAAGGGATAAGGGAAAAAACCATAAAGTTGCTGACTTAACACACTTTCTTTAAAATGCATATTAAGACAGTGACACTTTCAGATCCTGTAGGATAGTATTTTCTTGAACTGAATCAAAGTGCTTCTGGTCAGCAGTAGGATTTCTGCTGAACATATACCATCTTCTGTCAGGGCTGCAGTTACACCATTCTGACTTTCTATCAAGACTTTTTTTGCTTTCCAAACCAACGAGAGTGTGACAAAACCTCTTTCCTGTTCTGCCTGCAGAGCTCCTCAGATGCCATCTACATTGCAAGACATGTTGGTTTGCGTGTGGGAGTTCCCATGTCTGTTCCAGCCCTCACTGTCAACAGGCTCTGTGGCTCTGGCTTCCAGTCCATTGCCAATGGATGTCAGGTACAAAGCTGTATTTCTGTGTCAGTCCTAGCTTTTGTCAGGCTGTTAACATGTAGAAACATGTCCTTTGTGTTTGGGATGAGTCCTGACGTGGATTTTTGGTAGAGATTTCTATTGTCCAGCACAGTTTTTTGCAGTTCAGCCACCACAGTGCCATGTCATTTGGTTGATTCTTAAAATCCAAGTATTGTAGTAATTTTTAGTTTAATATGAGGAATGCAACAAGTGTTAGCTGGTGAAATGGAGCTCAGCTGTGCTATAGTTGCATCCCACAGTCCTGTTTGTATGGACTGGAATTACTGGACTCCAGGAGTCTTTCATCTCTTGATCATTGTTTATATTCTCAGCTGGCTAGCTGTGTAGGCAGCAACCTGTGCTTTTTAACTATGCTTTTGTTCAAAGATCCAAACCTCTCATGGGTTAAGTAGTTCATGGTATCACTTCTTTTAAAATAGAAGAGAATCAACTTCTCTTTGAGGAATTGGCCAAAACCATTGAGTCAGAGCACTGGGATTTTTATTTCATTTGCTCATATGTTGCTTTTATGAATACTTGAATAAGCAGATTGATGATTGTGTGGGATTTTTTTGGTTTTCCTTGGCTAAAGAATTATTTTAGGTCTGATACTCTAGAAGAAAAAATGTAGAGTTAAGGTTACATGTTTGCAATAATATCCACCTGACTGTTTTTCCTAGTGCTTTTTGCAAAGGCCATACATACGTTTTGTCCACACTGAAAAAATCTGCTGCAGAATGTGACCACTTTTATTAAAATATGGTGGTGAGGTCCTTTTTAAAGATGGCATTTCATCAATGCAGCCAGTGCTGCTTAGGCACTCACCAAGTTTTTCGTAACTGTAGGGAGCATCTCAGCACATATTGCTACACACAAGTTATTAACTAGAAATCTCAAATGCATATCAAGATCACAGAATCATGGAACTGTTTGGGTTGGAAGACACATCAAAGGACACCCAGTTCCACCCGCCTACCATGGGCAGGGACATCTTCCACTACCCCAGGTTGCTCCAAGCCCTGTCCAACCTGGCCTTGGACACTTCCAGGGATGGGGCAGCCACAGCTGCTCTGGGGTGATTTAATTTTCTTTCATTCTAGTTCATAAATAACCTCAAAGTCCAACTCAGTGAAGCATTTTAAGAAAGCAGTATTTTTGAATGCTCTGATGGTGCATTTAAGAATTGGGGCTTTTAGGATTCGTGTGCTTTGCCATTGATGAATTAGTGTATTTTGGGTACTTAGTTTGGCAGCTACCTAGCTATTGTCTTCTAAAATTATTTTGTCCCATTTTTTTTAAATTGTATGGTCTTACTTCAGGCTTTGAAATGTGATTTGTATTCCTTTTGAGAAGAATGGGAGCTCAAAACCACAAGCACAACCATTTGTGAACCAACCACACAAGCATGCAGATGCCTGATGTCTTTGTTCTCTGCTCTGTCACGTGTGCACACCTGTATTCTCTTCTTCCCTCATGGATACAATCATTCTTTGCTGAAAGGAAGAAAAAGGGAGGTGGCATGAAGGAGACAGACCCCACCATTAACAGAAGGGTAAACCCTTCATACTTATACACACATGACTAAGTTTGGATTCATTCTAAGTTCATTGCTTTGCAGGTGACAACCTCTTCTTTTAAAACAGTTGTTATTTTCTTACTGAAACAGCCAGCTAAATTCTAGATGTGTTTTGTTTTACTGTGTTAACAGGAAATTTGCCTCAATGAGTCAGAAGTTGTTCTGTGTGGCGGAGCTGAAAGCATGAGCCAGGCTCCTTACGCGGTTCGAAAGGTTCGGTTTGGAACCAGATTAGGAGCAGAACTCAAGGTACTTCCTTTGTTCTGTGAGCAAAGCATTGTTTAGTATCAGGATTGTAGGCACTAAATCCTTGCAAATGAAATTATTGGAGATTAGATCCAGACTTTGTAGTTTAAAGCATTTATCTAGTATTCAGACAGTATCAAAACAGTAAATTCAGGCTATTTGGTGAAGTGTGCCAGTTTTCCAGGTTTTTCAAAACCATTTTCGAGTTCCTGTTCCATGTTAAACATACCAATAAATTCTTGGACACAAAATTTAGTTCACTTGGTACATCCTGTGCAAGTACTGTGTACAAAATGTCTGTGAAGTGGAGGCACACACAGTTTAGGCAAGACTAGTAATGTTGGCCGTAGGTAGATAGACTGGTAAAGAGTGCATATACCTCCAAGCTTTGAGCATCTCTCAATTTCAAAGTGGAACCTTGAAGTTAAATCCATTGACAAGTAAGTTATCTTTATATTTTCTTCTGAAGATAAGTCCTAAGTGAATACTGTGGGAAATGTGAAGCAGGATAAATCGATAACATGCCACCACTTACTCAGTAGGTCATAACTGACATCAAAATGCAAAATTAGGATATTTCAGGGTTTCAGGCCTTTGGGGTTTTTTCCCACGCTGTACTTCCATTGTGACGATAGTGAATATGATGTCCTTGATTCTGTTCTTGTGTGGCACAAATCCTATAGACAGCACCTTTACAAAGTTGCTGATACACCAAGTAGGTGCAACTGTGTTCTTACCATAAAGAAAACTGAATTACACAGTGACAGGTGAATGAATGGTTTATCTTGCAGAACTTTACTGCAAGTAAAGAGATATAGACATAACAAAACCCATCTGAACTGACTAGGCTTGCCTGTATCAGGTTGAGTGAAGGTAGACTTGGGTGTCTTCTCCCCTGAGACGTTATACCCACAGAAACCTTTGACTCTAGTAAGGGGATTTTACCTGACAGTAGAGAAAGATCTAAAGAATCAGTAGGCTGTTGTGCCTTCTCACAGTACTTCCCATTTCCTTCCTTGCAACCAGGAAGTTTGCTCACAGGGCTCTAATAAATAATTAATACAGAAGTGAAATATGCTGAAATACTAAAAATCTATTTTTAAAGCTTTCCCCAAGCCTCCTGGGGCCATGTGTGAGTGGAAAAAATTGCACTAGAGAGCAATGGAGATTAATTAGAATAGCACACAAGAACTTGCACACTGTTTTTCAGTGTGTTCATTCTAATAAATCAGTAAATTATCTGTAGGTAACCTGAATTAATTCTACAAAGAGCCATTAGTTTCTGTGAGACTGCTGAACAGTTAGAAGCTGTCAGTAATAAATATAGTCTTGCCGTGCTTTCTGATTTTCTTCTTCTGATGTTCCGTTCAGCTGGAAGACACGTTGTGGGAAGCCCTAACGGATACACATGTGAAAATACCTATGGCAGTGACAGCTGAGAACCTGGCTGCAAAATACAGCATCTCCCGAGAGGACTGTGACCGGTACGCGCTCAAAACCCAGCAGAGGTGCAAAGCTGGTGAGTGAATTGAGGAGTGGAAGCGTTTATGCGACACTAGTTTCAAGTCTAGTCAGTTTCTAGCATTGATTCAAAGTGTTCTGTGGCTTTCTCTGGCTCTTGGTGCTCTTGTCCTTCTGTTTGCGTGCTGTAATTTGGGATTTTGTTGGCCCCATAATACAAATAGCACTCTTGGGGGGGGTTGACTTTGAAAGTATGCTGTGAGGTGTTGCACCCCTCAGAGGCTTTAGTGGGAGCCCCTTTCCACTGCCTTCCTGTGCCTTCCTCAGGGACATTCCATAGCTGTTGAGGCAGCAAGCACCACTGGCCAGTCGTGAGTCAGCTCCTGCCTGCGAGCAGGATTCATGTTGGTGAATGTCTTTTGTTGGTGCCCCTTTGGTGGGATGCAGCATTGTCCCAGGCATGCCTGACTGCACTCCTTTCTTTCCTCTGCAGGGCCAAACAGTCTTCCAAAGTGACCCACATCCTCCTTGTGTGCCAGCATGTGCTGTAATTCATCTAAATCCTTCTGCTTTCTTTTGCAAATTGAATGTTGTTCTTGAATGCTTGAACAGTCAGAGCACATGGAATCTGAAGAGAGATATTTGTTTAGGAGCTGTGTTTTAAACTGTTCTCTGGGTGGTTTATGTGCCCAAAACCATAATTCAGAGGCATTCAGCTCTGGGCCTCCAATGTAAGAAGGACGTGGAGCTGTTGGAGCCAGTCCAGAGGAGGCCACGGAGATGCTGCCAGGGCTGGAGCCCCTCTGCTCTGGAGCCAGCCTGGCAGAGCTGGGGCTGTTCACCTGCACAAGAGAAGGCTCCAGGGAGAGCTCAGAGCCCCTGCCAGGGCCTCAAGGGGCTCCAGGAGAGCTGCAGAGGGACTGGGGACAAGGCATGGAGGGACAGGACACAGGCAATGGCTTCCCAGGGCCAGAGGGCAGGGACAGATGGGATATTGGGAAGGAATTGCTGGCTGTGAGGGTGGGGAGGCCCTGGCCCAGGGTGCCCAGAGCAGCTGTGGCTGCTCCTGGATCCCTGGGAGTGTCCCAGGCCAGGTTGGATGGGGCTTGGAGCAGCCTGGGCTAGTGGGAGGTGTCCCTGCCCATGGCAGGGGGTTGGAACAAGATGGACTTTAATGTCCCTTCCCACCCAAACCATCCCAGGTTTCTGTGACTCAGTTACTGTGAAGTTTAGGCTAAAATCCAGTAGAATGTGCAGTGTCCATCCTGGGACTCAACATACATTGCAGGCCAAAGGTGAACATAAGAAGGAAAGATCTAAGCATGGTTTTAGATTCTAATGATGGTGCATTTTAAAGCTGCACTCTTGAAGGAAGATTTTTTTTTTTCCTAATGGCTGTAGAAGTGCTTTATGTAACTTTTCTTCATCATTTATTACGCTTCCTGCTTGTTCCTCTTGTTACCTAACTCCTGCTATTCCTGGAGCCTTTGCTAGAAACTGTGTTTCTTGTTTTCTAGGATTTTACCTTGCTGTTTTTATTTCTGCCTGTAGGACCAGGTCATCTTATCCCAGAGTAAAGAGAGAACCGTGTGTGTAACCAGGAAAGAAAAAAGTTTTGAGGAATTTATTGAGAAGCCCTCTATTTATAGAGGTAGCTAAACAACATCAGATCTGACAGTTTCAGTGTCTTGGTTTTAAATCTCTGTCTCATGTTATATTAGGCTATCTGGCCAGATGCTTTTTTGGGCATCTTAGATACCTACAATGACTTGAATTCTTTTAGGTTGTTTAGGCTGCTGAATCCCATTCTGAGATCCTGGCTTGACAGTGAGAGCCTTTGGAGGATCACCTTGAACAGGATTTTGATTGATATACAGTATCTTATCAACAGAAACAATGTGGCTCAAGAGGTTTTTTTTGCACATTCCTCTCTGAGTGAGATTTACATCTTGACCATCTTAGAAATGACAGAGCTGTAAAATAAAGCAGCAATAAAGGGGAATATGTACTAAAAATAAACCTAGCAGTTTACACAAAAAAAAAAAATACAAACCAGAAAGAGTTCAGCTGTTTAAACCTGAAATAAACTTTTAATATTTGAGACTTTCTTTGGAGAAGTTTGAGAGTTTACTTGTACAGTTTTTGCACAATTTCTTAAAATAACTAAAACCACAGAAAAAACCCCAACAGTAACTAAGCAAAAATAAAGCGTAAGTGTTGCTGTCCCTGAACTTCTGGTTCAAATAGAGCAGGAAGCTGTGTGCACATGAAAATATGATTGTTGATCATGCTGGACAATCATCTTGATGTTTTTATCAAGTCCTTTTATTTTCCTTTTTGTGGTTGCAGCTAATGATGCTGGCTACTTTAATGCTGAGATGGCACCAATTGAAGTGAAAACAAAAAAGGGTAAAGAAAGCATGCAAAAGGATGAGCACCCCAAACCCCAGACCACCATGGAACAGCTGACAAAACTCCCATGTGTCTTTAAAAAGGATGGAACAGTCACTGCTGGGAATGCTTCAGTGAGTATATCGGACCCTTGGGCTGGGCACGTGTCCCCTCTAAGGTTCTCCAAATTTATTGCCACTGTTTTTATCTCTCACCGAGTTGGCTGTCAGTGGTGTCTCCTGATGAAAATGACTTCTAATTCTGCAGCTAAATGCCCCAGCTGACTCTCCCAGCCCCCTGCCAGGTGATCCTGGCAGGTGCCAGAGGATCCTTCAGTCAGCTCCTAAGTCCTAAATTTGATTCTGTGGGTTGCCACTGATACTGCAATGAGGCATTGGCATTTCCTCGTCAGCCTTGAGTTGTACAGTTGGTGGCTGCAGTGGCTGTGTAGCCACTCTACATTTTTTGGGAGGCAGTGGTAACTGAAATTACTTGCTTTAAACCTACATTGTTTTAGTGGGCATACTGCTGCTGCTCATCTTTGTACCACAGCTACTGTCCTCTCTTCCCCAAACCACATTTTGCTCTTACCCAGAATATACTCAGTGCTTAGCAGCATGTCATTGTGGACTGTTCCTCTCACAGTCATTATCTTAATTAATTGATTAAAGTTCTTTGGGCCAGATGGAGTGCTGAATGTGAATACAGTCTGAATTCATGCCTAAAATAGATCATAGCCACAGTAAGTGTGGGTGTCTGTAAAGTATCTTTTGTAATTAATAGCACATACATTATCCATTATTAATAGTGTTCTTGCAAGTCAGCAGAATCCTATTTCCAATGCAGGGAAGACTTATTTTTCTTTTCTAACACATTGGAATTAATGAAACATTTATCTATAATTAACTTTCTTTCCCCAAGATTGTTTTTTGTTGTTTTGAAGAAACATTGTTAAATGTTAGTTATAGTACCTCAGACTCAAGCCCCTTTTAGGGGTTTAGTTTAAAGAGTGTGAGGATTTTTTTGTTTCTTTGTATTTTCTCACTAAGAATGCTTCTCTCTTACTGCAAGGGTGTGTGTGATGGAGCTGGTGCAGTCATCATTGCCAGTGAATCAGCACTTAAAAAGCACAGTCTAACTCCTCTGGCAAGAGTAGTAGCTTATCACTCAGCTGGCTGTGACCCTTCCATCATGGGCATTGGTAAGTTGCAGTAAAGCACATCATTTTATGGCATCAAACAGCACTAAAATGTTCTTGTCATGGGCATTCTAAAGGAAAGAAAGGATGCTTCACTGTGCTCAGGCTGGTGGCTCTGAAGGTGTTTGTGTGTCCTGCTGTCCATCCCACTGTGTCAGTCCATCCCTGTTGTGTAGATGGACAGATTTGCTCCTCAGTTTGGCTGGAAGGGTGTGTGCAGTGTCTGACCCACAGTAATAGCACGAGCATAGTCCCCCAGGCTCTTCTTTCTTCTCCTTTTTTACTGTCTCTTTTAGTCAAGAAAACAAACACTTAGACATTTTTTAAAAACCATTTTCTCCTAAAATTCACTTTCATTTCCTGTGAGCTCTAAATCCCTTGATAAAACGTGTAACTATGAGTTGCCTGCCTCACCTCTTGCTGATGGAGTAGTGGCTATGTGAACACCTTTCAGCAGTTACTCAGTGGCTCAAGCTGCTTGGATCCCAGGATATGCATCTGTTCAGGTATTACTTGGCAAACCAAACCCTTTCTTGGTTGCTTTAGTCCCATATTTTCTGTTTCCTCATTAGGTATCTCTTAGTGCAAACGGTCCCTCAAAGCCAATCCAGACACTGCAGGATTTTTCCCTTCGCTTTAGCTTGCAGACAGCATTGTATCCCAGCATTGCTTTTCTTCTCTGTAGTTCTGTTCAGAGGAGCTGTTGTTGGCAGGTTCTGTGTGTCAGTAGAAATGCAAATGAGGCATTGTCAGATTTGTTTTCCTGGTCAGACTGCCTCACTGACACAGCCTTCAAAGCAAATGTGGAGGGAGGGTTTTTTTCGCTGGATTTTGTGCTGGCATTGTGCTTCCTAAACCAGCCCATTCTCTCTAGTTCAGGCAGCTCTTCTAGCTTGTTTAAAAACTTCCTAAATCATATGGAGGATCACTTAGTATCTCAACTCCTTCACACCAACAGCTTGTCCCCAGCAGCTCAGAGAGAAAAGATGAGATTCATCGACATGACAGCAGCAGATCTGACAACCAGGAGCTCAGTCTGAGCCACTGTCCTTTCACATACTGTTAGCAGGTCCTGTCTCACAGTGTTCAGTGAGAGAATTCATTGTTTTAAAAAAAAGAGAGAGGGGGGAAAAGTTTACTTGGCTGTCATTAGGAGTCTTTGTGTTGTCTACATGAGACCCTCCCATGACTGTAATGTGTAACAGGCATACTAAAATCCTTCCCTAATAAGATGCACTTAGTCTGGTGTTAAGCTGCCTGGGGCTCCCTGAAGCTCCACTGAGCTCTGAACTGGGCCCTTCTTTTAATTTTTCTATCTCTTTGGTAATTTACTTATTTTTATGTTTTTATTCTTTGATAAAAGCTCTGTGTTTTCCATGCCATTTTTTGGCGATGTGATAGCCTTTAAGATAGTTGGTGTTTTAGAATTGAATGATCAGCCACCACCAAACATCTCAGTATGTTTCTCGTACAAGCACGTACCTGATTAACCCTTCTATTTTCTCTTTGAGTATGTGTTTCCTTAGGTAGCTGTGTTTGGGATTAATTTCCCTTAGTAGTTTATATTAGGTATAGAAGGCAGCTTTCTTCCAGAGGACAGTATTGTTGCCAAACTCTTAATAGTCTGAAACCCAAAATCTTACTTTCTTCAGTTGTCCAAGACCTGGGTCTGAGGGAGCATTTAATTGTTTGGAATAAACTAATTAAATGTTTGGCTTTTTACTAGAAGATTTTCAGATATATTAACACCAAAACAACATTACCTATAACTAAGCATATGACCAGAAAACTCCAGAGCAGCCTGTATTTTTCCTATTTTGTTTCCCTGGAGGCTGCAAGTTGTGAGGAAAGAATAAATGGAACCAAGAGTACTGGGAAGGAGAATGCCTCAAAACCATTGTGAAGTTGGTTTTTTTACCTGGGGACTGTCACTGCTCTTGGCTTGAAAGCTCTGTGTGCAGCAATAGTGACACGCTTAGCTTTCCCTGGCTATATGTTGGCAAGGAGACTAAGTAGTTTTGAGATTTAGGAGCTCTCTTGCCACCTAACGAAGCAGGTGAGTGACATATCCAGAATTCATTGACTGCACAGAGGCTCATTGGAGTGGTTCTCATGAGGCTTTATAGATTTGTCATATGTAAAACAAGTTTCTAAAACTTAATTTAATACATTTTTTAAATTTAACTAACTGCATATGATTTCCAAACAGGCCCTGTACCTGCAATTACAGAGGTGTTGAAGAAGGCAGGACTGACCCTGAAGGATATGGATTTGGTAGAGGTGAGATGTTTTTACAGGGGCAGTGATTTTACCTGTGATCTTTTTAGCAGAAGGATTCCACTCATGCCATGTAGGTGTTCTTGCCTGTCAGGAGCCTGCCTGGCTTCTGTCCATCCAGTTTCTGCTGCACAGTCACTACAAAAATCCCAGGCACGTGGACACTAGAAATGGTGTGATTGCATTCCATGGAACAAAAATATCCTCATGTGACATGACGTTTTACTCTGTTGGCTGGACTGCTCATGTTTTTAATTAGTGATACATGTGAACAGGGCCTTTTTCTGTCAGAGCAGCAGGCTCTTCATGGACCCATTGCCTCAGAACATACTGTACTTCTTTTTAGAAAATACACCTCATACTTGCTTAGTATTTGAATTTAGTTGGGTTGGATTGACAGATGTGTGTTGGCTGAGCATGCTGTTATAAACACAGCATTTAACGTTTCTCTCAAAAGGACCTGGAGGACCAGTTCACCTCACTTAATCTTGTTTGCACACATACTGCTGGAAGCTGGTGTTAAAAGTTCTGTCCTTTCTCTGGTGCTTTAGGTAAATGAGGCATTTGCACCTCAGTATCTGGCTGTGGAAAAAGTGTTGGGCCTTGACCCTGAGAAAACCAACGTCAACGGAGGTGCCATCGCCATCGGCCACCCACTGGGGGCCTCGGGGTCACGGATCACAGCTCACCTGGTGCATGAATTAAGGTATGCACACAGACAGCAGCTGCTCAGTGTGGGTGCACTGCTGGTGGATGGATTTGTGCCTGCTGGATGGATTTTGAGCACAGATACCATGTGACTAAACTCTTCCAGTCATCCAGCCTAAAACTCTCCTGGCTGGAATGGGCCACTTTCTGTTGAATTTGCCGCCTCTGTGCTGCAGGGGAGGTCCTGCACTTGTCTCACATTCCATCCTGTTGTCATGACAGATTTGTTAGTTCACCTAGATCTGATCCAAGACCACAGGCGTCTGTGGGAAGGTTTCCTTTTTTTTAAATGGCCTTTGAGCAAAGTCTGTTCTTTTCTTAACATGGTGCATTTCATAGAATCATGGAGTCCTAGGGACAGCTTCCACTATCCCAGGTGGCTCCAAGCCCCATCCAACCTGGCCTTGAACACTGCCAGGGATGGAACAGCCACAGCTGCTCTGGGAAGCCTGTGCAAGGGCCTCACGATCCTCACAGCCAGAAATTCCTTCCCAATATCCCATCTAACCCTGTTCTCTGACAGTGGAAACCATTCCCCCTTGCCCTTTCCCTCCAGACCCTTGTGTGAAGTCCCTCTCTAGTCCTTTAGCTACTGGAAGGGGATGCTTTAAAAGACTTTGTTGTCACCTTCTCTCTCCTTTAGCCCATTTTCAGAAATTCTGGCTCTTTTGACTTGGTTGATATGCTTAGCACCATTTTAATCTGAATTTTCCTTTGTTTTTCCCTCTCAGGGCAGAGATCACTTTGCTTGTACTTGCAATACTGCCTTAGTGCTCAGCCATGAAACTTCAGATCATTTGCACCTTATAGAAATCTGTTTCTTGGAGTGTGGCTGTAGGAAACCTAGCATTTAAAAACTACCTCAGCAGTGTTCAGGTAGTTTAAAAACTACTCCAGAAATGTTCAGGTGGGGTCTAGTGGAAGAAGTTCTGCCTGTGGCAAGGACTGGAACCAGATGATGTGTAAAGTCATTGTTCAGAAATCTTACAACAGCATTTGAGACTTCATGGTATTTTACTAGAAAAATAACAGCATACACATTCTAAAACATCATCCTCAGTGACACCCAGTTGGTAGGTGGTTTCCTCTCTTAAAATCAGGACAGGAGCTGCTGTGGCTCCCTGCAGGTAACTGATCTTCCCTGTTGCTGTTTCTGAGCAGGCGCCGTGGTGGGAAGTATGCGGTTGGGTCAGCGTGCATCGGCGGTGGGCAAGGCATTGCTGTGCTCATTGAGAACACAGCCTGAAGCCTCCTGGGCACTGCAGCCTGGCCTGAGCTGCTGATTCCCCGAGAAACCTGTCTCCTCTGACAAGAGAGCATCGCTGCCTGCCTTTCCTGCAAGGTAAAGGAGCAACTGAGAAGTCAGAATTCTGAACAAAAAAGATTCATTGATGTCTTTCTAACTAAAGGAAGTGCAGCATCAATATAATTTCACACTGATGAAGTATTTTCTAAAAACCTCTTTTCAATCAATGTATTTCTGTAGGCAAAATTATTTTCATTTCCTGAGGAAATTGCCTGTCAAACTTTCACCCAACCTGCCTTAAAATAGCAGTCAGTGCAGCTTTTTAAGCAAGTGTTGCTTAAACTTATTTCAGCTACTGACACTGTCTTGCACATGTGCCTCTTTTATTATCAGGAAATGTGAAAATGTGATCAGAGACTTTCTGAAGTATATATTGATTGTAGATTGATGGCTATTAACCTGTACCCTGCTGTTCTGCAAGGAAAAAGAACAGAAGCTGAAATTTTCATTGTGTCTCCCAAAAGAATAATAAATATAGCACATAAAGAAAAAGGGCTTGGTGTTCTGTTTGTTAGTTTATTTTAAAAGTAAATCACTGTGAGAATTTTTACTTTTGGGAAATCAGTGTTGGGTTTTGGAGAGATTTTGTTTTTCCTGGTTGAGGAATCACTGGTGTTTATTAGGTAGTTTCTATAGAACTCCAGCAAATCTGCCAGCCCTCTGAGAAGGGGCGTGACTGCATCTGGCCTGTTATCACACAGTAACTGCACGCATTCAGCATCTCATTCTTAAACTTCCTCTGATAGTATCACCCATATTTCTTGGGTCTGTTGTTGTGGGGCTGTTCTTGGCTAGTTTGGGAGGTGCAGCTCTGAGGAAGCTGCCCCAGAGGCAGTGGAGTACGAGTTATGAATCATTTCAGAGAACCATTATAACGTTGGGGTGAAATGAAGTCTTTGTGCTCACTGGAGTCCTCCAGGCTGCCGTGAACAGTTTGCAACTTGCTCTGCTGGGCATGTCTGCATCAGGTACTCACTGGAGAGAGCTGTGTCAGAGACATCACACATCTCTCCATAGCACTGGAACAGCAGCAGAGACTTCAGCCTTTAGTTTTGCTCATCGTCTGTCCACTGTCAAATATTCCTTACCTTCAACAGCTTCTTGCCACTCTGCTGGCCTGGGAGGATTGTGAAAGCCAGGCAGTTACTCAAACCTGTCTGCCTAGCCTAGCAGGAAATTCAGGTCAAGGCAAGTGTTGCTACAGCTAGTGGATAACAATTGAAGTATGCTGATCACCTTCCCACGGGTTTTCATGGGTGCAGTGACTTTAACAACTGTAGAGATATTTAGCACTGTTTATATGGATTAAAAAAATCTCCAACTAACCCAGCTGCTGTAGGGCAGCAATCCACATGTTTATCTAATATAGTATCTGTTTTCCTCTTTCTACTCTTACCGTAGTAAATTAGGATTACTGGGATTTCACTGCTCAAAATACATTTGCCGCGTGGATTTTGCCACATCTTTTGCAGGAGGATTTTTATTTAATAACCCACAGTGCCTTCTGTAATAACCAATAACTAATTTCCTGTTTCTTCTTAGAATCATAGAAGCATGGAATAATCTGAGTTGGAAGGGACCCACCAGGATCACCCAGTCCAGCTCCTGCCCTGCACAGACACCCCAACAATCCCACCCTGTACATCTCTGGCAGTGCTGTCCAAATGCTCCTGGAGCTCTGGCAGCCTCGGGGCCGTGCCCATTCCCTGGGGAGCCTGGGCAGAGCCCAGCACCCTCTGGGGGAAGAACCTTTCCTTGGTCTCCAACCTAAACCTGCCCTTACAGAGCTTCATGTCATTCCATCAGGTCTGGTCATTGGTCACAGAGATCATGGATGGATGCTGTCCCTCTTATTGCCCTCATGGAGGAATTTATGGGCAGTTCTTGACTGTGGATGATCACTGAATTCTCATTTTCAGGGAACTAGATAAGTTTTTCCAGGATCTCATCCCTGTGTAATAACAGTCCTTTCTGAGCTCATCAATGTGTGTTGACAGTAAATCCCATTCATGTGTTTTATTTAGCACATAATGTTTCATTTCCCCTTTTTATCACTCACATTTTTGAGATTCATGTGTAATTCTAGCCATGAGAGCTGCATTTGGTCATCCTGAATTATGGCATATTTTCTGCAAAGTGCATCATGATGTCCACCTTATTTTCCAGAGAACTTTTTATGCATAAGCTATAGCTTTCAGATCCCTTGACAAATGTGTTATCAGCAAAGATGATGTACATCCTCCTGCCAGTAACCTTTCTTTGCAGTGTGAGCCAACTGCTTATTCCTAATCATTCCCTTTTTATCCTGTTCATTTTCTGTGAGAACCTCTGCTGAGAGGCTTTGCCACACTAAAGTGAGGCAGTGAAAAATCCTTTCCCATGAACTTACTGAGACTTCAGGCAGTGAAGCTTTAACACTTGCAGCTTCTTCCACATCACCTGGCTGAGGTCAGCCAGGTCAGAGTGATGTGTTCATGGAATCATGGAATGGTTTAGTTGGAAGGGACCTTGGAGACTGTCCCATTCCAGCCTCTGCCATGGGCAGGGACTCCTTCCACCTGATGAGATTGTTCCAGCCTGACCTTGGATACTTCCAGGGATCCAGGGGCAGCCACAGCTGCTCTGGGCACCCTGTGCCAGGGCTTCACCACTCTCACAGCCAGGAATTCCTTCCCAATATCCCATCTAAATCTCCTTTGTGCGAATTAAACTTGAGCCCAGTGACAATCCCTCTGCATTCCTCTTCTGTAGTTCCTGATTTCACTTCTAAGCCTAGAGCATGGCATTCCCAGAAGGCCAAAACCAGGTCCTGTGCAAGGCCCTGCACAAGCACGGTTTGCTGTGCTTCAGAATACAGAATCACAGAATGGTTTGGGTTGGAAGGGACATTAAAGATCATCTACTTTCAACTCCAGTGCCATGGACAAGGATTCAAAATACTGGCTTTTTCTTGCTGAGTTATCATTAAAGATGAGCAGAAGCATTGATGTTTGATTCCTGAGCCAATCTTCCACATTACATAGGAGTGCTGAGCCTTGAGGCTTTGGTCTGAGCTTGTCTTTGCTAGTAAGCCCTATCATTTATTGAAGAATAACAGCAGAAATATCTGATCCTCGTACTAATTCCCAACTATGTTCTCTGATTTCCTGGATATAACAATAGTAGAACTGTGTTTCTGCCTTTGGGAAATTAAGGCATCTCTGCTGAGAGCAGTTAGGATTACAGGAATTTAAATGTCTTGGGAGAAGCGGGAGATAAGAAATGTGTTGGATTTTAGAGGGATAATCACATACTTTGTACTGAGTGCATACTTTTTTTTTACCTTTTTAGGCTCAGTTGTATTCTTTACGTGAATAGTCTCTATTATGCAGTATAACGAAAATGTTAATTTCTTTCTTTTTTGAACCGTGTGGGGAAAGAAAGCACGTGTGGGATTTATTGCCCGTGTAGAACTGTGCAGGATTTACTTTTTCAGGCAGGTGTAACTTCCTGCCACTGGGTGGAGCGTTTTAGACACCCTGCAGCTCCCAGCCTCGCAAAGGCATCTGCACTCCTTGCAGTAGCACAGCCTTTCTCCTGAGTGCTTGATAGATTAAACCTTGAAACTGAAACACTTGAAAATTCAGGCCCCGTTTCTTTTTCTGTAGTTTTTAAACAGGCAGCTGCCACGACACCAACGCATCTGTGCTGGTCTGCACCCTGGAGTGTGTGGTGCTGCTGGACTCCAAGGGCATTGGGAAGCAATTTGGTGTTTTACAGGGTGGGTCCCCAGCTGCAGCTTGAGGGGAGATGACTGGAGTGCTACGTCTGGCAGGAGATGAAGAGAATAGGTTCTGTGGTTCCTTGGTCCAGGAAAAAAGCTATTAAACCTTAATCCTAAACAACTGTATGTGAAAGAGAGGGAGAAGGTACAGAGGCCTGACAAAGATAGACTTACCTGTTGCATTCCTTGCTGGATTAGACTTAAGCAGTTCTGCTGCACTGCTAGTGGAGCTCCAGTAATGAAGATGGGATGTTGTGTAGTATTCTATGTATAAAAAAATTACATGTTGAAGCTCCTAAAGTGCACATTTTTGGGGAAGTCTCACCTCATTGTGAGAGTATTTCTATTAAGCTCTTCCTCCATCTGCAAATCTAGACGTTTTCCATCTGGTGTGATGCTGTTAAGCTGGGCAGGGCTCTGTCTGGCCTTTCCACCTGCCAAAGTCTGTGCTGTCTGACTGGGATGCTGCAGGGGGATGCTGAGGGGGATCAGAAGGGAAATTAATCCTTCTGAGAGTTCAAAGCTAAGGGTTTAGTAACAGGGAACTTCCCCTCTTCTGGAAGCAGCTACAAGGAACCTAGTGCTGGTCATATCTTTGCTGAACTTTGGTACATTTAAATGAAAAGTAAATTCAGCAGGTGGGTTGGAGCATGAGTTAAGTTTGAATTACACATATGGTTGTTGGTTTTAGTTTTACACTGGATAAGTATTTCTCATGGAAGTGAGTTAAGATCAAAAGGTAATGTTTTTGGACTTATTTGAGGGCACTCTTTGAGAACAAGTCCAGCTGTAGAGCCAGTGGTGCTTGGTCAAAATGCTGGAGCCATAGGAATTGCAGGGAAGATCAGGTGTAATCTCACGCCATCATGACAGACTCCTCCTGGCAGGTACTAAACAAGAGCAGCTATTGATTTCCCTCTGCTGATCATGCTCTTGCTCTGATTCAGCAGAAGCAGGGCTGTGTGTTCACACCCTGCCTGGGCTGGATGTGTCTTCTGTGAGATCAGGAATTGCCCAAATGTGGCATTAGTGATTGTGAAAGCAGAGCTTTAATCTCTGTGAAAATCAGTGAGACAGGGAGCTGTTGCACAGAAGCTGAAGGCAGCAAGCTCTGGGAGTGAACCTGCCAGTCTGGAGAGGTTGTGATGCCCAGCCTGGACACCAAGAACCAGGCACACCGAATTCTTTGCTGTCCCAAACACAGACATCACACCAGATCCTTCACATTAACAGCAGGGGATTTAGAATAATTAAAAACAAACAAACAAACANCAAAGTAAGCATCTATGACCTAAAACCTGAGCTATGGGGTTGCAGGAAGCAGGAGGAGGGGAAAGGCTTTGTGCCTTCATTTCTTTGTTGCTGCCTGATAACCTCTGTTAACCTATGAAATGTTTTTCATTCCTGTTACTAACTAATCAGTTAATGGAGCTTGTAAGCACCATCTGACCACATCTCAAAAGAAAACTCACCCAAGTTTTACTTTGAGAGATCTGAGCACTGACAGCAAGCTGAAAGCTCAGAATTTTTATGGTGTTAGATTCTTCTGCGAGTTCCTCACTGTGCTGTATCCAAACATGTTTCTTCAGTGTTGAGTGCATGTGCTCTACTTCACATATTTTCTCTAACATTGTATTTACTTTAGCCTTTGCCAGGGAGGAAAAAAAAATTAATCCCTCTTTAGAAACATTTAGCTCTAGTACAAGATACACGATATAATCATTGGGTTTTCTGTTTTTCTTGTAAGAGTATTTTATACAATGTTTTTCCCCTCTGCTGTGGTTATTTATAAGTAGAGATTTTTCAGGTCTTGGATTTGCAAAATTGAGAGTGTGAAGCAGAAGACAATGTAAGTTTGACACAGGAGGGAGAACTTAAGAGATGGCAGAGCATTGAGAAGTTGTATTTACTGGACCACTAATTGTTGGATTGAGCATGAAAAAACTCTTTTTCAAGAGCTTCTTCTGACACTCACCAGGCTAAAATTCTTCGCCTGTACAAACTAAAGATGTGCTTTTTTTAAATAAAAGTACATTCACCAGACTCCAGAAACTTCTAAATCACCTTAAAAATAATCATAAAACTGTGTGATTCAGCAAATCTACAGTTGATTGGTAGAATGGTAGAATGGTAAAAAAATATTACTAATTTGGAGAAAAGCATTGTGAGGTTGTGGTGAGTGAAAAGTAGAACATTTATGACTACTTCTCTAACAGTGGCAAGTGTCAGTCTGCAAATAAGATCCAGGAGAGATTGTAAGGAATTAGAATATGGAGTAGGCTGAGTATGGAATAGGGTATGGAGTATAAGCTGATATGGAGTAGTTTGAAGTTGAGGGAAAGGGCAAGTATGGATATGAACCAAGAACTCACTGTGGCAGGTATTGGACACAGCTACACAAACAGTAGTATTTATTCATTAATGCTGTTTCTAAGGAAAGGGTGAGGTTCAAGTGCTATGTGCCTTCACCAGCGGTGTCCTGCCTCTGTCATCACCTGTAGCATTTTGTCCTGGAGACTGGGAACCCCAGGTGCTGGTGCTCTGGGCAGAAGTGTGTGCTCCAGGGCACTGTGCTGCTCTTTTCTCTCGGAACAGCTTCCAGGTGGAGGCCCATGACTCTTGTACTGCAAAGCAGGTGTGCCCCTTGCTCACGTCTTGTTTGTTTGAGGGCTGGTCTCTGTCTTCAGCCTTTTCCTGCTCTGCCCAGCACTGGGGTGGGAGAAAGGGTCATGGAGTGCCATGGAAAAATGCAGTTGCAAGCTTAAAAATAGATTCCCTGAGGATGACTTGAGAACCAACCAAACCCAAGGAATTTGCGGTATGTTGCTACCACCTGTGTAATTCCAGTCTGAATCACTGGCTTCAGAGGAGGATTTCACTGTGACTCCCCTGGGTAGGAAGGGGGGGGTGTCAGTGACTCCCATCCCTGCACATGTGGAGGATAAGCAGCTTGGGACTGTAACCATATAAGGATGTTTCTTCCTTTCTTTACACCTTTCCTTCCCTACTCTTCCCTTGTTCTCACTGTGGTTTGGGCATTGGTGCAGTTATTTGGCACAAGGTTTGGAAGCAGCCAGAGTGACAGGGGTGCCACTGCTGGAATGGGCCTCTCCATGAGATTGATGAAGGTGCAGTGAACTTGCTCTCATCCCTCAGCCTGCTTCTCAGAGAGAGCAGGAGACAGATTTTTGTGTATCAGGAGATTCTTTGATTTGTTTTGACACTGCAGGTGGTCCCCTGTCATAGAATCAGGGAATGTGTGGGGTTGGAAGGGACCTTGATGCCTACCTTGTTCCACCCCCTGCCAAGGGCAGGGACACCTTCCACTAGACCATGTTGCTGTCTCCCATCTGTGGACCTGAGGACTGTACTGTACAACTGCAAGAGACATTTGGAATTGAGGTGCAAAACTGCAGAGCACAGCACAGGCACCCAAAGGCTGGGCTCTCATCCTCCCCATTATCCCACTTCCGCATGCTCTCCTGGACACACTCCCCTGTTCAAAGTTTGAGCTCAAGTCAGTAGGTTGTTTTTACCTCAAGCCCTGGATAGAATCTGGGAACAGAGCTATTAGGATGGGTAAAATCTGAACTTTAAAAAAATTATTTTTCTGTGAAAAATAGGTAATGAAGTATATTAAAATTCTGAGATGCCTCCCCTGTGTTAGATACCTCATCAAGCCATTATTTACCAGTGATTGTGCTGGAATAGACCACAGAATCAAAGAACAGTTTGGGTTGGCAGGGACTTTTGAAGGACACCTAATCCAACCCCCTACAATAAGTTGGGGCACCTTCCACTAGATCAGGTTGGTCAGAGCCCCATCCAGCCTGGCCTTGGATGTTTCCAGGGATGGGGTATCAGGGATGTACCTGATATGCCTGGTACAAAGCTGCAGCACATCATGCAGTGAATGTCAGAATCTGGTAGGCTGTAGATAATGAGCCAAAACCTGACTTTCAAGTTCATGGCCCTGATCGCATGTTCCACCCCAACCCCTGAGCTTACTCCAGCACCAGCCTGGCTACATGGCCCTTTCCCAAAGTGCTCCTGAGCAGCTGAGCTCACCTGTTGGCCCTGGCCCCTGCCAGGCTGCAGGTGGGGAGCTCTGTGCTGTGACTCAGCCCCTGACATTCCAGCCAGTCACCTGCAGCATTCACAGCTGAAGCAGCTCCTGATCTGCATCTGAGAGAGGGTTCCAGGCTGCCAAAAGAGGTGTTCAGTGCCCAGGTTCCTCATCCCTGAGGAATGAGGCTGGGGCTGTGCCAGGCAAGTTTTGGGTTGTGTGTAGCTCCTGTAGTTCTTCACTGTTCTGTGTTTGGTTCATCTCTGAAAAACCTGGCACCTGAGCACCACGGTGCTTCTGGAGGAGCACAGCTGCTGTGTGAGCACATAGTCTGAGTCCCAGATGGGGGGAGATAAGGTTAAATTGGTGTGTGCTGCATCCACAGGGCCTGATTAGGAAATGAGTGTTCTCAGCAGTTGTTGAATGAGTGCATTTCACAGTCTGTTGTTTGTTCCAGGGGAAGTTTTATTTATTACGTAAATTTATGATTTGTGAGCTCCTTTGAGGCCAGAACAGGGGTCAGTTTGACATGTTTTGAAGTGACTATCAGCTGTTTAAAGCATGGATTTCATATAAATTAAATCCTTTAGGACATCAACCACCAGAAATATGCTGGAGTTCATCAAGGTTTTTGTTAATCTGCTAGTAAACTTGCAACTGGAGCTGCCTGTGCCCCTTCCAATCATGAGAGTCTGAGATAGGAAAACAAAGGAAGGACTCTTCACAGGGAATATAACATTCTAGTGATGGCAACTGTATTTCTAAAAATGTTTTATGTGACTTAGGCAGCTGCCTGTGCAGGTGTGTGCACAATGCTGATATCTTGGTGGCCATGTAGTGTGAGCTGAGGCATCACTGGCTTTTGCAGGTTGGTGATGTTCTCCAAGCTCACCTTGTGCTGAGAAGAAGTAAAAGAGGTCTCTCTCCTCCAGTTTCAGGTTTTCATGCCTGAATGATAGAAGTTTTTGCAACTACTATTGAACAATTATGCACCTGTGTGAATGTAGCTGCTGAGTGTGGTAGGACTTCTCCAGTCTCAACCATAAGGTTATGTGGTAGCTGTGCAGTTCAGTGCTAGAATAAGGAAAATTAGATGTGATTTTAAAGGGCAGTTTAAACTGATCACCCTGTTCTTCCTGCCCTCCAGGGAGATATCAGAGACTGTGGTTGTACTGCTAGAAGAAACCCCTTCCAACCTGCTGCTTCCCTATGGGGCACAGTTCAGCCTGCTCATCTTCCTGTGGCACAGACAAGAAACCATTACTAGTGAGGCTTGCACCCTTCCTGAGGAACAGGGAGAGAAAAACCTGCAATTCTTTTCCTTGTGAGACGCAGAGTTACATCACTGTCAGTGCTCAGAGCTGGGTTTGTGTCAGTCCCTCCTCCGCGTGTGTGTATACTAAAGACAAACAGAGCAAAGGTGGGACTCGGGATCAGCCTGTGGCATAAGGCAGGCCCTTCTCCTGGCTTTGACTTCTTCATTCCATTTTCCAGGTGTGTTTCAAGCCCTTGAGTGTGCACAGCAGAGGTGCTTGCTGGGACAGGGCTGCTCTGCAGTAATCCTTGAGGTTTCAAAAGCATGAACAAGCTGTTTCTTGGAGAAGTGGTTTCTGCTGCTCTTTGTTTTGGACTGTGCCCCTGGTCTTGCTCAGCAGCAAGCTCCCTGGCAGGGGGGGAGCACTGGTTCTACCTGCTCTGTTCCTCCCACAGCTCCTCTGCTTGCCTCAGCCGAGGGCTGCAGGCTGGAGGGATGGTGTGGAGTGTGCTTCTCCAGGCTCAGTGCCCTGGGGATGCTGCCCTCGCCCAAGCAGGGCAGCAAGAGTGCACTGTACTGTTGTCACAGCTGGCAGAGGTTCTCTGGGGTACCTGGGATAGGTGACACCTCAGTTTTATCCCTGAAATGCCCCAAGTTTCCTGTGTAGCTGCTCTGGCAAGGCTGTTCATGTGGGCAGCTGAGGCGAGGCTGTTCATACCCATATTTGTGTGCAAGGCTGTTCATACCCGTGTTTGTCCACATGAGCACTCTCCAGGCTCATGTGGAGGCCCAGCTGTATTTGCAGAGCAGATGAGTATCTTGGGTGTACTTGGAGCTGAGGAACATACCACATCTTGCATGGACTGCAACAGCATGCAGCACACATGAGACCTGTGCATGCTTGCAGTCACACCACATGGCTAATCACTGACATGATGCCCTGAGACCCTGTTTAGGAGGGCTCCAGCATCTCCTCCAACAAAGAGATGGCTCAAAGTCAGGCTGAGCTTTGCCTGAGTTCTTGGGCAGCCAGGGACCATGCAGAAAACCAAGCTGGGATGAGGCCATTCATCTCCTGAAGGCAAGGGATGGGAGTACCTGGCAAATAAAGTTTCTAAGCCATGGCTTTACAGTGTTCTTCAGCACTTGTGGTCTGGAGCTAATTTTTTTTTCTGTACTCAGTGAGACTGGGGTCGGGTCCTTAGATAGCTTTTTGGAGTGAGTAGCTGCCTGTTGGAACTTCAGGGTTCCCAGAGGCTCATTGTCATCCACAAGATGTGTTTATGTTTGTTCCTAACTCCTTTTGAACAAGTTATGCAATGAATTCTGCAAATTTCATTTCCACTAATAGAAAGTCTCAAGAAGTGGAAATGAGGGTGACAAGTGAGTCTTCAGGGACGGTGCTGTTAGGAGCTGTGAGACTCTGTGGCAATGTTGCATGTAACAGTCCTGGGAAGTCTGGTGTAAAATAAGGTGATAAGGGATTTTTACTCATTGAAAAACTGTGTTGTACAAGCCTGTTTTAAATTTTGTAGACAAGGAATTTAGTACTTGCATCAGGAAGTGGTAATACTTAAAGAACCCTTATTTATAAATGGCACTTATTTTAATATTCATGTAATTTATGCTGCAGCTCCCTTCTTTTTGTCCTTGCTTGTAGTTAAAGCAAAACCTTGGAGTTGGAAGGAGGAGCACAAAAGGCAAAGAGAAATGTAAAGATTAAAGGATATTACAGATCTTCCCAGTACCACAAAGTGTCTCTACCAAATCATACTTAATGCTTTACTCATCAAAGGCAAACATGCCAGCTTTTTCCAGCTGGCTTGCTGTGCTTGGGCAATGACACATCCACCCAGAGTAGGATTTTTTTGTGGATTACACCTCTTAGAAGACTGGAGTGTTGTATTGTTGTCTGGCTTGGACTCTCTCCATCTGGGAGGACATGTCTGAGTTGAGGATTCAGCTCACAGCCTCCTTGCAACACGCAGCCAGCGCTCTGCAAGCCTGTCACTTTTGGTATGATTTCAATTTGACTGGATTTATTCTGAAACACTGGCTGACAGAAAGGATTTCCCTTTGTGCTGCTGGTTATATTGCACCAAGCTCAAACCTGGGTTGGGAAACTCGATGCTGCTCTTGTAAAACAGCTTCCACTTGCCTCCGATTACAGCAGAAGATAAACCCATGAGGGCAACAGGAAACGCAAAACTCTGGTAACTGGGGGAAGAGAAGCAGAAACAAGTGTAAATCATGAAGAAATGTTAAAAAAAAAAAAAGAAAATGTATGAATTTGCAGCTGAGCAGCATCCCCAGCAGGTCCAGGAGGACCGGGCAGCGGTGCCACGGCTCTGGTGCAGCTGAGGTCAGGCTCGCAACGCTGCTCTTAGCAGCCCGTGGGTGCTGCTCCGTCTGGGATGTGCTCACGCCTCCCTCCCTCCGGCACCATCCGCGCCTCCGACCGAGATTGGCTGCGGCGGAGTCAGCCCATATCTTACTAGAGGGAAACTTGAGACCCACCAAACCCAAATGTCAAATGCTGCTTAGTCAGATGAATAGCAGCACTCACCAGCAGCCAGGCCGGCCGCTTTCCACATTTCATCAGGGGCAGCGTTTTGCGTCGAACCTTTGTTTCTCAAAGGACCGTGTTAGAAAAAAAAAAAAAA
>VXBC01012422.1:105667-134878 GCA_013399945.1 Ploceus nigricollis
AAAAAAAAAAGGCAAAGATTGGTGAAATCTAAGGGAGCTTTTACACAGAAAAAAGTGTTGCAATTGGCAATGTAAATAAGACACTGTGTTTCTGGAAATTCAAGTACAAACCACTAGCACAGGGCTGCCAAATGATGCATGAACTGTCCTTGTTTCAAGAAATCAAGCGAAAATATTTCTGTTTTGTTGGAAGAAAAAATAAAAGATGTGATAGAAAGAGGCTGTAAAAATTATCCAGCTGTAATCTTTAAAAATGAGGCACTTCATATGTGTTAAGTATGGACATGATGCTGCATCCACAACTTTTTTAGTATAAAAGTACTTTCTGCATCTCTCCAGGGAACTGACAGATCCTTTGCAACAACAGCAGTGACTTTATCAGCAGGTTTAAAAATGTGGAACAGACTTTCCAAAATGGATTACACCTTCCCCAAAAATATCTTTACGTTCTCAAATAAGTAAAAAGAGCCTTTAAAAAGCATTTGGTAGCTCTAATAAATGCTGCATTTAATACTAGGAGGTTTAGGGGTTTTTAAAAATGATACATAATCAAGTGCTTACAAAGGTGTGTGGCTTCTGATAACAGGTGGACGTGACTTCTTGAGTGTTCTGGGATTCATTTACTCAATGCAAGGTTTTCTAGTTTCTGGAATCTGATTGTTTCTGTTGATAGTAAATTAAGTGGTCTTCAAGAAATTCTGCAATAATCTAAATAATTTTTTAAATGATTTTTAAAAATATTGTCCTTGAAAAGTCTTTTTGGAGAGTGGGGAGGATTATTTTTGGTGCAAACAGTACAAATATAACCTGTTTGATGCCGTGATCCCATAAAACATCCAGGGCAGCTACCCTGATGGGATATGACTGTCTAGTGGCTTTTTTGAGAGGGTTTTAAATACAGCAAACACAGCTTCTACTGAGACAGGAAACACTGGGGAGTGTTCAGTGTGAATAAATGGGAACACACGGAGGAAAAAATAAGCTATTCATTTTCCATAGGTGCTCCAGCAGGAAATCTCCAAGTTTCTTGGCATCACTGCCAAGCCAGGGCTTGTCTGTGCAGTTTGGCTTCCTCTGCCTCCAGGAGTGTGGGGTGTAGGGCTAGGGGGAAGGGGAGACCTTGGGATGCTTTGAAAGGGGCTTGGGGGCACCATGATAATGTCTGAGGCATGACTAAGAAATCAGGTTTTACATTGGGAGGGAGGATAAAGGAAAACTGAGCTCTGGCTACCAGCAGTCATAGAGGGTTGAGTTACACCTAGGAGCAAGAAGCCAAAGAAATGGGCTTGTGGCATTCTGGAGTAGGAGCTCTTGGAGGCGACAGAGGCAGTGATGGGTAAATGGGAGGGAAGGAAAATGTCTCAAACAGAGGGAAAGTGGAGAAGTGGAGTTTGCATTTTAAAAGCTGGGAGAGCTGGAGGTATTCACCTGCACAAGAGAAGGCTCCAGGGAGAGCTCAGAGCCCCTGCCAGGGCCTCAAGGGGCTCCAGGAGAGCTGCAGAGGGACTGGGGACAAGGCATGGAGGGACAGGACACAGGCAATGGCTTCCCAGGGCCAGAGGGCAGGGACAGATGGGATATTGGGAAGGAATTGCTGGCTGTGAGGGTGGGGAGGCCCTGACCCAGGGTGCCCAGAGCAGCTGTGGCTGCCCCTGGATCCCTGGGAGTGTCCAGGGCCAGGCTGGATGGGGCTTGGAGCCACCTGGTACAGTGGAAGGTGTCCCTGCCCATGGAGTTGGATCATCATTGAAGTTCCTCCCAGCCTAAATTCTTCTATGATTCTGTGTTTCTATGATTTCAGTATCTAGCCTCCTTTCCTGGAGCATCTCAATTCTTATTCCACAGAGGGAGAGTCTCCACCAGCCCAGAGAATGTGGGAGAGAGGAGCTGGGAGATGCTGGACACAAAGGTGGGATTGGTAGCCATTCAGCTGTGTATTGCTGAGGTACATGAGAAAAACACCTGGATCAGCAACTGCACCACAGGTACTTCCCTAACCTGGTAGGAAGAAGGGTCTTTCAGCACAGCCTAGAGCAGGTGGAAAATGCTGAGCTGATTCAGATGCCTTGTTCTGAGGGAGCTGTCACCAGAGCCACATCTTTGTGTGCAGGAAAGGAGTGGAGAGTTACAGCCAGGGGGAGGTGATACAAAGACGTGCAGCAGTGTTGTGCTTGTTACCCTACTCTGGTCTCACCACGATGTGCCTGTGCTCTGACAGTGGCAACTCAGGAGCTGACATAAAAGTTAAGTCTAAGCAAGATGTCCCAGCTGTCACGGACTCAGATCACAGATAAACACTAAGTATTTTGAGCGTCAACCCCCCAGTCTTGGTCTAGAAACTAAAAGTCATTCTGGGCTCTTTCCAGTTCACTCATTAACAAGAATAATCCCATGGATGGGACTTCATCACTGCCTCTGGAAGAGGGAAATGAGGCCATGAATAAAACAGGAGTGAAGATTAGCACTGGTTCTTTCCCACCAGTACAGTTATGTGTTGCACTTGTATCTTTGCAGGAAGAAGTTGCTGCTTGTAACAAACCTCTTTTTCTGATCCTAACAAAATTTTAGCACCTGGGCTTGGTCCTATGTTGGGCCGAGCTGAACCTCACTGTTGGTTTCAGAACGTGCTTTGAGACAGCCAGGGATACAATAACAGTGTGGCCACAGCCACATTGGATCAGGATCTAAACTGCTCAGTTCCTGCTCTCTGTGGCCTACTGCATGAGGGGTGCCTCAAGTTGCTGGAAATGAGCTCTGGTCATGCAGGAAAGTAGGGGATGTGAATGTAAGTACATCTGTGAAGTAGGAAATATTATGTAAAAACACCTGAGTAGGGCTAGATGAGACCAGCCCCCATCTGTGTTGGACTGTAACCTCACATACCTGCATTTATGGACTAATTCAGCTGTTTACTAGCAGTAGTCAGGGACTAACTCTTTCTGGGCCTAAAAACCACTGCTTAGGTACATTTGGGCTTTGCCAAAGACTTCCCAGGGCTTGGTTGTGTCACGGGATGTGAAGTGGGCTGTGACCTGCACCCATCACACCTCACACCAGCTGAACCTGCCCGTGCTCCCCTCCCCCGGGGCCAGTCCCGAGGTTTATTCCCACAAAAGGCAACTGAGCGCTGTGATTGCCACGGAGCAGCCTCAGGCTATGCCAGGAATCCTCCTCTTCGGTGGCTGAAAATACCCAGGTTACTTTCCCAATGACAGCTGATTTCCTAGTTTAAATTTAGGGCTTGAGATCACCGTGGGCAGGCAATGGGTGGATTTTTCCTAATGCAGCTGCAGGGGAAAAGGTTGTGCTTTGTACTTTCCCTGGAGAACTTCATTTTGCAGAGATGTTTTTAGTTAATGTGGGTTTTACTCCAGATTTTGCCAAAACTCTTGTCCTCCTGGTGTTAATAGGAGTTGATAAGACGGGGAACCCCGAGAGGGAGGTCAGTTGTGCTCTTTGTGACATTTCTGTGATTTCCTTGCCACCAGCTGGTACCTCTTTGCCCCTGAATCCCAGCTTAGAGATCTGCAGGAGAAGCTCTGCCCAGAGGGGCTGCAGTCTCCATCCTTGGAGGCTTCTGTGACTCTGCTGGATCAAGCCCTGAGCAAGCTGGTGTGAATTCATAGCTGACCTTGCCTGGAGCAGGGGTTCAGGCTGCAGACCTCCCCCAGGGCCCATTCTGACCTGAATCATCCTACAGGCCTCAAAAGGAGGTTGTTAGATGAGCTTGGTAATTAGCTCTGGGTCTTTCCCTGGTGAACAGCTGCTCACTTCAAATTTGTACAGTTTGGAAACAAGCTTTTTATTTCTTGTACCTTGTCCAAAAGAAAGGAAAGGGAAAACCCTGTGAGCATTGCAGCTAGGATGCCTGATTTACTGTGAGTTTGTGTCTTGATGTTGATTGACTTTGGTGTTGAAGAAATTAGGAGCTCTGATTAAAAGCTCTCTGATGGCCAATGCCTTTTAAGAGGTCTCTGGTGTGTGTGTGTTTCTCCAATATTTAATACAATGTGAAACCACAGATTGATTCTTTCTCTGAATGGATACACTTACACTTGGGGTCTTTTTTTTTCTCACTCTGTTCTTCCCAACATAGACTTTCAGAAGCCTTGTAGAAAAACTGGTTCCTTGAGACCTCTCCTTCTTTGTCCAATTTGCTTAAAAACTTGTCAGCCTGGGGCATGGTGGAAGGAGCTGCTAAACTGCTCATCTACATTCACACAGAAAGCAGAGCTGCAGACAAACCCCAGACCTTCTAGGCTCTCTTGTGTCCTCTGCTAAGACAGAATAGACACTGACCTCTTTGGAAATGTGACCCTTGCTCAGGTTCGTGTGTGAGAGCCAATATCTGCTAGTTTCTGGTGTTGTATTTCTTTTTGTTGAGAAAACAAGCCATAATATGACCTCTGACTGTGCAAAAGTGGGATGGACCTTCATGATCAAGGACAAGATCAAAAGCAAAATGTTTTGTATGAGGCTTGGGGTGCCCTTTAATCTCTGATCCCACTCCCCCTCTGTCTCCTCCTCTTCCTTTTTTCTTCTCTTTGCTGTCTTTGTTGCCTGGTAGCTCTGGTGTTTTGCTACCAAAAGCAAAACTACAGTGTTGCGCATTGAAATGGGGATGTGTAGAGCAAAATCCCACCTTGCTTTTCCTCTGGTGGCTCCCCTCAGCTGCATTCTGCCAAAGGATAGACTCTTAGTCACTAAAACACCATGGCAGGAAGGTCTGTTTGGAGCTCCCCTCATATGTGCTTGAAATATTTGTGTGTCCCTCAGCCAAGCCTTGATTTTTTTTCTGTTTATTGACTACGTGGACCAAAACATGGGACAAGTCCTGGGCTTCATGTGGTAGTTCTGTGACTGATTTCCCTGCTCCTGGGCCCATGGAGCTCCAGCCTGAACCTGATAGTAGCAGTCTTTGTCTGGAAGGAGTGTTTTACCTCCCACCTCAGACACCAGGAGGTATCCAAACACTGGTTTAGTGCCCCAAAGTGTGATGAGAGAATGATCTGTCACCTTCCTGTGAAGATTGCCAACCCATCATCATGCAGGACAATGCGTGACCCCATAGCAGAGGTAAAGGAAAAAAGAATCTCAAGAAAGCATGGACAAGGAGCAGGATCAGCTGGGTCTGAAGGCACTGCCAGCTTGCACCATAGGGTGTTGTGTCCTGTTCCAGACCCTCAAGCCAGCTGAGTGGCAGTAATCTGTCAGCAGGAGGAGAGGGCATGAAAACCCTATCCTGGAGAGGATGAGGTGCATTCTTGCCCTGTGAAATATCGAATGCTGGATGGCTTTATCTGAGGCGTTCATGTTTCTCTGCTGGGAAGGCCAGGAAGGAGGAATGCAGCTTGTGTTTCACCCAGGAACGTGGGCTTGGCCACACTCTGGCTTTTGCCACTGGGGGAAGGCCCGTACCTGCTGGTGGGCGCCGGGGCTGGAACAGCAACCTGCCCCATTTACATATATTAGAAGAAGTATTGCAACAAAGGAGGCTGTGTTCTGGCTAATTCCCCACTCAGTGCCCTGGTCAGCCCCGAAATGCCATCGAGAAGATTGGCCTCGCCAGGGAGAGGTCACAACTACAAAGAGGCAGAGGCAAGGGAGAAGGAGCAAGCTCGACAGGATTTGTCTGAGTGCTGCACATCAAGGGCCCAGTCCCTCCATGCTTCCCACGCTCTTTGTGTTGCATTCCCAAAAGAAATATGGTGCAGAAGGGTGGTATGAGTCCAGTGACGTGGCCTGGAACAGCAGTGATGTGAGCAGGGCTCCTCTTGCTCTACCTCCTGCAAGCCAGCAGGGAAAGCTCTGAGTGGAGAAGAAAAAGACACGTTTAATATGGGAAATTATTATAATTACATTGCAATGGTACTTAGGTCTTACATGTGGTATGAGTTTCACTGTGAGAGACTTCAAAGTGCTGCTGGGCAAATTCTGCTGGGCCCCTGTAGCAGGTGGGGAAACTGAGGCACATGAGTTTGGTCCTCGCTGGAGGAGAGGAAATATCTCAGTGCTAGAGGTGGAGATAGGTTTTCTGCCTTTGTCAGCCCCAGAGAGCAGCCCAGGCACTGGGAGAGCCAGAGGAGGTGTCTCACTCTGCAGCGTGACCCAGCGCAAAGCTCCAGTGCTCAAGGTGAGATTTTGGTGTTAAGACCTGAACTTTAACATTTCAGTTCCCCCTTTGAGTAGCTTCCCAGTGCTGTCTCCTAGCAGGGCCCTCGCTAGGGGCATGGGGATTTGTGGAGCCCCTTCAGAGATATTCCCAGCCCATTTGCCATGGCAAAGCTCTGTCTCCAGACTGGGTTTGCAGGGAGCTTTTGGTGCCTGGCAGAAAGCCCAGGCTGAGATCTGAGCATCCCTGAGCTAAATCCAGTGAAATTCTCATTTCTTCTGGGGCTGGACCCACACTTGATCTGATTTTTCCCCCTGGTTTTATGGGCTTGCTTGAATTTTATTGCAAACATAATCACTGCAAAAGGGCAGTCACCAAGGTCTCTTGGAGCAGGTGGTGGCTTTCCAAAGAGTGCCAGGAATCAGCCCTGCCTTGCAGAGCAAATAAACATATGGATCACAGAGTGCAGGTGATGGGGGAAGTGAAAGGAGGATAAAAGGACCTATCTGGCATCTCCTGCCTGGGGTGGGTTTGGGTCTTCCAGCCTGAATCCCACCAAAGCTTGCTGAGGTTTTTCCTGCTCTGAGTCAACAGGAAGACCTGAGACCAGGCAGATCAATCCTCTGAGCTGGAGATCTCTACCTGCTGCTCTCCTGACAAAGAAACCATCTGTGCTGCTTGCTGCTAGCTGGATCACTGCTTCTAAATTTGATCCTGGACTGTGGAAAAACTTGTCAACTCCTAAAGCAGCTGGCTGGAGAAGCTGGTTGGCAGCCTGCAGCAGGGAGCGGTGTCCAGCGTGCATCATGTTTTGGCATGTCCACCTCTCTTTCGAGCCGTCTTGGAAGGCTTCCCAAGATATTAGCTCTTTATGGAAAAGAAGAAAAAGGAAAAGAAAAAGAAAAAAAGGCAAACCCCAGTGGCTGTATTGCAGCACATCCATAACCATCTCCCTGCAGTTCATGGGAGCAGCCCCACAGCACTGTGTCGCAGCTCAGGGCACTCGGCCTGGATTTCATCCAGCCTGTTTCCTTCCTGCTCAGCAATGATTATCCCTCTCTGCCTTCTACAAACATCTTTAAAAAGAAGTGCTCTGACAACAAAATTACTGGAGCAGGCTTCTAGGAAAGCCTGCTGTGCACGGTGTCCTGGGGAGCCCCATGGCCTTACAAGGCAGGCAGCATCAAGCGCTGGGAAGCCTGACCTCAGTCAGGATATCTGCGTGTGCCAGGTCTTCTGAAGAGAGTATAATGCCTTATTCTTCTACCCTATATCTGATGCAGCTGATTGAACACTTTATCTCACAGGTGAATCGCAGGAAATCAAAGCCATGACTTTGGTTCAGTGAATCCAGATGCTGGCACCTTCAATCACTGACTGGAGCTGGGGTGTTTTGAGGCTTTCACATCAGCTCGAGCCTGGTCCCATGGTCAGGTTGGCCTTTCACCTCTTTGCTTCTTGTATCAGCTCCTAGGAAGGCAGGCAGAGAGGTTCCAGGGCTGCCTGACAGCATCTTGCACTGGCCAGGAGTGGGGGATGCTGGCTGGGGACCCAGGCTCTGGGAGTGTGACAGGTGAGGCATAGGGATGTGTCCCTGCATTGCCCAGTGCTGGGCACACAGGGATGGCTGCAATCACAGCAGCACAGTGCTGGGCACACAGGGATGGCTGCAATCACAGCAGCACAACTCTGGTCACTCCTGCGAGCTGGATGACAAAGCTCCTGACGAGAGAGCAGCGCTGACCTCAGTGACCAAACAAGTGTGTTTGTTTCTATTTCAGGCTGCTGCACTTTTTTTAGTCTTTTGACAGAGGAGGTCTGCTAATCTGTGGTAAATAGGGATTTTCTCCAGTCCATGAGTATCTTGGTAAAATATCCATGTGCGTATTATTTTGCTCTGCTGACGCCTCAAATATTTTAATGTGCATTTTAGTGCTGTTTGTTGAATGAAGCGGGTGTTTGCAAAAGATGTCAACACTGGAGTGGAGTTTGCCAATGCTGACGTGGTCATGGCTCACGGGGGAGCCAAATGTACTGTGCAAATACAGAGGAAGTGGTGATATCAGAGACCTTTCCTGTGTGATAGGAATTCTATGCTATTGCATCCGAGGTGGATGGAGAAGGGACCTCCATCCATCCATTCATCCATCATCAGGACTCTCTTCTCTCACTTCTAGTACCAATTTCCTTGTGCCAAATGGAGGAAAATACTCCATACGGGTGTTTGCTCTGGGAAAAAATGTACTGGTGACTGGAGTAACCAGCAGAATACACCAGGATACTGAAGGCATTTGAGAAACATGTAAAGCAAAACCTGTGTTTGGAAATTAAAATTTAAAATTTAAATTGAATTTGAAATTAAAATGTGCAACAGAGTTCAGTGGTTTTTATTCAGCCTTTTAGTGTGTCTGGAATAAATTGGGAGGGAGAGGAGAAATAAGTGCCTTTCAATAAAAGGAGGGTTCCTGAATATAATCAGCGTAGTCATATTAAGGGAACACCCTGGGGACGTGTAATTGGAAGGTAAGATAGCCCTGTATATAATGTTATGGTAGGCTGTCAGCAAGTGGCTGTGTTCCAGACAGACATCCAAGATATTTTCTTTAGTGTGTGAGCCAGTGCTCAGTTTGGGGAGGACAAGTTGTGGCAATATTAGCTTTTTACTATGTCCTGCTCTGCAGACTCCAGTGCCTTGGAGAAGATATTTAAGAATGCATTTACTTCTTGCCTGCCTGCTTTGCTCTGAGTTTTTCCAACGAGGCACTTTAACTGGTGTAAATGTGTAAGGGCAGTGAGCAGGTCCAGATTTGGGGGCTGATTTTTGTTGCACTGGAAGGGCAGCCTGGGAGGTTGCCTGAGTGGTTGCCTGGGTGGGAGATGGTCTGTACAGTGCTGTGAGTGCAGATGTACAAATAAACGCACGCAAAGGAGGTGCCCCCGGGCTCATGTGAATTGATGAACTTGACAAACAGATGCTTGTTAAGAGGGTCAAATCCATAGGTCTCTGCAGTGCCCCCCCTGTGAATAGATTCCTCTTTAGCAGCTGAGCCCATCACCTGTGTTCAGGGTTTGGGTTTCGCACCTCTGCCAAGCTGGACATTTCCTGGCTCTTTGTAAGCAGGAAATCTCTCCTTTCCGTTTTTCTGCACTAGCAGAGATTTGTGATGATGTGCATGAGCCTCTAATTGGCTCCGTGGATTATGTGTGCAGCACAGAGCCCGTGAGCCTGACCCGGGATCCCCCATCCATCTGCAGCTCAGGGGAACAGGAACTTGAGAGATCTTTGTACAATACAGACATTCAATGGGTTTAATATTGCAGCAACCCCAGCTCAGTTTAAATTGCCAGTGCTGAGCTCTGCGTCCATATTTATCAAACTTTCTTCTTTATGAATCACTTGCCAAGCTCATATTTGACTGTAAAAATGTCACTAAAATTCATTCATCTCTGGCTGTACTGCATTTCTCTGCAGGTCAGACACCAGTTCCTAAGTGGGATCTGATACTGATTCAAAACACATTGAGGTTCTTCATCCAAATCCTTTTCTTTAAGTGCACTGTGGCAAATCTCGATGTTTAATATATTTGAGGAGAAAAATAATTTCTTTTTCTTTTTCTTTCAGTCTTGCAGATAGCTTTACCCTGTAAAATGTGTTGCAAAAGTAGGAAGTGTATCTGCACACATGGTAATTTCTGCTTAAGGTGGGGGTCAGTGTTTATTGTGAGGCTGCTCTGGGATGAATGAATGAGTATCAAATAATGTAATGCAAGTATCTGGGGTTACTGTGAGTCACTGAACTTCAATTGCAGCATAGGTAACACCTCAGGCCGTCTCTTCCAATAGGAAAAAGAATTTCACAGGGCAAAATCAGGAGAGTCTGTCGACCAATGAACGTGTGCTCTGGGAGTGAGTCATATTCATAAAGAGTTTCAAGTTTGTGGTCTGGCAGATCCTGGGAGATGATTAAACCCACATAAAAGACCTTTATTAATACAGTTTCTATAGTTCTGCACCAATCTTAGTGCAGATGGAGCAAGAGCAGAAGGATGGAGGGGGGGAATTATTTACCCATGCTGGCAGCGTGAGTCACTGCCACGCTGGGTGAAACACAATCCTAATGCTCCATGCTCCTTGGGCTCTGCATACTCTCTCTTATCTCAAAATTCCTATCTGGGACACAGGCAGAAGCTTTGGTAGCTGCAGTGATAGGCCCACAGGATTTTTAGCTGCAGTGTTTACCTGGATTGCTTTGATGCAGGTTTCCACCTCCTGCTCCCTGCTACCCACTGCCCCAGCAGTGCTGCCTGGCTGGAATGGTGACCCCGGGACCCCATCACTGCTCAGCACTGGGATAAAGCAGAGGGGCAGGTCAGCCCCAAGAACTTATCCAGGGTTTTCCTGCAGTGGTGCCCACCTCTGCATGGACTCCTGACAAGATGCTTGTTGGCTCTCTCTTCCCACCATCGGGAGCAATTCATAGATTTATAGAATCCTTGTCCTGGGTTTGGAATAATTTGTCTTCATTTTTAATATTGATAAGATTTCTTCTCAACATTTCTATGCCTGGAAGGCTTCTGTTAAAGAAAATGTTTCTCATTATCAGCTGTGAGATTGCCAGGTCTGGGAAATATTTCTGGTTTATATTACTGTCCTGGTGTACATGAGACATCCCAGAACCAAAGATGATGAGATCCCTGTTTTATCTGTAGGAAAAAGAGTTACTGGGTACAGGGGACTGCAGCCTCATCCAAAATTGTGTAGTCTGTCACTAGACCCTCTTCCCCCTTGGGCACCCAGCATGGGGACGCCTGGGGGTACCTGTCCCTGCAGTCCATGTTCTTCACCCTCCTGACCTGCCCAGCCCATTGAGGAGAAAAATAGATCTGATTCTGACACACTTTGGTATTGCAGCAGCAGCTGGCAGGGAAATGCAGGAGTAATGATGGGGAGCGGGGGAAGTGGGGCAAATTACAGAATAACAACCTCTGGACATCAGGTCAGAAGTGGATTTGTGGTAGAGAGAGACCCACATGGTGTTTAGCTGAACCAGAGGACTCCTGGGGTGGGAGCTGCCTCCCTCATCTTGGGGAAAACTGCTTGAGAAAATTTCCCAATAGAATTTGATGAAGACTTTGCCAGGGAGTGAAAGCATTTAGCAAGGTTTGTCCTGTCCCTGTGTATTTTTGAGGGGCTGTAAAACAGATTTACTCAACAGCGTCTGTTTAGGTCTTCCAGGTGGGCTCTTCTCTACCTAAGGTGGGTCTCCAGAAGGCAGAGATGTCTGTGGCTCTCACACACTCCTGTTAGAGCTGTGAGTAGGAAAACCTTTCTCTACCATAGCCTTTGATCTACTAACAACTCTTGCCTTTGCCTGAAATCAGTGTTTTCCCCCCAGTCCCACCCATCCCACCACAGGCTGAGGAGAACAGGGATGCCACAGGACACTGGGCACTTGCATGCCTGGGGGAAATGTGCCCTCTTCAGCTGCTCACTCTGCTCAGGGGCTCCTCAAAGAGATGCTTTCACATTTCATCCTCTGGGGCAGACCCTTTTATCACCCTCCCCATGGGCTGCTCTGCCAGGCCAGTTGTTTCGCCAGTGACAGGAGCAGATCCCAGCTCAGGCCACATTATTCTTACCTGAGTACACCCTGCAATTTTCTGCCTAGATAAATAATCCCACACCAGCTTCGGGAAGGGCAGTCCTAGTCTGAACTAAATATTTCTACAAGAAAATACTGCTCTTGTATTTTTGGCATGAGACTTAATAAATAAACTAATTGGCTGTTCCTCAGGATCACGTCCACCTCTCTTCTGCAGCTGTGCCAGGCTGGATGTTATCCTGAGCTTTACCAGCACTGAACGAAGTCATTTCCTATCACATTTATATATTGAGAAGGATCTTCTCAGCTCTTTAGCTTCCCGTTGAAGAATCAAAGTGTGGTTGGTCTCAGCCATACTTGCTGTCTTCTTTGCATTTTTAGGACTTTTCATATGGAAAGGAACCAGAAAATAATTTCCCCAGATCTTCCTTAGAGGAAGAGCTGGTAGCAATGACTGCTCATGTCTCTGCTCCAAAGAATGGAGTGATCCAGCTCATCCCACATCCAAGTGGAGCTCTGTGCTGGTGTCCTTCAAGGTACATGATCTCCTCCCAGGACTGGGGGTCTCCTCCATAAAGAGCTTCTTGGTTGGGGCCAGATGGGTTGATGCAGCTCATCATCAAAGCAAATGCTGCAAAGTACCTGGGTGGAGAAAACTGTCTCTAATTACTGCTTGTGAGTAATAACAGCAGTATTTGTGCTGAGCATGCTCTGCTCTGAAGGCATTGCTATGGCTGGGGCCGCTCCTTGTGTGCTGAGGAGAGAGGAAAAGGGGCATCAAGTCAGCTCACAACTGCTTCCCTGTGTGGCTGGGGCAGATGGGAGGACTTATCCAGGCATGGATCAGCCAATAGATTTGGCCAATCCCCCATTATTTGTCACTCTTCACGGTGGACAATGATGCCGTGAGGCAGGGCCTCGTTGTTACATGTGGGGCTGGTAGGAGGGGCCCCAGCCATTGGGAATGACCCCCAGGCACACCAGGACCTCACTGGGGCACATCTCATCCTGTGGCCTGGGGACAAATCCCTCCCCATGGCTAAAAATAGCACGTACCTGTGCTGCTGTGTCCAAGAGAGGAGAAGGATTGCCCAGAGGGGTGGTGGGTGCCCCATCCTTGGAAACAGAATCCCAGAATCACTTGGAATGGAAAACCCCTCCGAGGCCATTGAGTCCAAGCTGTACCCAATCCCCACTTTGTCACCAAGCCCAGGGCACTTAGTGCCACATCCGGCTATTTCTTGGACACCTCCAAGGATGGGGACTCCAACACCTCCCTGGGCAGCCACTCGCAGTGTTAAATCACCCTTTCTGTAAAAAAATTCCACTAAACGTTCAACTGATCCTCCCCTGGTGCAGTTTGAGGCTGTGAAACATTCAAGTCCAGGTTGGAGGGGCTTGGAGCAACTTGGGATAGTGGAAGGTGTCCCTGCCCATAGCAGGGGGTGAAATGAGACAGGATTTAAGGTCCCTTCCAGCCCAAACCATCCTGTAATCCTATAAAGGAGGCTGGTTGTTGAGGCACCCCACCAAGCCCCACAGGATGGGGAGGGTCCCAGTGAGACCATGAACCAAATGTGCCATTTGGGAGGCAGGGCCTGCCTGCCCCAAGCCAGAACAAGCTGTGCTTTACCCAACAGGTTGTTGCTGTTTGCATAAGGTGGGTGTTACGGGAATGTACCTGGTGCCATTAAAGCATCCTGCCCTGCAAGCTGGGAAAGGCTGGTGAGGTCCCCACTGCCTCTCCAGATCTTCATCTGGAGTTTATCTCCAGATCTTTGATTTTGATTTTTATAATTGCACAAGTATTCACAAGAAAACTCCACTATGAAAACTTTCCCTAAGTAAATTCTGCTAAATGACATAATTTTTTTTCCTGGTGAATTTACGCTGCTGAGAGACAGAGAGAAATTTCTCACTACAGAGAAATTTGCAGGGTTTCATCTTCTGAGAAGGTTTCAGAGCCCTCATTTGAGAGGGGGATTGTTGCAGAGAAAATTCAGCAGATATGGTCATGCTAGGCAGTGACAGAAGAGGATTTCAAAAAGGACTGAGACACTTCTCATTTCCTTGAAATCTTAGCTGGGGAATTTGCTTTGCTGCCTTCAGCGGCTGCTCTTTAAAGGAAATCCCCAGTGCAATACTGTATCAGTAAAACATGAAAAAAAATCTCTTCTGGGCCCTAGTCCCATGCCTGGGCAGTGTGGGATGTGTGGCCTTGAGGAGAACCAGTCTTTCACATGTGTGTTCAGAAAACACATTTTTTAAAACCTATTAGTGTAATTTAGTTTTGCTGGTTGAAGCCTATTAAAAACCAACTTTAGTTTTGCCATTATGAAGAAATCCACATCCTCAACCATGATTTTTCCTCATTTTTCTTCTTTTTTTCCCCCCCCCTCTACACATGTCTCTGTAGATGGACCATGTTTCTGGGTAGATGCTTTTTGCTTTTCAGCTGTAGCTGATTCATGGCCTGACAATACAAAATTGTCCATTCTAATTGATCTACCTTAGAATTAATCCATTGTCTGATTAGAAACTCTGTAGCCTAATCTTCCATTAACGTGGCACCATTACTTTTGTTGAAATAGACATTTTGCAATTATTTTGCTGTCCCAAAACTTAGAAAATTGATTAATTTTGATACTTTGAAGATGCAGAACCATTTTTTTGGGATGCTGGTGCTATTATTCTCTGATTTTATGGAGTTAGGAGAATTTAGTCCTTAAAAAAAAGAAAAATCCCTGGAAAAAATTATTTTGATCTTGATTTGTTGGCCAGTTATTTTCCAGGGAAGTAACTGTTGCATGATAGCGTTCAAAAGAGAAACTGAAAATGTTCCTTCCCAATAGTTCCTTCTGTTTTTTTGTGATTATATTATGGAAAAATACAGTAGAATGAGGACTACAGGAGCTGTGGAGGAGGCAATTCATTGTAGTAGTTCTTAGAGGTCTTGAACTCAGCCAGGACCCAGTTCCAGAAATGAAAGTGCCACCTGGAGTGGTTTCTCCTCACCTCTGTCTTTTAGAGGCATTTCAATTTTGTGTCAGCTTTAGCCTTAGCTCTCTCTCCTATTAAATTAAATAAAAGTTAATCCCTTTCCTATCTCTTCTTCCCAACACAAAAAGCTGTTTGAAATCACCTGGCTTGTTTGAAACCCTGGGAGGCTTGTTTACTTCCCATTCCCGAGCTGTTTGAGCACTGTTTCCCCAGCATCCACTAGAAACAGCTTCTGGTTTTATGCTGGGGACAGTTAGATTTTTCCTGTAAGAACAGAAGCCCAAAGGCTAAATTTTTAAAGAAACCACTGAACACCATGAACTGGAGGGGGTGGTAAGACTGAAGAAGAGTGAGTCAACCCTGACCCAATTTATTTTGCCCTCATGGAAAGTGCCAGCCTGCTTTGGACATGCAGGGTTCGGCTTGTGTGTGGTTCCACCACTTGGCTGTGCTTTCAGGTTATAAAGATGCACAAGGGAAACAGAGGTGTCTTCTTTACTGTCCGATGCCTGCTAAGTGGTTGTGAAGGCCCTTTGGGCTTGCTTCCAGCTCTGCAAGGGGATGTGATGGTGCTGATGATTTTTAGCATGTGAAGCTGCCATGTGTGGTTTCTGTGTGTAATGGGAACATTGCTGACATCCAGGAGCAGGGAACCCCAGCCCCACACAGGCCAGATATTCAGTGGTCCTGTACCACCTTTGTTGAACAAATATGGAATAATTTTGGTGTTTAGTACATTTTATTACTTTCAAAGGGAATCTCCAACAGCATAAGGACGTGGAGCTGCTGGAGCCAGTCCAGAGGAGGCCACGGAGCTGCTGCCAGGGCTGGAGCCCCTCTGCTCTGGAGCCAGCCTGGCAGAGCTGGGGCTGCTCACCTGCACAAGAGAAGGCTCCAGGGAGAGCTCAGAGCCCCTGCCAGGGCCTCAAGGGGCTCCAGGAGAGCTGCAGAGGGACTGGGGACAAGGCATGGAGGGACAGCACACAGGCAATGGCTTCCCAGGGCCAGAGGGCAGGGACAGATGGGATATTGGGAAGGAATTGCTGGCTGTGAGGGTGGGGAGGCCCTGGCCCAGGGTGCCCAGAGCAGCTGTGGCTGCCCCTGGATCCCTGGAAGTGTCCAAGGCCAGGTTGGACGGGGCTTGGAGCAGCCTGGGACAGTGGAAAGTGCCCCTGCCCATGGCAGGAGTGTTAGAACAATATGGACTTTAAGCTTCCTTCCAACCCAAACCATTTTAGAATTCTATTATAAAGTGCCCTGAGCCATTATGTAGCTATAGTGTGACTTCCAGAACATATTGAAAATGTTAACATGTAAAATCACTTTTTACCCTGTTAAAACTCAAGGAATAATATTATTCTCTTAAAACTCACTGATTGATGCAGCTTGAACCTAACTGTTGAAAAAGGAGATAGCAATGGATGAAGGTATCAGAGAGGAGGGGTTTTATTGAATATGAATCTCTGGAGAACATGCAGCAATTTGGAAATGGACCAGTGACATCTCTGCGTTGCCCAGTCCCATCCTGGCCTCTTGACTCAACTAGTAAACAGAAAAGGTGAGGGGTAGGTTACACCCCTGAGATGTAGTTGTTGAGTTGAAGACTAATGGATTTTTCTGGGCAGGAAATGAGGAATAGACCCAACAGGTGACATCCTAAGAGCATGCTGCTTCCTGGAGTTGCATGTGAAAATGCAATGTTCTTTTGACTGTGTGATAAATTAGGTATTTCTGCATAAAATTATTTGTTGGGGCTTGGTGGAGCTGAAAGACCTTTTGTGGGATAGGTGTTTCACATCAAGACAGATTGCAGGCAGTGAACTGAAACAGAAATAGCATTTAAAAGCTGAAAACCACCTCTGAGCAGTATCAGCTGGTGCCACACGCAGCATTAGCTGTTCTTTGACTGAACCTTTTCAGGGAGGCACTCAAGCCCAGGAGTGTATGGGGGCATAGGTGGGCAAGGGTGATGCTCTTGCTGAGCAGTGTGAAGCACTGTACCTTTCCTCGTGTGCACATTCAACTGTCTTGCTACATGTCAGACACCTTTCTTGAGTTTTTTGGCCACTGGAGAGACTTTTTTCACTCCCATACCTGGTCAGCAGCAGTTCATGACCCAAGTGGTGTCTGACATGAATCATGGAATACCCTGAGCTGGAAGGGACCCCCAAGGGTCACCCAGTCCAGCTCCTGCCCTGCACAGACACCCCAACAATCCCATCCTGTGCATCCCTGGCAGCGCTGTCCAAATGCTCCTGGAGCTCTGGCAGCCTCGGGGCTGTGCCCATTCCCTGGGGAGCCTGGGCAGTGCCAGCACCCTCTGGGGGAAGAGCCTTTCCCTGATCTCCCACCCAAACCTCTCTGGCACAGCTCCAGCTGTTACCTGGGTGCTGTCCTGGTCACAGGAAGCAGAGGTCAGAGCTGTTCCTCAGGGACCTGTTGTAGACCTTGTTGAAGCCAGCCTCAATGCCCATCACAACAGTATTTTGGGGAGGTAGCACAGTGATTTCAAGCCCCCATAGCTCAGTTTGAAGAGCCTCCAACCCCAGGGCAGGAGAACACCTTGTTGTGTCTCAGCTCACACTGACACGATTGTAACTAGACAAGACAGATTAAAGGGTACATGAGGCTGAAAAATAGATTTGCAGTAAAGGAATGAGATAAAAGAAGAAAAACCAAGGAATCTTACTCATGTTATGGTTAATTACACAGACGGTGCTTAGCTGACTCAGCTCTTCAACTGACACATGTTGCTCTTTTGCTGGAAAGAAGCTGGAATTGTTGTCTCCTTCCTCCAGTTACTAAGACAGATGCCATATCTTTGTTTCCTCTCCCCTGGAAGAGGAAGAACATGACCCTTCCCATTAACGAGCCCAAGTTCAAGTCCCCCTGGTTTTGTGTGTTTGTTCAAAAAAAGCTTCACCCATTACGCTCTATGACAGGTTGGTGGAACAGTGCATGGACTTGGGAGAGTGAAATCCTGACCTTTTCAAAGCTTTCTGCAAGTGTTTCCATCCTTGTTAGCACTTCACTGGCCTCTGGCTGCTTTCTCCCTTTTCAGCTGTGTACGGATGTGTCAGTAAGACTCCTTATATCTTGAGAATATCCCATCTTTTCTAGCTGAGCTATAACTTTTTTTTGTTTGGGAGCACTGTATGGTGAAGTCCATGGGGGGGTCTCTGCAAGGTAAGGAGAGGAAACGTGCTGCCCGGAGGTGTTCCTGTACACGAGGCCAAACGTCCTGTGGGAAGAAGTCACAGGCTCAGGAAGTCATGAGGGTTGAAAATGCTGGCCGTAGGGTTCAGCCCCATTAGGCTAAAAATTAACTGAGACATGTGAAAACCTCAGCGCACATCTGTGGTAAGTGAAGGTTTCCAGCTGAGCAAATTCCTGATGTGGTCTGGAGATTCCATGGGTTCACTGGAGGCCTGGTAGGTGTGTTCAGAGCTGCTTTGCAGCACTGTCCCACGTTACGTGAGACAAGAAACAACTCCACTGTCCTGTGGAACTGCAGCCTTGTCCTCTCCTGACATCCTCATGGCTAGCAAAACACACGGTGCAGCCAGCCGCGGAGCTAAGGCATGAACTGTGAGTGTAAACTACTTGACTTGAAGAACAGTGAGGTTTAAGATGGAAGACTCAGTGCTGGTGACACAGGTAGAGGCCAGCACAGGAACAGAAGTGCCTGGGATAACCTCCTGGTGATGGCTGTGTGCATCTGCTGGTGTTTACTCTGCATCCGAAGGCAAGTGCTCGTGGCTGTGTGCTGAGGGCCATGTGCTCCCAGGAGATGGCGACTCAGCTATCAGTGAAAAAAAACCATGAGCTTGTTTATAAGGCCTCATTTGGAATTTTTTCCAGCAGAGTAAGCACAGACAGGATGTCCTCAAAAGTCTTGACCCAGCTGTCCCCAAGGGCTGTGCCTTTGGGGTGGCTGAACCGAACGTCCCTGTGCTGGAAGAGGGGGCTGGTTTGGGGAGGGAACACCATGGCACTAAAATGGATTTTTTTTCCATGTGAGAGGAAACATTTCACCCTTTCAATTTTTTGGTGATTAATCTGAAGAGGAATTTTTTTTTGGTACCACCTGCATTTCTAGGGAATTCCCAGAAGCATTCCAGTTTGCTGGAACCTGCCTAGCACCCAGAGCCGTCCTTACATCATGCCAGCTCCATTCTTTCCTCCTGCAATCCATTATCCTGTACGTGCCTAGCTGCCTTCATGCTTTGCCTCCCAAAATCATTTACATGAGAGGAAAATTAGCAGCTTGAGTAATTATGAATAACTCACATGAGACAAAGGGGCCTTGAGGCTGAATGTAGGCAGCCGGAACGTCTGGCATTTGCAGACCTTCTATGGCCAGGAAAGGATCCTTTTTCTTTCATTTGGAGTTTCTCAGAAATGCCCAGGGGTTTAGGAGCCCACATCCCGTTGGTGTTCAGCAGGAGGCTGCTGCGGACGAGGGGAGTGCTGGGAGTGCAGATCCTCCTGGTGACCATGCTGGAATTTGGTCTGGCTAAGGTTTGTGGTCCCCTTTTTGGTGGGTTGGCCATGGGCAGAACCCAGCCATAGCTCACTGCCCACATCTCCAAGATATTCTGAGAGCAGGGAGCCAGGCCCTGCTCATCCCTGGTCGAGGGCTGGACAACCCTTGGATCAAAAGAAAAAAGATCAGAGCTGGTGTTGGTGTTTCCCAGATTGAAGAGAAAACTCCCACATTGTGGAGATTGGGAGCTGCTGGGCTGAGCCCAGGACAGCAGCTGTTGCTAGTAAAAATAATGGCTGTTTTCACTAGGAAAAAACTACTCACAGACAGCAGAAAAAGGAGTTCTACTTGAGCAGAAGCTGCAGAGCCTGCCTCTGAATACACAAATATAAAAATAAATCTTAAAAGGACAGCCTGTAAACACTTAGTGGTGCAGTCTGCAAGGCTTGGTGAAAATAAAGGAATCTATTTCAGTTTTTGCATATATTTTCATCCCTACTTGCATGAAAAGCAGCTTGCTGTTGCTTTAAAAATATTAAAATACATGCAAAATACATTAGGCTTGTGGACAGTTTTCCAAGGGGTGTCACCACAATGTCCCAGGAGTAACCATACCTGCACCTTGGCAAATTCCTGTGCTGAAAAGCTTTAAGGAACAGAGCTGATCTGTTTTTTTAATGAGGTTCAATTTTGAAATGGAAAACCCAGAGATTGCATCAGGACAAGCACGCTGGCCCATGCAGAGTCCAGGGTCCCAGCAGAGCCAGACTGATATGACCATCCCATTTTCATTGCAGCCCACCACAGCCTCCACAGCCTCTTCTTTTTTCTCTTGTTCCCTGTCATAAAAAGAGTGAAGTGCTTCTCCACCATTTATGTATGGAAAAGGTCTGTTTCTGAAACTGTGCACTTCCCACTTGGAAACAGATGACTGTTTAACAGCCTACTGCTTTTCAGTGCTACTCCCCCAAAACGTGTCATGGGGTGACACATTTCAAGAGCGTGATTTTTTTTCCTGCATCACAAGACCTATTTGCATTTATTTTTCTCAAATCTGGCTTCTGATTGTTTCCTGGTCCTTCAAAAAGCATTTTTTTTCTGTTACTGTTTTCTTATCGTTTTGATATGTTTCAAGGCCAGGTTGAACGGGGCTTGGAGCAGCCTGGGATAGGGGACCCTGCCCATGGCAGGGGTGAAATGAGATGAGATTTAAGGTCCCTTCCAACCCAGAACATTCTCTGATTATGTTTGCTCTGCCAGGATCACTATTTTATTCCAGCTGTTACATTTTTGGGGGGATTTTGGTCAGTCTGGCTGACTGCAGCATGCAGAGGCCAGAATAAAAGCTTTGCTTGGCAGAGGTGTTGAATAACTTCTCAGTGAGCACAGTTTACCGTACGCAAAGACATCAGGGAGAAGAGATTTCCTTCTGTCTTTCTCTTCTTTCCTTCCTAATTCAGCCTCTTCTTCCATTAGACCTTGTATCCTAGTGCTGCTGCTGGATGTGTGTTGGCTCAAAGATTTATGGTTTTGTCTCTAATTTGCTGGTTCTTCCATCCTTTTATGAGTTTGCTTCCTAAAAAGAGGTTTTAAACCTTTTTTTCTGAGGAGATTTTTATTGATTCTAAGAAAGTGAAGGGGGTTCCAATATTTAATCACAGTTACTTCCTTTTTACTTGCTAATTTTAGATGATGTAAGAGGGCAGGGAGTTCCCCAGGTTATGCTCCATGAAGCACTGTGTGAAATCTCTGCTGAACCCTTTGACTCACTTTCGTTTTGTTCTTCAATATTCCCACTCGATCCCTGTGAATTTTGCCCTCCTCATACCAGCTGCATAAAATCACCAAAAACATCTTCCGGTAATATTTGGGCTTCTTAACAAGTGAGGGTTTGTCTGCTGTAAGTACTTTGGTATATTTTACATTGTTTTCCCTGCAAAGATAATTTTAAGAAAAGTTGCAGTATTGCAGATACTGAAAGGTCATGGGAACTTCTGGCTAAGATTAGTCCAACTTCTTCCTATCAATAGCTGTAAGTGGCATTGGCATTGTAAGAGGAGTACTGTGGGAGCATTAAAAGACATTTTTTTTTCCCAAGTCCACATTGAAAAGCACTTTTATCCCATTTCTAGGGCTAGGCACTAACAGGAGCTCTATCACTATGGGCTGATGTTTTCTATTCAGGGGCTAACAGAGAATGCATTGTTCCCAGGGGAGCTGAGCTGCAGAGGTTGGAACAATTTCATAAGCACAAAATTCCTGCAAGGTGTCTAGGAGGAGCTTCAGATGGAAGGGAAACCCTACCATAGGGGCTGCTAAGCAAATGACCTCTACTCTATGTAACTCTAAGAACAGAAAAAATAAAACAAAAACCAACCCAAAGTTGGTGTTCCCTTCACTCTACTCTGTTTGTCACTACCAGGAGCCAGGCAGAAACCTTGTATTGTACAGAACGAGTCCTGTGAGGAGCTGGAAAGGGGCTGGAGCCCCAGAAGAGTCTGAGGGAGCTGGGGAAGGGGCTCAGCCTGGAGAAAAGGAGGCTCAGGGGGGACCTTGTGGCTCTGCACAACTCCCTGACAGGAGGGGACAGCCGGGGGGGGTCGGGCTTTGCTCCCAGGGAACAGGGACAGGAGGAGAGAGAACAGCCTCAGGCTGGGCCAGAGGAGGCTCAGCTTGGACACCAGCAAGAACTCCCCCATGGAAAGGGCTGTCCAGCCCTGGCACAGCCGCTCAGGGCAGTGGTGAGTCCCCATCCCTTGAGGCATGTGGCACTTGGGGACATGGGGCAGTGATGGCCCTGGCTGTGCTGGGGGAACAGTGGGATTCAATGGCCTCTGAAGGCTTTTCCAACCCAAATGATTCATTAATTTCTCCAAGGATTTACCAAGAAACCAACACCTTCTAGCTGGGACCATCCCTCTCTGATGTGCTGGCCATTAGCATCTGGTCACAGCAGTGACACTGGAGGGACATGGACACATCTTTTTCTAAACCTTGAGAGGTACAATTCTAATTTGAGCCCCCTGCCCAAATGGATTTAATTTCTCAAAGGGCTGCTTCTCTTTTTGCTTTGCAGCATCTGGAGCCTTTACAGAGGGAGGATTGTAGGCTGGGAGCCCTCATCTCCAGGGGCTGCATCCAGGAGTGGCTGGGGGCCACCTCTTTAGATCTCTGTGGGTCGTCCTGGGCACAGACACTCCACACTGAACAACCTGAGCACCCCTGGCAGATTATTACAGTTGGGTGAGTTTCTCCTAACACTGAGGGACAAATGTGTTGCTTGGTGTCTTTTCTGATCCCTCCAGGTCATTGCTGGCAGCCTGAGACACAGCTCTCATCCTTCCTCAACCCCTACAAAGAGGAGGAAGAAAAAACTTGGAAGGCACCAACTTGTGCAGGGGGAGGATGAGAACAACAGGGGATTGCTGAGCACTCTGCTGGGCAGTGACAACAAATGTCCTGACACAACTGCAGACAGACAAAGCCATGCCCAGGCAGCATCAGTGCTGGCTGGCACTGCAGGAAGAACAAGTTGTGCTTTGGGAGAGTTTTCTCTCCTGCAAAGGACAGGCCATTCTTCAGGGAATTCTTCTTGTCTTGCTTCCCAAGTGGTGCTTCCCACTGAAAGGCTGGTTCATGGTGCCAAAGGGTTTCCTCAGCAGAAGAAAAGCGTCCAGTTCCTCCTCGTTTTCCTTTCTTCCCTCCTGCACCCCATTACCACTCACACACAATAACTTGGTTTGGGCTGAAGGACACTATTGAGAAAGGTGACGTCTGGATCTGAGGACACCAAGAAATGCAGGTCTATTTCCTCCCATGAGAGTTGTCCTATGTGGTCAATCAAACCTTTGGAGAAAGGGAGATTTACTCATACTTGCACTTGTCTGGCTTCAGCTGCTGGGGGTTGATCACTACCTGTTAATTATTTTCCCAGTCCAGGCACTCATAAGCAGAGATCAAAGCACTCCTCAACCCTCCTTTGGCTAAACCAGAGAGAACTGTGCCCTTGGACCACAAGATGGATGGAATCTGCTGTGGTCAAGGATCCCAACTGGAAAATGCCTTCACTCAGCGCAATAACTAAAAATCTTACTACCCTCTCTGCTGTGGGGATGCCCTGGCCCCAGCCAGAACTGTGAACTCGGAGTGGATACAGTGGATTGAATATGGTTTTTGTTCTTCCTTTTGATACAGAGACTTGAGAATACTTCTTCTGTCTTACACTAACTTCTCCAGTCCTTCTATTTTTGTTTTTTTTGGCATTGCTACCATTGCTTTTTCAATGTCACTGTAATTGTATCATCAGTGCAATACCTATACAATACCATGGCATCTGCATTTTTTTTTTCAGCTGAAACCCTCCAGAACACATTTTCCCACCATACAGATAACAACTGCAGCTGGAACTTTTTGTACAGCTCAGTGAAAATGGTGTTTGTCAGAACACCTCTGTCTGGCTGGAAGATCCCAGTGCAGCTGCCCTGCCCTCAGTGAGAGCTGCCAGTGGCTGGTGCTGCCCACAGATTTTATCAGCAGGGCCATGCAGGTGTTTTTCAAAGGATCAATGATAGAAAATATCAATTAGCATTGTAATATTTCCCACCTACAAGGTTAAAAAAATGAGAGAGTGGGGGAGTAAGGGGTGGGATTAATTCCAAATTCTTGAGATTCCAAAGCAGTGATTGTCTTCAAAAGGAAAAGGGAGATGATGCTGCATGAAGGAAACTCCCTCTCCTGTTGGAAATTTTTATAATTTCCACCCACTCTGATATCTACAAGTATACTCTCTCTCATCACAGTGCCTGTGGGCTAGATGCAGCCAGGTTGCAGTGTTTCCTTTCTGTAGGATTTTCTTTTTTTTTCCCTGAGAAAAGCATGCCAGCCTCTGTAAGGGCTCTTCAGTGGGAGTTCAACAGCTTTGCTGGTTTTTAGAGCATGTCAAAGGGCAAGAACAGTTACAGCAAATTCATACTGTAACACAAATACAAAAACTCTGGGAAATTCAAAGGTGGGTAGATCTGAGGTTCTGCCCCAGGTCCATTCCTAAATCCGAACAGTTCATCCCTCAGCACCATGGCTTTTCTTTGGAAAGTCTCCTGCTCCATCACCCAGAGTGTGTGTGCAAGGCTTGTGTGCTCTCACAAGGGTTGTGCTGTCAGTAGGAATATTTTCCAGCCTGGGAGCCCAGGGTTGGTGGTGGGGTATCTTCTGGCTGAGGCTGATATGAACTAAAAAACCAGAGCAACTATTTCATTTATATTTAGTATACACCCTCAGTGAAACTTTTGTGGGGTGTGTGGCTGCTTGAAATGTAAACTTCAATTGCATTCTTCATTAATTTAATGCAAAAAAATTAGGAAACCACTCACAGTGTGATGTGTGTGACAAAAACATGGCCCACAACAGGGTTGATATAGAATGGTATCTTGCAATGCTAGTTTTTTTCCCCATTAATTTCAGACAGTGAACACTACACAGTTCTGGCAGTCTTGCTAGGAACCACCAATGAAACACCACTGGAACTGGTCTGGAGCATTTCTCAAAAGTATTTCTTAAACAGGCACCAACAGGCCAAGTAAATTCACTCGTACTTATCAATGAAAACAACTTTGTGGCAACAGTGAACAATCTGATGTTGTCTTGAGCTTTTATGGTGAGAGAATAATGTCATTTGTACGGAAAACAGAATGGATGAGGTTAGATGAAAGGAAATTAACTAGAACTCTCTTTCCATGAAGAGTAGGATACAGAAATTACTTGATTGCGTTTTCTAAGCCAAGGTTCTGCTTGGTTTTCTTTGCTTGTCCAGACAGGATGAGAGAACTGTGGCAAAACTAAGTGATTCTTCTGTCCATGGTGGCAAACTGACAGTTCTTAATCAGGAGGCTGATGGTGTAAGTTAGTGGTCATGGTCAATCTGTTAAAGTCATCACAGGATCCCAGGACTGCCTCACTCAGGCACCTCCTCAGTTCCTTAGGGAAATGTACATGGAGCAGGGTAGGAAAGGCCAGCTCCAAGACACTGGTGTGGCCCAGCCTGTGGAAACACCAGCCCCAAGGAATCTTGTGGTCTTTGCTGGCATTTTGGGTGGTTTGGGAGCCGCAAACCCCAACAAACCCTGAACAGCAGAGAAAACGTTGCTTTGGCTGAGGGGCACTGAAATTGTTGCGTTCTTAGCATGGCTGTGGTCCTCCAGGTTAACAATCCTGCTGTTTCAGCCTTTTTGGAGGCTAAAGGCAGTGTTCTCCAGGTAATAAATGTATGTTTGCCTACAGGAGCAAACAGGATCCTTGTAGCTCCCACATGGCTGTGGAACACCATTCCTGAATGTCCTGTGCTGAACCCAGGGCTCTATTTCTGTCCCAAGGAGTCCAGCAAATGCCAAGGGCTGTCAGTATTTAAGACTTTGGCATAGCCAAGAGGTAAGAAACTTGGTGGTCCTCACAAAAAAAGAAGTCCAATAGCAGAGGATTTGGCTCCCATGGGGAGTTAGATTAGACATGAGGAAAAATTTCTTCACCAAAAGGGTTGTGCAGCCCTGGCACAGCTGCCCAGGGCAGTGGTGGAGTCCCCATCCCTGCAGGGTTTAAAGCTGTGTGCGTGTGACACCTGGGGACATGGGGCAGTGGTGGCCGTGGCAGTGCTGGGGAATGGTTGGACCCAATGTCCTCTCAGGGCTTTTCCAAACCAAGTAATTCCTTGATTCTATGATCTGTTAATACGCCCTGTTATTTCACTGTCATGCAGACCTTCCAACCTAAATATTGGATGTTTGAATACTTTAAGGACTCACAGGGTGCAGAGGCTGTGTCCACACTTGCAAGGTCACAGCACTTCTTCAGTGCTCCTTCCAGGGGGGTTTGAGATGGGTGGCACCAGGCTGGTGCACCTGGAGCCTGAGGGGAGCAGGCACCATGCAGAGACCCCAAAGCCACGGTCCTGAGCGAAACCAAAGCTCTGATGAGGACCAAGGGCTGGGCTGTGGTTGATGCAGATCAAGTGTGGGTGCTCCGGGTCCCCCAGGTACTTGTCCTCCCCCTGGCCCAGGATCCCCAGCTCTGCTGCACGGGTGGTTAAGCTCCTGCACAGCAGCTGCTCAACAGCTGCAGGTTACACTTCATATATGAAAGAAACCCTAAATCTGTGTGAAATTTCCAGTGGTTTAACAGCTGCTGCCTGAGCCAGGCTGTCTGTGTCACACACACGGTGACACTGGAGGGGAAGGAGGAAGGATAGACAGCTGGGAGCAGTCATTTCTCTAGGCACTTAATTTTAATATGCTTTTGCTCATGTCAGAGCCTTTTCAGTGAAAACTTGAGAATGGAGAAGCCTTTGGATTAATTTCCTCCCCCTTTTCTTACCCCCTGCCCCACAGTCACAGTGAGTTTAGTATGAGTCAAACTCTGTCATTACAGGATTTTTTTTCTAGGGGGACTTTTTAATGGGATTCACTGCAACCTTAAATTCTCATTCTTGTGAATGGAGAGGAGTGGTTTCTCCATCCAGGAATTGGCGGTTCAGCTGAATTAGCTATTTGATTTAGACAAAGACAATTTGCTTTGAGACTTCTCTAACCCTAAAGTTACTTTTTTGGGAGGGGGCAGCAGTGCTGGGGGTAGATCTCACAATGTGCTGGGTCTCTAGAGAGGAGAAGCTGCTCTGGACAGATGAGAAACTCCTGAAATAGTGCCACTGAAAAACAGGAAATTGGTTGTGTGCTTTGAAAAAGCCATGCGGAGCAATTTGAGAGAGGATCTGGAGGGTGATTAAAATATCTACATATTAATAGGCTGTGGTATGACCAACTGACTAACTTTGTTTGCCTGTGGAGAGGCAGGGTTTTATACCCAGGATGTAGCAGGGAAAAGTCTGGGTCATCAGAAGGACCTCATTCACCTCAGTGAACAAAAAAGTGCAGGATAAAATCTGTGGTGCTGCTGAGATTTATTTCAAAAACACCTGGTGCAAACAGTTGTTTTTCTTTTCCAACATTTTGTGCTCCCTCTGCGTTTACAAAAATAAAATGACCTATTAATTCATAACCAAAACCACTCCTTAATTCTAGTTTTTACTGAAATTCTATTTATGCCAGGAATCCCTTATTTGGTCTCAAATGCAAACTCAGGTTAACCAAAAATGAGGTGATTTTTAGCTGTGGGAAGCCCTGCTCTCAGCGGAGGTGATGCCACACTTACTAAAGCACTTAGGGCACACGCTGAGGATCTCCTGTCTTCCCACACTGCTTGCCTGGATTTTGGCTGGATTTCCCTGGATTCCTTGCCCCATGAATCTTTTGTGATGCATCATCAGTCTCTGCTCAGATAATAAGTACAGGAAGGAATTATCTCTGGCTGGAACAGGGTCTCCTGCCAAAGGGTTGGTAGTCAGCTCGCCTCAGTCTTTGTTGTTCTGGTGGGAGCTGCAACTCGAGTTGTAGTTTTAGTGCAAGATCAAAACAGTTTGGGCCAGAGTATTCCTGCACCCCAGGTCTCTCCCTGCACATCAAATGGGAGCACAGGCATGAGGCATCAGGAAGGGAGAGGGATGGAGAGGCAGGGCAGACCTTGGGGTGGATATTGTACAATGGTTTGAGTCAGATGGGACCTTATGGATCAAGGCTCCCAAGGGTTTGCTGGTTCTTGTGGGTGAAAAGCTGGACATGAGCTACTGTGTGCCAGACCCACAGGCCAGAAGATCAAACCCTCCCTGGGCTGCATCAAAACAGGCATGGGCAGGCCAAGGAAGGTGATTTCCCGCCCCTTTACTCTGCCCCAAGAGGCCCCACCTGGAGCACTGCACCCAGCTCTGGGTTCCTCAGCACAAGAGAGACGTGGGCCTGTTAGAGAAGGTCCAGAGGAGGCCATGGAGCTGCTGCCAGGGCTGGANTAGGCTGCTCGGTGTTACACCAGGAGAAAACCTGCATGCCCCATGCCCAGCAGCTCGAACACAGCTTTAGTGACCACCACCAAATGCTCCACCAGGAGCACAAACTTGGGTTTCCTGGTGCTGGCTGTGGGCTATGAGGTCCAGAGCTCCTCCCCAAGGATGGCTGGGCGAGCCCCAGGACAGCTGGAGGCCCCCAAACTGGTGATAGTTGTGCTGGTACCCAGCTGCTGTTGGACCCATGGATATGTTCCCCATGGAAGGGACAGCAGAAAACTGGACTGATCTTTCCTGACTGGGACAGAGCTGGCAGGGGGCCTGTTTTTCCCTTCCCCAGCCCCTGCATGATCTCTGGCAAGCCAAAGCCCTCTCCTTGGCACTACAGGGTAGAAAATAAGTTCCCCCCATTGTTCCCTACTTCCATGACATGGTCACTGTCCCACCGGGGAGCTCGGGGCGTACAGGACACCCCACCCCTGGGATGGGTCCCATTGAGGGACACAAGTGGGATGCCCCCAGGGATGGCAGGGGACAAAATGAGATATTCACTCCTTCCCTTCCCCATCCCTGGGTTATCCCTGCCCAGAAAAGTCTGAGCAGAAAATGCCAGGGCTGGATGGGTGATGGTTTGGTTTTGTTGTCTTGTTTTAAACAGATCCTGCGAACAACTGTTGTGCTCAAGGGGCGGGAAGGGGGGTTACCATGGCAAAATGGGATTTGCTGGGAATGAATAGCTTTCTTTTTCTTCCCTGAAATGAATGGGTTGCTGAGACCTCCCTGCATATGAAGGCTGTAGGTGCTATGCTCAGTGGAATGGACAGTGAGCAATTATCCCCCCCAGCTTCACGTTATCCACAGGCTTCTTAATACAACTCAGTGTTATTACACACAAAAAATGTGATCTCAAGTGTGGATTGAGAGAGACAAAATGTTCCCAGTGGGATCTGTCCGTGTCTCTTCCCCAGTCCCCTCTGACAACAGGGATTAGCAGCAATGTTTGCACTGACTGTAACTAGGACATAAAGACCATGGTTCATTTCTTCCCATTCAGCTAATTCTTTACATTGCAGACACTACAGGATCCATTTAGGGGTTGGTTTTTTTTTTTTTTTTGTCTCTTTTGTGAA
>VXBC01012422.1:134899-150055 GCA_013399945.1 Ploceus nigricollis
AAGTAGGTTGGGGTGGGAGGGGGTAAGGGGGAGAAATCTGCCGAAGAAACTGTTGGCATCTCCAAAGAAAAGTATCTTTTCAACCCTCAGGCTGCAGCCCTCCTCTGCCAGGGATGAAAGAAGCCGCAGTGCACATCTGATGTGATGGCATTCACAGACAGCCTCGCTTTTAGGTGAAGGCCATGATATATTTGCCAAGAATGGCAACTTTTAAGAAATAAAGTGATTTAAGCTGGCAGATTTGACCTCCCATATCAAGCTCTGGGATGGTTTGTTTTTTTTTTTTTAAGCAAATGGGAGCACTTGCTCCCAGCCATCTCTCATTCCTGACACGTTCCCACCTCTAAAGCAAACTACAGCACCAACTTTAGGTATGTTTTTTTTTCCAGGAGAGCTTTGGGAGACAGAGTTTGACCACATGGGAGGAGTTGGGCCAGAACCCCATGGCGAATATTTTTGCCAGCTACACAATCCCTAATATGTACAAATGAGCAGTGTTCATGTTTTGGTCCCATTTGGAAGAAAAGTTCACCAGCAGCCAAAACCTGAGTTGTGGGACACAAGATTTGTGCACAGGAGATGGAAAATGCACTCTTGTGCTGCACAATCACATCACCACCTCAGTCTGTCTGGGGAAGAGACAGCAGGGCAGTGGCCCTTGGAGCATCTCTGTGCAGGGTCTGGACCTGGTCCATCCCTCTTGTGGGGCAGGGGCGAGGGCAGAGATGGTTAATATGGCCAGCATGCCTGTGGCTGACCCAGGAACATGCACTATCTGTTCCAGTGCCATGCATCAATCTTGCCTTAACAGACAAGTCCTGCTGACTCACAGCAGATTCAGGGGAGGTTACGTGGCAAAAATGAAGGATTATGAGATGAAAGAGGAACATCTCATAATCCTCAGAAAGTAAATCTTTCTGAAGTGAAGGGCAGGCAGGGCTGTGTGCCACAGACGGTGCAAGGACACGGTGACCCACCCTCTGCCCCGTGGTCTCTCCCTTCTCACTGCTACAGGCAAATGCTGTAGAAATAAAAGCCCCAGAGCCAAATTCAGGCTTCGAAATACTGATTGTTGGGGTTTATTTCCTTATTTGATTTCAAACATTTAATCTTGGAAATGAAAAGTGTGCAGAGGAGACACACCTCTCGTCTGAAATTTGGTCAACACCATCACAAGCCATAACCCATGTGAGGATTAACCCAGATCTGTGCACAGACAAGAGGGAGGAAAAATGACCTAAAATTGCACTATGCTTCTCAGGTGACCCCAGATAATGTGCCCCAAATGTGTGTGATGATATATATCTACTGCCTATCACCTCCATTCCTGGCGTGGGGAGAGAGAGCAGATGAATCTGAGCTGAATCTGAGCTGTCCTTGGGGGGAACATAGACTTGCCAAGGCCTTCAACACATGTTTTGGAGAGCAGTAATGCATGTGCTGAGAGTGCAGGATGATGCCTGACTATGTTTTCCTGCAGCACTAGAAATATCCTAGGAATGGGCAAGGGCTGATATGGATGACATATTTCTGGGCTCCTTCCAGTAAAGAGAAGATGTGAATGGTACCTTGGAGAAAGTCACCTCTCTGGCACCTCAACTCTTCTCACAGATGGTTTTTTTTTTGGTCCAGACCTCCCAGGATATTGGTGTTGAGACCAATAGACAGCACATGTTGCCTGCTGGTTTATATGGGGGGAAATAACAGAAGTTTCACAGGGTCTTACCTGAAATCTGCATTAGGGTGAGCAAAGTGGATCACACAAACACAGAATCACAAAATGGTTTGGTCTGGAAGGGACCTTAGAGATCACCTTGTTGCACCCCATGCCTTGGGCAGCGACACCTTCCACTGGACCAGGTTGCTCCAAGCCCTGTCAACCTGGCCTGGAAAACTTCCAGGGAGGGGGCATCAGATCATCATAGAGATGCTCTGCTCCCTCCAGAGCATCTCTAGCACACGTAGAGACACCTCCATTCAGGTCAGGGCTGAGCCTTGTTGGTGCTCACACAGACACCTTTTGTTCTGCTGGCTGTTATTCCCCAAAAAATGCACAGGACACTTGGTCTGCTCATCCCAGGAATGGTTATGGGGACACTCACCATCACTTAATAGGGTGGCTGTCCTGGTGAGTTTTCCTGCCACAGAGGGATGTAGGTTTGGTAGGTCAAAGGATGTTATGTGTCAAAATAAAGGCATTTTGGAGAGCATGTGTTCCTGCTGACATATCCATCTGATGCTAATTAATACAGACAGGAGATACGTTCTCAGGTTCAGAGCTGTGTGTTAGCTCCCCCCTCACAGCCCTGTGCTGGATGAATGATGTGCACCTTTAAACCTAAAGAATTTGGAAAGAGAGTTGTGGTTTCTTCCCACAGGGTTACCCACCAACTCCACTTGTTCTAGTTTGGTTTCTTCTTTTAAAGCCTGAAAAAAGGTGGTTTTAGTTCATTACTGTCAAATGTAAATGATGCTCTGACTTCACAAAAATGAAACATATTTCTAAAATTAGTGTCATCCTGTTTCACCTTCTTCACAGTCACATTGTGCAAGCAAAGAGATCAAACATTTGTGCTTCCCCAAAACAGAAATGGTTCATGTTTGGGTTAAAGTTAGGTGGGTGTGTATTCACACAGTGGATGAACTGCTTTGTGTTTAAAAATCAGGTGGGAAGAAGAGCATACTTTGATATTAGGAAATGTTTTATACCTCAGAGGACTCCTGAAACATGCTGTGGAGGTCAAAAACCTCTGGGATTTTCTGTTGCATAGCAGAAAGTCCCAGCGTAGCCTGTAGCATAAGAGAAAAAGTGAAATATGCAGGACACAAGGTAACCTTTTTACTTATTTCAGTCATCATTAGACTTCACACCTGGGGCAAAGCTGAACCATGGATTTATGTACTACCTGTTCTTGTTTGGGCTGGAGGCATGGACTGAAAAATCCACCCTACCCGATTTTAAAGATTTTTTAATGGAGATTCTTTGTTTGTTCAATGGATATCACCTAATGACCACAGGAAGGCAGCTGACAGTTAGTTCCAGGTGGACTCCTTCAGTTGTGAATTGACCTGGAGGAGTGAGCCAGAGTTTGTGCTTTCACCCAGCAGCCAAATCACCCAATTAATGCAATGACGAAGCTGCCGTGGGTGCTTGCAAGAACTTGGAGCAATTAATTACCTGTGTGTTTCCTCCCGTGGCAGGAGCAGCACTGGCTGCTGGAATTATCTTAACTAACACCAGTTGCTGGAACTATCTTAACTAACACTGACAAATCTGGACAGTCTCAGCTGCCCAGAAATCACTGCTGGTTCCCACAGCTGTCAAAGTCAGTCACAGAATCATGGAATTAATCAGAGAATTACGGAATAAGCTGACCTGGAAGGGAACCATAGGGATCATTGAGTCATCTCACCTTGGTGTAAAGTATCTTCCATCTACCTCCAGTGCAGTCTGGCTGCTGATGGCCCTTGTCACTAAGAACATCTTCAGGATTGTCACCAGATGCAGCTCACCTGTAAGGAGAAATACTGCTGGCTTCTTTCTGAAATACCTGCTTTTATTTATCCTTCTCTATTTTATGTATCTACATGTTGTTATTCTCAGAGAATTCAGCATGAGTGTATGCCTGTCAGAGAATATGGATGACTTACTTTGAAAAATAAGGGACTGTTCCTGGTTTTAAATAATTTGTGGGAAAAAAAACTTTCATTACTACAGAATGAATTCTTCTAGTTTTCAAGCATATGGCTCACTTGTCAATCTTTTCCTGAATAATTTAAAATCATACTTACTGTAATTTTAAACAAACTTAACATATATAATGAATATACATCTTCAAATTTTCAATCAGTTCTTGAAATTATCACACGTTAAAATCCACTTGAAGACCAGTTTTAATAGAATTATTTTAATAGAGAAATGTATTGAGTTATGTTTTTGTAAAAGTAGAATTCTCTCCTCACTGGGACAGGGAATGAAGACAGCAAATTCCATCAGTTTTACAGAACTGAAGAGATGGGATATCTGAAGATGAAAAGATGAGCTCATTTCCTTACTCGGGGTCCCACAGCACTGCACATTAATGAATCTCCTGACATGCAGTGTTCTGCTTTCAGGCACACCCTTGCATGAAATCCTTCCCGTGTTTTTCCCATTTCTCAGCACTGTGTTATTGGATACACCTTCTATTTACAATAAATTAATCTCTGATCTATTTTCTGTTGTGAAGGTGAGCTGTGTCTCACTTGGCTGGTGAAGGAGGAATGTTAGTCATCCCAAGTCTCTCTGTAGCTGCTGCAGCAAGGACAGCTTCAGGAAGACAGTAGCTTTTTGTTGCTTCTTTAGGTTCTTTTGTCTCTGGGACAAGACTTTGCAAAGTCATCTGCCCATGCATTTTCTTATATCATGCTTTTTAAATTGAGATCATCCTCCTTCTGGAAATACTCCTCTGCTGGCTGTCGAGGAGGTGTTTCCTATGGTGATGGCTGGAGGGAGGTGAAGCACCCCTTCCCAGCCATGTCCTGCCCACAGCACATCACTGGCACCAGGAGCAGCACACGTAGGGCTGCTGTGATTGCCCAGCCTGGATGTCCCTGTCCTGTCTCTTCCTGGAGGTGGGCAGGGGCAGAGGAGGTGGGGATGAGGGAGAGGGCAGCATGCTTAGGGAGAAGGGGCTTGGAGGAGCAAAGTGATGCAGCAAGCCAGGAAGGCTCTCAAGGGGTGACCTCTCCATCCTGCCCTCTCAGCTCTGGGACTGGGGCTCTTTTGTCACTGTGTCCTGATCTAATTGTGCTTTTTATGCACAAACCCAAGCTGAGGCTGTTTCAAGGCTGAACCAGCCTTGTTCAGGTGAATGGGCAGGAGCTGGTCATGGTCCAGGTGCCCTCCAGCAGGTTTGCCAGATCATACAAGGATTCCACAGGGAGGGGGAAGGGGAGCGTTGTATGACCTGTGATATGAATGAATTCAGGGAAGGGAAGGAGAGCATAATCCCAAATCCTCTGATTTTCTCTATTAGGTTACATATGAGGAGGTGTGTTCTGCCACAGCTCCTCCATGTTCAGACAGAAGCAGGAACTTGCTACTTCTGGCACATTTTGGGGGTCAGTAAGTCCCTCTTTGGGGAATTTTTTTTGCATGGGAGGGCGAGGGAAGCTTTAATGCTCATTTAAAATCCCCTGTGTGGAATCTCCTGTATGTTTCTTCTGCCAGAACCTTTTCCTTCAGCATTTTTCTTTAAAGGCATATGGACGGTGTGGACCAGGGGCCAAGGAGAGGAAGGACAGATGGACATGGGATACCTGGGTTGGGGTGGGAGCCAAGCATGAGAGCAGTACAGTCCCTTTGCTGTGACTCCTCAGGGGCACAAGGGAGACTTCAGAGCTCCCAGAACTCCTTCTCCTCACATGATTAACCCAAATTCTCCCGGGATGGAGGTCTATGGGCAAGACTGGAGGGAGGTTCGGCTGCAGGGCAAGGTTGCCAAAACCAGAGAAATTAGAATAATTCCTTACTGTGAATGACATTATAACTGGGCACTGATATGGTGATGCTCTGAAAAGCAGGATGATGTCTTGGGCCATGTAAGGGGACAGAAAACAGCCAGCAAAGATAGTGTTTCAGCACTGTCACAGTTGGTTTCAGAAAATGCAGCTCAGTGTTTGTTTTCAGGGTTTGTTTTGGTTCTCTTGAACAACTGAACTTACTAGAGGTGAAACCACTTGTGGTTTCCTGTTTTCATAATTTAGCTTTTTTATTGTATGTCAAGGATGTTTCTTAGAAGCAGAGTCAAGTCTCCTGGCCCACTTTAGCAGGTTTGGGACTACCATGCAGGTAGCATGGGTATCCAGGGCTCCACTGGAGGTTTTGGCATCCTTTAAGAGTAAAGCAGCTGTTTAAGGTAAAGAAGAGGGCAAAGAGAAGTTGTGTGAAGCTCATCTTGTCACAAAGTCAAGTAAAAATCTGGTTGTGTGTCTACTCCTGTTGTGGATATCCCCAACTCCTCCACTGGAGATCATCATTGATTAATTATGCTGCACACAAAACAGGAAGCAAAAAAGCTTTATATATGTACCAATTTTTAAGAAATGGTTAAGTGCTGAGCACTCTTATGGAAAGATGGTGCTTTTCTCCTCAGTGTGTATGCGTAACTTAAATAGGAAAAGAGCATGTACCGGGCCAACTCTTTGGCCACTTTTCCCAGAATTGACCTTACAGGGAGGAACCAGCCCTGTGTTTTTCCACCAAACCCCAGTTATACCCAGTATTAATACAATTGTTCAAAGCATCACAGATCACAGAATCCCAAGATGGTTTGGGTTGGAAGGGAACTTCAAGCTTGTCCAGTTTCACCCCCCGCTATGGGCAGGGACACCTTGCACTCTCCCAGGCTGCTCCAAGCCCCATCCAGCCTGGCCTCGGGCACTTCCAGGGATCCAGGAGCAGCCACAGCTTCTCTGGGCACCCTGTGCGAGGCCCTCACCACCCTTGCAGGGAACAATTTCTTCTTCCAGTGTCTCATCTATCCCTGCCCTCTGGCAGTGGGAAGTCATTCCCCATTTGCCTCCCCTCTTGCTTGTCTTCCAGACTCTTGAAAATTTCGAGAATTAGTGGGGGTTTTGCTGGTCCACATCATGAGGTAGAGGATGTTGCTCCTGATGGACCCTCTGTACAAACTTTGATGAAGCTGAGAGAAGCACAGTGTAGTGGGGCATTCTTGGCCCCAGGGCTGGTTCAGCAGCAGCATTATCTATGTCCACAAGTTAAGAGAAAGCTGAGAATGGGAAAACATAGAAAAAAATTGTTCCTTGGAAAAAAAATTGGGCACTTGGAAAGGAGCCCCTGCTCCTGCAGCCAGTGCCACAGAGCTGAAAACACGGTGGTTAATGAAGTCTTACAAATGGTGTAATATCTTTCCGTGCCCTGCTGGGTTCAGCAGGAGTTCTGCTGCTCTCTCAGGCTGATTCTGGGTTATGTCCTTAGAGCCTGTGAAGGCCAGGAAGAAGAGGAGTACGTTGGTCTCCTCCTTGCTTCCCCCCATCATCTGTCAACCCCTTCCCAAGACACCTTCTTGCGTTGCAGCGGCATCGCGATGTGCCGCGGGTGACCTTCTTCCCCAAACACCCACAGACAAACTCAGCTCTCCAGCTCCTTTCATCCCCAGGGAAACTTCTCCTTCTCACGAGCTCTATAGCTGAGTCCCGGAGGTCAGCACCAATGGGTGGGTTTTTGTCGTGTTTCCTGGAAAATTTGGTAATTTATAGCATGAGATCCCTTTTAGGAGAGACAGAATAGTTCACGTTGTATAAACCTCTGTAAAGCACTCAGAGCTGTAAGTGCTGATAGAGCCACACTGCACCAGTTTACATTCTGCAGATTGCTGATTTATGGAGGTGGCAAGTTGGTGGGGCTTTTTTCCCCTTCTAGATGCAAGACAATTTCCTGAGGTTGAGTGTCTGTGACATGTATCCTGCAAGAAAGATTTTTTTTTAAAGACATCTCCAAAATGAGAGAATTTAATTCCCTAATTTGTACCAATTTTATAGAATTTGTACAGTCATGTTCTCAGTCCATAGGCTGTGGCTGAGTGAAGATGCTGATGGGGACAGGGTGGCTCCCTCCTGCTTCCTGCTGAGCAAAGGGCCATCACTGCAGGAACACTTCATCAAAAACCAACTGAATAGCTGAGAGCTTTAAACAATTATTTTTCTCTTGACAAAAAATTACTTCTGTGGAATTAGAGGTGTGCAAGCAGCACTGGGTGGGAAATGCCACTGGTGTTTGTTCTGTGGAGGTTTTTATGAACAGCCAGAGCAGCTCCTTGTAGCAGAAGACAGCTGAGTGCACTTGAGAATGCTTTTATTTATCTGTTCTACAGCTCAGCAACAGTAAACACTGTCTCCCCTTCACGAAAAATGGCTCATCCATGTTTATACCCATAATAACATGTCAATTTCCAAATGCTCGTTTGAAATTTCATCTGCTTGAAATGCCACAACTGGATGAAAAGGGTCTGGGGGTACGTCTGAAGTTGAGCTGACCTTCCTTGCAAACATCGAACCTCCCTGGGTGAAGCGAAAAGAGCTGTCTGTGGCTTTGCTTTTTGGGAGCTGCAAGCGTCCCATTTATTTGGGTTCCCCTTGTCATTTTGCCACCGATCTCCAGCCATGAAATTGGGTGTTTAATAGAGGGAGTTGAGTGGAGTTTCACCTCATGCTCAAGACCTGCCATGAACATTTACACCTGCAGCTTGGTGGGGGATTGCAGTAGCTGGGATGGGGACAAACTTTGAGGGGTAAAAGAGTTTTGCTGACACTTCCTACCTTCTAGGAGATCCTCTTGCCCCAAAAAATCAGGAAAAAAATTCTCAAACCACTTAGCAGTAGCAACAGCTCAGCTTTGCCTATAGTGGGTCACTTAACAGAGCTTTTCAGTGCTGTCCTGCCCTGTAGTCTCCTTCTGGTTCTGTTTCCCCTCTCTCTATGTATATCAGCGCATGGATTATCTGGATTTAGATGTCCACCTGGTTGACATCCTTAATAATGAGTCAGTGGCACTTCCCAGCTATGCACAGGCCCCTGCATGTGTCTGCAAGTCCCCAGGCAGAAGCTCTGTAGGTATTTTCAGGCTTTCTAAGTGACTGAAATTTAGAAAGCTCTTTGTCACTGTCAGCAAATGACAACAAGAACACCTGAATGGCAGGAAGGAGAAAGGAAATGTGGTTTTTCTTTCACAGAAATACAAATTCCAAGAAATAGAAGAAAAACAACAAGAATTTGACTGCAAATTAAAAACTCCAAATAAAATAAGCCTATTCCGGGGAGTTAAGATTCTCCATTTACATCCAAAATATGGTTTTAAACAAAAAAAGCTCCTACACATCTTCACCAGTGAGAGGGAGAATATTCCTGGCCATCTCTGCCCATCAGTTTTCCAGTAATCTGCATTATTTTGGCTTCCCTTATGCACAAGCTGCAGCCTGCAGATTACAGGGACAGCTGTCTGCGAACAGTTGATACTGGGACTAAAGCTGGTGAAATCTGGAAGTGTGCCTGTTCTGCACCTACAGCGCTGTACTTCTGCAGATATGCCCTGATGGAAAACACAGGAAGCACTCTTTAACCATAAAAAACAACAACAAAAATCTCCAAAACACCTGCAGCCTGTGTGGAGCATAAGTGATGATGCTTCACTTGCCACTGAAATCGTGGTTACATGATGCTCAAAGACACACTGATGATGGGACCAGTACAAAAGCTGCACTGAAAATTGTTTTGGAAACATCTCGGGAATGAAATGCTCTCATAAAGAATAGGTTGTACCAACATCCCTGACATTGAGTGGGGGAAACAAAACTGGCTATGAAAAAAATGTAAATATTAATGCAGATAAAAATGACTCCTTGGAGAGGACACATCTGGAAATAGAGCAGCTTCATGGTGTACTCCCCTCATGTGGTCATGCACATCCTCTCTGCAGGCAGCAGAGCCTGAGGGGTTCTTCAGAAGTGCCCATTCCTCCCTAAGAAAAAGGATAAATACAAGAAAAGTGCCCATTATCTCCAATGACCATGAAAAACCTCTGGCTGAGACTGGAATGCTGAAAGTTTTAGCAGCCTTAGGGCACCAAGGAGCCCTCTGTGTCCAGGCTGGATGGTCCAGCTGGCCCTTCTCTCTCTGTGCTGCCCCAAGTCGATGGAAATCTCAGAATAATTGAGAGGTTTAGGTTGGAAAAGCCCCTAGACCACTGAGTCCAACCATTCCCCCAGCACTGCCAAGGCCACCACTAACCCGTGTCCCCAGGTGCCACATCCAAATGGCTTTTAAACCCCTCCAGAGATGGGGACTCTTACACTGCCCCAGACAATCTATGCCAGGGCTGGACAGCCCTTTCCATGGAAAATTTTCCCCAATATCCAACCTGAACATCCCCTGGCACACCTTGAAACCGCTTCCCCTTGTCCTTACACTTCTTCCGTGGTAGAAGACACTGATCTCCACCTGGCTGCCCCCTTCTGTCAGGGAGATGTGGAGGGCAAAAGATCTTCATTCTCCTTGCTGTGATGGCACCTGGGAGAGCTGGGTGAATGCAGATCCTTCTCCTTTAATAGGATCTGCCCGGGAAGTGTTTGCTGCAGCTGCTGCCTGGATACTTCGGTAGGCTCAGATTTCAAGCCTTTTGTCTGCCCCAAATCGCATTTTTCTCTTGTCCATGCACTCCTGCTCATGAGAGACATCCTCGTCAGGTTTGGCAGCGCATCTGGTGGGCAGCATGACTTTGCTGGTGTTTTTGGTGTAGTTTTAAGCGCCGGGGTGGAGTCTCGGGAGCACGTGTCCCATGGGAGCGGGGTGGGGTGGGCTGGGGTCCCTGTGCTCCACGGATGATCCCGTGAGTGAGGGATGGTGTCAGACCCACATGTTACATCCCTGAATTACTGTGTGGTGCTGTGAAGACAGGAAGGGGAGAGGTCATCTTAATTACACTGCAGAATATGAGTGATTTTGTCACAGCTAGGAATGAATCTGGATAAAGCCTATTCGTTCAGCTTTTGCAAGAATAGGAGGAACGGGTCGCTAAGTATCCTTCAGCAATTTATTTTGAGTAGTCTCCAACTGCTCTCTCAAAAAGTTTCTGCTGTCTTTAATGCCTTATTGCATTGAGAAGCATCTCCTCTGCCTTGGAAAGTGGCTTTTTACAGGGGACAGATAGTGATAGGACAAGGAGCAACAGTTTTAAAATTAGAGGGGGAATTTAGTGTAGATGCTGGGAGGAAATCCTTCCCTGTGAGGGTGGGCAGACCCTGGCACAGGGTGCCCAGAGAAGCTGTGGCTGTCCCTGGATCCCCAGAAGTGTCCCAGGCCAGGCTGGATGGGGCTTGGAGCAACCTGGGATAGAAGGTGTCCCTACCCATGGGGGTGGGATGGGATGAGCTTTAAGGTCCTTCCAACCCAAACCATTCTGTGATTCCCTCTGAAATGCTCTCAAAACTCTCCTTCATATGAAAGGGCGTTGGCTTGCTGGTGATCTTTGGATCATCTTTTTCTCTACTCAGCACCATAATTATGTTAAAGACACATCATTCTGTAACCATGGCAGCTGAACACCAGTCCCCTCTGGTCATGGCAAAAGATGGTTGTGTGTTTGGGGTGGGAGCAGAGGACAATACTTTCTGGCTCAGGCCTGGTCAGGGAGCCGTTGAAACATTTCCATGTTGGAACAATTTTTGTGGAAGTATGACAGTGACCTGTAACCTGCCCTATGTGGCCAGTGAGTAATTCTGTTGAATAGCCAAGAAGTTCTTCCTGCCGTTTTGACTGGAATATGGGATTTTCCTGCCTGAGTTCCCTGTTAAACAGGTGCTTTTTATCATCTGGAAATAGCTGTGTTTCAACACGAGGATCAAGTGGATTTCACAGAGAGGCTGGGATTTGCTTTCAAGCCTGGCTCATGTGACATGAAAAGCCGCTCTGCATGTAATAACCACTAATATTATTAAAGTGTGCTTCAGGGTGGGCACTCTGACAAAAAATACCACTTTTCACCAATGCAAAAAAGAAGGGTGGGGATTTTTTCCAGTTTTGGGGGGATTTTTGTCTTTCATTGTTGTTCCAAACCATGGTGCACTTGATCTAACCCACAGTAATAAAAAAAATATTATCTCATGGACAGTAAGCTCATCACCACCCTTTGCTGATAACAGAAAACAAACACCCCTTGCATCTCAGTGTGTTGGAGGAACAGGCTGCACTCCCTCCCTCGCCTGGATCAAGTCAAAGCAGGAATCTTGGCTGTTTCTGGGAAAGAAGGATGCCAAGAGACTTTTTTGTTTCATTTTTTAGTTGACTTATAACTCCACCTGCAAAATATTCCCAAACTGACATCTTTTTTTTTTCAGCATTGTTGTGATACATAGTAAAACAGGATCATGATTCCCAGAAAAGTAAGAGGTATGGTGTGCTCACCTTCTCTCTTTCTGTTTCTCTCCCCAGTTTTGGGCATTTTTTTGGTGAAAAAGAGAAAGAAAAGTGAATTCCTATTTGGGATAATTTCTTACAGAATGAGTATTGTCGGTGGTGGCAGGAAAAAGGATCTGAAATGACAAAACACTTAATGTCTCCATCTAGCCCTTATAATTTCTGTTCCTTTGCCTTGTCGGCTGTGTCAGTGTCCTCTGAAGCCTCGAGGAGCACCCCGGGTGAATGCACAGTGAGGGGAGCGTGTCACTGCCAGCATTACGTGGGCTCATGGCATGTCTCCCAACATCACGCAACAACTACAACAAATCCTTCATCTCCTGTGCATCACACCACTGTGCTCAAAGGCTTTCATTAACTCTGGAGGTAGTAAATTTTTTGATAAATCCGTCTGAAGGCCTTTTTTGGGCGCTACTGTCTGGTAAGTGTTTTGGGAAGCTTCAGCTTCCCAAACACACCTTCCTGTGTTTTGTAATCATGGTCTTTGAAAGATTCCCAGGGAATACAGAAACTGGGCACAAACACAAAACAAATGGGAGTAGAGAATTCTCTCTTTCTCTCTCAGCTGCTGAGATTTTCCTTTCTCCCAGCTGTATTAGGTTTTAAAAGCTGATGTCAGTTGTACTGAATTTTGTGCAACAATCCAAAAACTGCAATAAAAGTTTGTGAAGGCAGTCATACATTTTCAAATTCAAGTAATTTTCTTGCCTAAATGTTGATGAGTAGAACAATTAACCAAATGAACTCAAGTATTTATAAGTAAACCTCTACCTACCACCATTCTTTCAACTATTTTGATATTTTCAACTATTCTGGTATTTTCAACTATTTTGATATTTTCAACTATTTCCATATTTTTCCTGCTCAAGGAATAGACTTTCTTTTTTTAATTAAGGATATTTTATGCTGTTGCTACAATGTCTGTAGAGATGAGTTCGTGAAGAGGTGTCTTGCAGTGTAATAGTGGCATTGTTCTGTGAGTGATTGGTGGGGTAATTCAGGGAAAATGAGGGGCTAAAGGCACTGAGGGGCTCAGGGAGGATTAGGGAACCTCCAGATGCAGGGAGAGTTGGACCCAGGAGAGACTTTGGCATGGGAGATCACTGGAGCTGTCAGAGCATCCTTCCAATGGAAGTTTGGCCCTTCTGCACATCAAGCAGATGCTGCAGGATCTCAGGTGTCTGCAGCCTCCATCAAACCACCCCCCTGCCTAACTGCCCCACAAACGTCCTCTGGAAAATCCTGCACATTCCCTTTTTTTTTTGCACCATGGATCCGTTGCCAGGCTGCACACACCCATGTTTGGCAGGGCTCCGCCACCCACCACGCTCTTGTGACGAGTAACAGCAGATTTTCCATCTATTCTGAGTGGCACCAATACTCACAGCTGGAAGGGTTGGGTAAGGAGGCGCTCCTGGCTGCTCTCAGTTCCCCAGGGGCCGCCAGGGCTCACATGAAATGAATTTTCCCTAAAGTACCAACGCTGCCATGAAACTCATGGGGTACCGTGAAACTCACGGGGTGCCATGAAACTTAAGGGGTGCCATGAAACTCACTCATGAAACTCACGGGGTGCTGTGAGGTTTGGTCTCTTGTTTCAGCTAGAGCACCTGGATCTTTGGAGGACCAGGGAGCTTAGGAGACTGCTGAGGTCCCTGCCCTTCCTACATCTCCGTTTCACCTTTGCAGCTACCAAGGCAGGTAAAAAGTGCGGTTTTGGCTCTGAGGTGTCATTACTTCAATGCATTGAATGTCTCCTGCCTAGCAGGAAATACTCAGTCCACTTTCTTAGACCTTTTCTATGAGAGTAGAAAAGGCTGAAAGAATTGGGATTGTTCAGCATGGAGAAGAGAAGGCTCCAGTGAAACCTAATTGTGTCTGTCCAGTGCCTGAAGGAGCCAACAGAGAACATGAAGAGGGACTTTTCACAAAAGCATGTCATGGCAGGACACAGGGAATGGCTTCCACTGCCAGAGGGCAGAGACAGATGAGATATTGGGAAGGAATTCCTGGCTGTGAGGGTGGGAAGGCCCTGGCACAGAGTGCCCAGAGCAGCTGTGGCTGTCCCTGTATCCCTGGAAGTGTCCCAGGCCAGGCTGGATGGGGCTTGGAGAAACCTGGGATAGTGGAAGGTGTCCCTGCCCATGGCAGGGGTTGGAATGCGATTGAGTTTTAAGGTCCCTTCTATTCCCAGGCCAACCTTTTGTGATTCTGTGATTCCATGACCAGCTGCCAGACACACTAGGAAGGACGTTCCCAAGTTAGCAGCTTTCCTGTTCGTGGGCAGGAAGCTTTCCTGTACATTCTGCATCTTCCTTGGCTGACAGCTGAGACACACCTCCCTCAATCCCTATGGATAGCTTTGCCCGGGAGGCTGTGGAAGAGACCTCTTGGAGGAAACCTGAGGAGCCATCTCTCCTCTGGGAGCTGTTACACCTCCAGACAATCTAGAAAACACCATTTATTACTTCCTTAGAGAATCCCCAGCATCTGAATGATGGCTCCAGGTCCCCTTTCTCCTTTCGTTTTTGTTTGGTTTTTATTTTAACCTTAAAATTAAGATGACCAGGAATTTTGTTTATTTACTTAACAAAAGCTGAATTTCTCACAAAAACAAGAAATTGGGATGTAGAAGAGCATCAAAGAAATGACAAGAATTGTGAAAGATACCCCATGGCCGGGCAACACTACAGTTATATACAGGAATTGTTGGATTTAAGAAATTAGGACTTTGGAAAACACATATATTCAGAAACACTGTCATTTAGAACCAGCTTTAAATCCAATGAAAAGCCAAATAGTTGAGCAGCAAACCTATTAAATACCATCTTTTTTTGGCTTTCACCCTCACCCCATTTAAAAACATATTGAACCTCCATTTAATTAATATTTCCTATAAGGTATTTGTCCTGTTTACAAGAAAAATGACAAAATGCACTAAAAGAGTAACCCAAATCCTGGCTGTGCCTTGCTTGCCAAAAGCAGTGTGAGTCAACAGGCAGCAAACACTTTTGAGAAGGTTCTTGTTGGCACTTGTGACTTCGATTCCCATTTTCATGAGAATCAGCTGAACTGAGCTCATTCTTCCTCTTAACCTCACATGGCTTTTGCCAAGCTTCACCGCTGGTATCAACAGCTGCAAATATACTGAAGTGAGGCATCTGCTTGTGCTGGGTTTGAGTT
>VXBC01012422.1:150083-182971 GCA_013399945.1 Ploceus nigricollis
TGATCCCTACGCTCCAGCCTCAGAGCTGCTTAAGAAAAAGTGGCAAGGAAACAACGAAACTGCCTTAAAAGAAAGAAGGGTGTTGTAACTATGCCTGGGAGCAGAGGTTTATAGTTATTTTCTCCATGGATAATTAGAAGGCACATGTCTAAATACTCACTTTTTTGTACAGCATTAAAAAGCATGTTGCAGGTCCCATTTTGATGACCAGTCTGCCTATTTTGCATCCACATTCTTGCAGCCCAGATGCAGGAGTGCAAAAAATTGAACCACCAGGTAGAAGCTTCAAAAAACGGTGTCAGGAGAGTCTTTTTTATCACAGAATGGTTTGGGCTGGAAGGGAGCTTTAAAGGTCATCTGGCCCAATCTTTTTTCATTGGTTGCCTCATGAAGCTGTAAAAACCATGAAAATGATGACATTGGCCTCAGTGGGGACAAGCTGGGCAGGATTAGAGGTTTTTAGGGCAGGATTAGAGGTTTTTAAGGCAGTAAAGTCTACCCAAGCTGCAGATGACATCTTGGGCTCAGGAAGTCCCTGTGGTGCAGCTTGCAGCAGGACATGGCTGCAGAAATGTTTTTTTGTTTTGGACTTTCCTGGATATCTGCTGCATCTCAGCACATCCGTTTGCACCAGTATCACAACCACACAGCGTATGAAATGCAGCTTTTGCAAGCTGGAGGCTGACAACACAAATATCAGCTGTTTGCTGCACACCCTGCCCTCCCAGCCGCCCTCCCTGCTGCTCACAGCTGCTGCCTCCCTGTTTATGGGGGTCGAAATTGTACATAAAAGTGCCAAATCGGAGACTTTAAAAAGCCTTTTCAGCAGGAAAACGTCTCCTTTCTAACCCTCTCCCTGATGTGGGCTGGGAAGACCAATGCAAAGCAGGGAAATAGAAACAATAAAATATGTTAATTGCTCTTTTGCCTACCAGAGAACAGAGCTGGGCCCCAAGGGGAAGTGACATTTTCAATTTTATCTCAGCAGCACTGCTCCCTTCAGCACTGAAAAAAATCAGTGCTAGAAACGCTTTTTTCATTACAGATATCTGAATATTCAATATGTCATTTAAATTGGCTCGGATCTGTTCCCATAGCCACCCCTGAGGAGCCTGGTGAGGATAAACCACCCAGCTGATATCTCACACCAGGCTGTTTTGTCTAAGCCCAAAGTTTCTTCGCCTTGTGAAATTAAAACAACCGTTTTTCCTTCAAGTGACTTTCACTTTTTCAAGGGAATTTCACACACAAGGACAATTCTGCAGCACTCCTGTTGTACATAATGACCCAGAGAGCAATCTGCTTAACCACAAGAAAACCCTCTCTTCCCCCACAATTTGGGAGGACTGGCTTTTCATTCTGTTTTGATGGTCAGTGCAGCATCACAAGTGGAGAAAGATTGGCATTTGTAGTTTGGGAGGGATTTTAATAGAAGTAAACATTCATTTTAAAGAGAAAGAAGAAAGACTTGGAGGGAAAATAAACTTTCTGGGCTCAAAGAACTCAAAGAAAGACAAAGAAAGGGCCTTTGAAATCTGCAGAGTGTCTGTGTCCCTCACCCTACCCCCAAAAGGTACCTGTGTCTCCCTCCTTTTTTTCCCCTCTCCTCCAGCCAAGTTAACATGACCCCAAACATAATTTGGATGTTTACACAGAGCATAATTCACACCATGTTCCCAAGGGCAGTAGGAATGGGACCGAGCCCAGCCGGGCACCTGCTATCCAGGGCTGGGCTCAACACAGTTTCCACCCACAGGCACATATGCTCAGGACACCCAAGTAACCAGCAACAGGAGGAAATGTCCTTGGGTTACAGCAGAGCAGGTTTGGTTTGGATATTAGGAAAAATTCTTCATGAAAAAGGGTTGTCAAACCCTATAACAGGCTGCCTGGGGCAGTGATGGAGTCCCCAGTGGCACCTGGGGACACGGGTGACTGGTGGGCCTGGCAGTGCTTTGGGGAATGATTGATTCGATGAGCTTAGAGAGCTTTTCCAACCTAAAGGATTCCATGGCAGTATCCATGACACTCCTAAAGCCCCAGCCATGCTGCTGCAAGATGTGCCTCCAAGTTCCCAGAGCACATGCCAGCCCAGCCAGGAAAGAGATATCCCTTTTGGCTCAGACCCTGGAACATTTCAAGTGGGGTGAGGGACCACCAGGCTCAAATCCACTCTGTCCAGATTTGTGCTTTGTCCTCTGCCCTCAGCCAGTGCCTCCTGTAGGAACAGCTCTCATTTATAGGAATAATTGTGTATAGCTTGAAGAAGAGACTGCAAATCAGTGCTCTTTGATATTTCAGATGAGTGGTCTCTCCACCAGAGTACTAAATAGGAGACAGCCCCTGTCTTGACCTGTTTTCATTTAAAAATGCCTGTTACCACCCTGACTTAGTTCCACATCCCAAATGAAGAGAGTTGTTCCAACCTGATGGACTCCAAGAAGTATTTCGCACCAAATTCCTTCTTTAGCTGAGCTCACCTCTTACAGAGAGCCTTTCATCCTGGATAAATGGGAAGTCAATCTCCATATTATGAATTGTGAATATCCATTATCTCAATTTTGAAATTGAAAAAAAGAAAAGTATTGAGTTGCTTCTTGTCTGACTACCTTGGCACTTCTAATCTAAAATGTTTCTGGATCTTTGCCCAGGTTTCATCTTGCATTGAAGAAGGAAATTACTGTACTTTTACATTATGAATTCTTAAGTTTGGTATTGTTTGTCTGGAAACCCTTTCAGAACTGGAAATTTATTGCACTGGATGCTGAGGAACCAATTCAGAGATTCATATTTAGCACAAATAGTGTCCCAGAGGTGATGAAAATGGCCTATATACTCAGGGAAATGCCTGTATACAGAGAATGGACAGAGATTTCCATCACACATCTGTTGTGCTCCACTTGGTCAAATGACCATCTGGAAAAGTGACCCTGTGGCCTTATGTGGGCCACCGTGTCCTCCTGCAGGACACCTGCCCAAGGCACGTGGCTGATTCAGAGCCTGAAGTTTGAAGAAGCATTTTTAAGAAAAGATTTGAGCTTGAAGGGATTAAAAACAATAAATAGTTGCTGTGTTTCTGCTGGCATGAAACTCTCACCATGCTAGGGGTGAGAGGGGGTTAGTGGTCCAGCAGCAATTCTCTATTCCCTCTGATCTTTGATCCCAGCCCTAATGCGTTTCTGGGGGCTGTGCTTTGGGCAATGTAAGGGTTTGGCCCCTGTACAAGGGTGGCTGGATGGATTCAGCCTCCCAGAGCAGCCTCCAAAGTGTGTGCAGCTCAGGCTCATGTTTGGATTTCATCCACTTTAGAAGTAAGAGCCACCCACGGAGATGTGATCTAATTTTAAACTTTCCAGGAGTGTTGGGAAGATTTGACAGGGATTCTCAGTTGGGGGCTGAAGTAGGTGGATAGAATATACAGATGAGATCCATGGCCAGATAAATAGGATCCTAGCAGGGAAGGCCCATCATGACATAAACACATAGGCTCCTTAATAATTAAATATTCACTGGGGCTCTCTTTGTCTGTCTGATCATTGTTGCAATTATTGAAACACTCTGAGAAACCAAAGGTGGTGAAGCAGAGTAAAGCAGAGATCCGTGGTTATCATGGCTCAAAAATACGTGAAGCATTCCCAGACAGCCAAGGAAAAGCTGGGGAGTGCCCACTGGAAAGAGGCTTTTGGAAGGACTATGGGATGAAGGCTGGGTGAAGACAGACTTGTTGCTTTGGAGTTTCTGCAGGTTTCTCATAAACAGAACTTAGTGTTCCTGTTTATGTGTCTAGTCCTTGTGTATGCTTCAAACCCCTAACTCATCACAATTAACTTTTTGGCAGGAAAAAAGGAGCACCTTGACTGTTTCTAGGTTGTCAAAAATTCTTTCCTCAGGGTTAAGCTGTCTTCAGTATAATTGCCTGTAGAATTTTCAATGCTCAGAGACCTGCTAGGCAAAGTCCACCATGCACCAAAAGGAGAGTCTCTGTCCTAAACAATTTACATCGTGAATACAAGAAAAGGAAAGCAGGCAGATTGGGAGTGCCAAAAAAAGTGAAGATACACCTCTAGAGACTGCAATAGCAAGCAATTCACATCTGCCAACTGCTAAACTCCCCTTGGCAAAGGTTTCTGTAGCAGCTGTGTCTGAAATGTTTCTATCAATCCAAATTGTTCTCCCCCCTTCCTCTCATGCAATCATTGTGATTTTATCTTTCTTTTTCCTCAGTTTTGCTGAATTTTGTCTGCTGTTCTGTTCTAAGCATTCTGATTGCTTCCTCTGATCTCCATAGACCGTATTTCTGTTTTTTTCCCAAGACTTTGAGGATCCAGGTTCCAACAGCTTTAATTACAGAGATGTCCAGACAAAAAATGGACATCTCTCAGCACTATTCCTGCAGAGTCTGTTGTGATCTGACTCTTCAGCACAGATCCTGGATAACAAACTTTTTAGGGTGATGCTGTTATATATGTGCAGAGCCTGGGTCAGCATAGCAAGTTCTTTAGCTCACCTATAAGTAGTCCTAGGCTGGTTTGGGTTGGAAAGGATTTTAAGGATCATCCCACTCCCCCCCTGCCATGGGCAGGGACACCTTCCACTGTGCCAGGGTGGTTCCAAGCCCCATCCAACCCAGTCTTGGACACTTCCAGGGATCCAGGGGCAGCCACAGCTGCTCTGGGCACCCTGTGCCAGGGCCTCCCCACCCTCACAGCCAGGAATTCCTTCCCAGTATCCCATACACACCTCCTGTCTTTCAATTTAAAGCCATTCCCCCTTATCCTTTCACAACAAGCCCTGCTAAAAAATTTGTCTTTGTAAGAGACAGACCCCTGCTCGTGACACGCAGTGGGCCATGGTGGAAACCTCTCCCTCTGTCACTGCTGCCATAGCATGGTGTCCCAGGGTCCTCTCTGGCAGCTCCCAACCCCACAGAAAGTGAGAGAGACCCTACAGAGGAACAGTTTTGTTTGACGGGTTTAGCAGAGAGGCTGCCAGGTGGAACCCGGCCAAGAGGCAGCAGACCGTGACGTACAGACCCACACCATTTAGACAGCAGCAGTGCCCAGGGGAAGGACTGGGCCGAGGGAAACCCCCTCACAACACACACACAAATGTACACATCCACACTCACAGACACACACGCAGACACAGACACACAGACACACACACACACAGAAACACACACATCCACACTCACACGTGGGCCCAGCGCAGCTGAGGTCAGAGTCCAGTTAGGTACTTTATTACTCATGGAGGCCTTGTCTGGCTTTCAGGGCTGGAAGAATGGCGCTGTGCACACGTGAACCCGGGGCTGCGCCGGCACCAAGAGCGATTTGCATTTGAAGCATGTCACTGATCCCATTCCCAGGGGCTTTACGTGATGCATGGCTTGGCAGAGGGGCAGTTTGGTTTTATTTACGGCCAGGACTTGGCACACGCTGGTGGCTCCACATTCACCAGCAGCTCTGAGGGCATCAGCCTTGTGAGCCACTCCTCGTTTCCAAACACCACCTAGAAAGTTGGTCTGCAGGGGAGTGTTAGTCCCTTAGGACCTCCCAGCCCCAAAACCCCATCATCCCCTCTATATCTGCCACTCTGAAAAGCTGAAGACTCTCCTGAGAAGTTCTACCATTCTGAGCAGAAGAGATTCCAGAATGGTTTGGGTTGGGAGGGACCTTAAACTTCACCCTGTTCCACCCCCTGCCACGGGCAGGGACACCTTCTGCTATCCCAGGTTGCTCCAAGCCCTGTCCAAACGGTCCTTAAACACTCCCAGGAATGGGGAATACCACCAGTCTCAGTCAGTAGGAGCCAAGGAGACAGAAAATGATAGAACAGGTCAATCAAACAGTTCCTGGAGATGCAGCACAGAGCTCACCAGTAACAAGAGGTTGACTGAGGACAAGGGTGGAACCTGGATGTGGTCAATGCATGAAAAAACTCAAGAGTAACAGGGAATATAACAAGAGGGGGAGTGAGAGAGCTTAAAAATATAAGTTTATTGGCTTCCTAAATATGTTTATGCTGAGTCAGATCCATGCTCTCGCCAGTCTCCCATGTGATGGAAACAAATCAAGCGCAGTCAAAGAGTTGAGAAGGTGAGTTCAGCTAGGTGAACACTCAATATCTGGAAATACAAAGCTGTTGTTTTGGATGACTGAAAAGCCTGAAATAAGAGAGAGATACCAGGGGAAAAAGAATCACTGATTCATTAGATGCCCAGGCACATGGAAAAGTGGCCCCTAATACCAAATTCAGCTGCAAAGAAAATTACTTATATACCAAAGTAAGGCTCTGAATCATGGAGGGAATTAAAAAATACCAAGGGGAGCATAAAAAAATCTCTGCAAGGATGAAAACTGAAGTTGCCTTCTCTTAGCAGCCTAAACAGGACCTACACTTTTTAAAATCCATTCCAACTTGCAGTACCTGGGCAGCTGAAAACCCAGAAATCCAGGACTGTCTATCACAGGAGGAAGGGCTTCTCTTCCCAAATCTAAAACCATGTGCAAATACAGAGGCAGAAACCTGATACACTCAGTCCTGGAGCCTGGCCAGCAGCACAGGCTCCAGGACTAAGCACATCTCCCTAATGCAGAGAGACCAGTCTCCTGAGCTTAAAAAATTATAAAGTGCTCTGTTTGCTTGCGGAATTTCTACCTGGAATGCTAATTTGGAATATTATCAGTTACACATGTTTGAGGGAGTCTGGTTGTTTAATAGACATCTGTTCTTTCTGGCATAGAGACAGAGGTTTCCCACATCTAGCTGCCTCTTTCAGGATAGCACTGCTTGGGACAAGATCTCAAGAACCTTAACCTTGCACTAGCTCAAACCCTGGCAAAAGCAACCCACCTCTCATATGGTGGACTACCTGATTCTGAAACTGGTGCAGCCCTAAAAAGGGCTGCTTAGATCTATCCAACTGCTTAAATGCACAATGAGCTTTTTCTAAGTCTGACCTTCATTGCATATCCTCAGCATCTGAAAAATGCTGCCTGAACACACCCCAGAGTGACTGTGTCATAAAGGCTGGATCGGAATCCATGAGCCTGAGTGCTCCAAGTGTCATGAACCTGCAAAACTGGGCAGGAGGGCAGCCTCACTCCCTGTATTGCTAATGCGCTCCAATTTTCATTGGAATCAGCCCATAATGCAAAATATAGTTTCGGTATAGTTTAAGTGTTTGGTAAATGCTGGCTGCAATATCCTCATCTGCATCTATTAATGCAATTATTGTCCAGTGTGTGTGTGTGTGTGTGTGTGTGCTACCATTAGGACAAGGGGCAATGGCTTCCCACTGCCAGAGGGCAGGGCTGGATAGGAAATTGTGAAGGAAGTATTATCTGTGAATCTGTGAGAGTGGTGGGGTCCCATCCCTGGAAGTGTCCAAAGCAAGTTTGGAGGGGGCTTGGAACAACCTGGGATAGTGGAAGGTGTTCCTGCCCACGGCAGAGGGGGGAATGCGGTGGGCTTTAAAGGTCCCTTCCAACCCAAACTATTCTACAATTTCATTCAAGTTCTCTGCCCCATCACAGTCCTTATAATGAGAAAAAAAGTTTGAAGTGTTAGTGAATCCCACAGGGGATGTTTTGGAAGTGAACTTTCTTGATTCAAATAGGCAGAGAAAAAGAATGGGTTAGGGAAGGTGCCAGTATTGAGTTGTGTGTTAATTTGTTTAGTCTTTTGGGGCTTTTTAAAGATTAAGAATCCCTAGGTGTAGTTAACTTCTGTAGGATCAGCTGAGGGAACTGGGATTGTTTAGTCTCAAGAAAAGGAGGCTCAGAGGGGACCTCATCACTCTCCACAACTCCCTGACAGAAGGGTGCAGCGAGGTGGGGGCTGGTCTCTTCTACTGTGAGAAGGTCTACTCTTCTGGTCTCACTGCTGAAGTGAGAGGAAATGGCCTTAAACTGAGACAGGGGAGATTCAGATTAGATATTAGAAAATATCTTTTCACTGTTAGAGTGGTAAGGCGTTGGATCAGTTTGCCCATGGAGTCACCTGTCAGTTTGCTCTGGGGGAGTCACCATCCCTGAAAGGTGTTCGAGAGGAGCTAGGATCTGGTACTGGGAAATGTGGTTTAGGGGTTACAGTGGCAGTGCTGGATGGACAGCTGGGTTTAATGATCTTAGAGTGTCTTCCAGCTTTGATGATTCTATGGTTGTATGATTCTGTGATTCTGTTTTGTCTAAAAACCCACATAGATCTGGGGAAAGAAATGTGGCAAAGGCGTTCTTCTTGGTACCCACCAGTGAACACCCCAGGAGATCTCTGAAAGGAGTAGAGTCCCTCCAGGTGAGTGCAGATGTTTGCAGATGTTCAGCCTCTGCAGACCCCAAGGGATCAACATGGAGGCCTGGATGTCAGCAGGACAGCATGAAGAAGCAGGTGCCTCACACACAGGGCTCATCACTCCAGCTCCACAACAAGCCCTGAGTCCCACCAGGGAAATGAGCCTTCACTGACCCTGAGCTTGGAGCTGAAGGGAGCTTTTCCTCATAATTTCTGAGAACTTTGGTGGTTCGGGAATACTGCGTGGTGTTTTGGTTCAGGGACAGGCCTCAAGCTCTTGAGACTGCCTGGAGGGAAGCTGTGCTTCCTGGGGGTGATAATTTATCCAGAACATCTCTGCAGAGGTATTTAGTGGGTACTGCAGAGATCTGGGAGACACTGATGGGTATTGTGACCTAGCTAATTCACCTTGCTGCTCTGGACCTTCATTTCCCTCCCCACATTCCTTACTGCTGGTTTATGCAGGGTGATCCCTGCCAGATCCCTGACTCTTTATTTAGTGACTACCTGTACAGCACCTGAAAAGATAGGACTTTGATCTATTTTAAGGTCTCCAAGATCTACTCTTTTTCCCATATCAAATAAATCTCTGGAATAAATTCTGCTCTATTATGCAAGGCAATCTACGGCCATCTCTTTATCTTCCCTTCACAGTGAGCAGCAGGAGTAAAGAAAAACACAGAGAAAACAAATAAGCCCTGCCAGAGCAAATGGGCTTCATATGGAGTTAATTCTTGTTTTGTTGTTGCACACACTGCAGTGATTTCTGCCCTCCTTTAATTTATCTCCCTCCCAGCCAAGCACGGGCTTGCACAGATGCAGCTGAAAGTGGAACAAGGCCCATGGTCCATAAACACTTCACCCAAGATTAAAAGTACTCCATAAATGCAGAGTATGTTGTTGTCAGCTGTTTCCAGATGAGGGAAAAAAATGGCTTATCCTTCAGCTTGGTCAAGAAAAAGATCATATTGCACCACCAGACTCTGGAAATCTGGTTTGAAACAAACCAAGACTGGTTTGAGATACAAAGAAAAGTATGTTATCTTGTTATCTCTGGTAACAAATTGGGTTCAGATGCTACAGTGTTTGACACCATTTATTCAAGATTTCTTCTCTTTTTTTACCATGGAACATAGAGGATTTTATTAGCTAATTCCTTGTTAGGTTTTTGCCTGTTCTAAAAATTGAAAATAAGGAGTTTTCCTCCCACTCCCAGTCTGCTGCCAAGGCAGAGCAGTTCATTGCCCTAGTGAAGAGCTGGTCTTACCTCCAGGTGAGAAATACCCAACACTGGCTAAAAAGTCAAGGGAAAAATGTTGTTTTGTTGCAATGCTGAAGCAGCCTTGGTCAAGGGAGCTGGGAAGGGGCTGGAGCCCCAGGAGCAGCTGAGGGAGCTGGAAAGGGGCTCACCCTGGAGAAAAGGAGGCTCAGGGGGGACCTTATGGCTCTGCACAGCTCCCTGACAGGAGGGGACAGCCGGGGGGGTCGGGCTCTGCTCCCAGGGAACAGGGACAGGAACAGCCTCAGGCTGGGCCAGGGGAGGCTCAGGGTGGATAATGAGGAAAATTTCTCCATGGAAAGGGCTGTCCAGCCCTGGCACAGCTGCTCAGGGTGGTGGTGCAGTCCCCATCCCTGGCAGGACGTAAAAATTGTGTGGATGTGGCAGCTGGGGACAGGGGTCAGTGGTGGGTTTGGCAGTGCTGGGGATGGTTGGACTTGATCTCAAAGGGCTTTTTCATCTTAAACAATTCTGCGGTTCCATAATGAGACCATTGGGGATCTCTCTTGTCTTAAAAAGCAGAGTGGGGATTTGGTGCTATTAAACACTGAGCTCCCTGTTGCCATATAAGAGACATTTACAAAAGAAACCCTGTTGATGCCTTGGGGAAATTATGGCCTTGGTAGGTAAAGACAGTACGTCCAGGTAAGACTCTGGCTTTGGGAAGTTCTCTTTGTACTATATGGAAATTGCTAAAGCTTTTGGAGCTGTTCCAAACAGTCATACATAAGATTTTAAGTGGGGCACAATTTGGGTGAGATGGAGAAGCCTCAGTTAAATTCCAAAAAGTTGGCTATTACATCCTCTGTGTTCAAGTTTGCTCTAACTGATGCTTCAAGTTTCATCTTAAGCATTTAAGTTGGATCTAAAATTTTGCTCATATAAGAGCTAGAGAGTTGACTGTGATGGGTGAGGTTTTGTGAGGGTTATTTTTTGTGGGTTTTTTTTTTTTTGAAAGACAAAAACTTCAGCATAGAAACTGCAGAGGCGTTATCAGGTGAACTGTTTTTATTTTTTTTTTACTACTGGGTGTATCAATAGGTAGATAGATACTTAGCTCCGCAGGCCACACTCCACAGGATACTGATAACTTAGACAAGGATCTAAGTGCATGGATCTTCCCCTTTCTACCATGCCAGGTCTGAAAGCAGCTACACATTCCAAAATTCATCCCATGTTGTGCTTCTCTCACTTTTTATCCCATATGCTGAGAGCCTGGGGCAGGACCTTTGTGGTGCATGACAAATGGGGTGGGAGGCACTCCCTGCTTTGTGAGCCACTTGGGAAGCAAAACACCTATTTAATAACCTGAAATCACTGATTTTCACACCCAAGGCAGGGCCAACAATGATTTGAGATCTGCCTGAGTGTCCAGCTTTTCCAGGAGGTGCAAGAAAGTGATCAGGGAAGGGCTGATTTTCAGTCCACACCCTGTGCAGCAGGTGAGCACAGGTTAAAGAGAAGTATTTATCTACAGATCTGGAAATCTGGAGTACTCCAAGACAGAAATCCTTGCATATGTAGAAAGCCCTGTGCAAAACCTGTGTTTCTTGTCTCTTGAGAAGAGCAAGCATCTACCACAAAGTCCATAAAATGCTAAGTTCTAGCAGCAGCTCTTGCAAACATGCTGGAGAACTGGTCTGGGGCCTTGGGTTTAGGTATGGTATGCTCTCCTCTGCTGTAGAACAGGCCCTTGTGCAGGGAGTATTATCACCTTAGACTTGTTTTCTGAGAATTTTGAACAATAAGGGACACGATAGCAGCAAATGATGAATACAAAGGGGATGTCATCAAGGGACAGGCAGGGAGGACACATCCCCTGCACAGCTGGGTGCGCCCTCTGAACAGCCTAGAAGAGCCCAGTCTGACCCCTTCTTCCTTGGGCACACGAACGCCTTAGAAGTTCTTCAGCACCCGGAACTGCACCAATATAAAACCACTCTAGTGGTACTAGAATGGGCAGAGAAAAGCATTTTAGCTGTGGTTTTACAATCTCTTCTTTTAGAATTTCCTTTTTTTTTGTGTCTTTGTCCTCTCTGAACTTTTTATGTGATTAGGAAGTGGCTGAGCTGGAAATGTTCTTGCTTATTTTTCAATGCTGCTGGTGCTCCAAGGACAGTTCAGGAACACCAATGGTCTGTGGAGAGCTGCTCTGTCCCTAGTTAGTCTGTTAGTGATCTTTGGCTTCCCCTTGCAATCTGACAGCAAATGGCTCCTCCAGTTTGATGCTCTGCAGCCTGAGCACCACCAGACTGCCAGAGCCTGGGTATCACATCCCTGGGCTGCTGCCCAAGGAGTCTGGTCATGGATGAGTGGAGAGAGTTGGTTTTACCCCAGTAGCTGGTGGGAGGCTGTCCTGCAGCTGTACAGGACTAGTGAGGGGCATGAGCAGCTTTCTGGTGTGCTCCCTTGAGAGTGCAAGGAACACAATGGGGACAAGACTTTGCCAAGAAACAGGGAATTTAAAACCACCCCTTGGTGACCCAGCATCAGGGACTGTTTATTCTGCAGATTCCAGTGAGGTGGGGGCTCTGATAATGTTCTCCTACTGTTGAAAAAGGTTGCCATAATAAGCATGCCCCTTTCTTCACTCTTGGTCAACGGTGGTCCTTGGTATTTTGCATGGAGTTGAGGGGCCTTTCTTCTTATTCTAACTTGTGCTTGCACTCAGCTGTGTGTAGGATTGCCACATGGGTGGCTGGGGTCACTCTTGGCGCATCATAAGACATCCCTTGGGAGCTTTCATACGCTCTCCAACTGTCCTGAGTTTGCTGTGCATCTGCAATAGAATTGTCTCAGACCCACGAGCCTTTCACTTGAAAGAAAAACCACAAGATCAAGATGGAGCCAGAATAAATGTTTGTCTTTAAATAGATTTCACCCTTGAAAGCGACCTTCAGCCAGGCTGGGCAGCTGGTAGCGGCCTTTCCCACCTCTCACACATCAGCAAGCAGCTGATGTCCAAACCTGGAGCAGTTTCACGTCTCCTTGTGGGCAGCAGGTACAGTGAGCACAGTGAGTTATGGGGATGCTGTTGAGGGATTTCTGGCCTCAGGACCTGGGTAGACTTCAGTCATCCTGCAGAAACAAAGACCAGCAACCTCATGCTCTGCTTTCAGCAGATTTCCAAGGGGTTTAAAGAGCATTTGGTCTCTCCATGCCAGTCTGTGACCTTTGGGTAGTCCTTGGGTATCAGTGTTGATGACCAACCTTGGATCTACTTTCCAGTTCTGTGCTATAGCCTGAGACCCTTCTTGTGGTCAGCCACCCAGTCAAAACAATACTGAGCTGGGATTGCTTCAGCATCATCTCTAGAGACCCTGAAGAGGCAGCAAGAGTCCAGTGGCCAGGAGAGGCCTGTTTGGTGTGCATTTTGCAATAGGTCAGCTCTCACTGCAATGGGTGCAGAGATCATCTGCAGTTTAACAAGCACTGGAAGTTTTTTGTTGGTTCTTGTGACTTTCCCCAGAACTTTCCATGGGACAGTGGATCAGTTCACAAAATTCAAGGTAACATCTTCTAAAGTCTGCAATCTTGTGGGCCCCAACTGCTCTATCTTAGCAAATTTATATGGGAGGACTACAGAAGCGCTGGAGAGGGACTTTGTACAAGGGTCTGAACAGACAGGTCAAGGAGGAAAGGATTTCCCATGGCAGAGGGCAGGGTTAGATGGGATATTGGGAAGGAATTCCTGGCTGTGAGGGTGGTGAGGCCCTGAGGTTGCTCAGAGCAGCTGTGGCTGCTCCATCCTTAGACGTGTCCAAGGCCAGGTCGGACAGGGCTTGGAGCCACCTGGGATAGTGGAAGGTGTCCCTGCCCATGGTAAGGAGATGGAACGAGATACTTTTTAAGGTCCCTTCCCACCCAAACCATTCTGGGATTCTACAATTTTTTTCCCCTGAAAGCAGGATGAAAAATGACATTAGTACATGCCAAAGCTTGGACTCGGTCCTTTGCTTTGTTTCTTGAGTCCAGTCCCACTAAAACTACAGGATGGGGTGTTTTAGGCAAGGCAGTCTGGATAGGCTGGCACAAACAGCCTCCTCACCATTGGAGCAGCAAAATGCTGCTGAAACTGCATAAGGAGGTAACTCAGTTGGATTACAAAACAAATTTTGCTTCTTTTTAAAATAATACCTTTTTTTTCCTAAATGGAAGTTAAAAGCTGATACAGCAAAACTGGGAGAAAACAACACAGCAGGAATTTATAAAAAATCAGCTTTTGTTTGTCAGCCAGAGTAGAACAATGTGCTTCTTTGTCTGCAGCATGGATTATGCAGGAATAAAATAATAAATAAAAGGGCTGCTGAATGGGGCTGACATTGTGTGCCTTCCGAAGGACACTGAATTACTAAGAGGAATAAATCATCCTTGGTTTACAAACAAACAGGCTTGCTGGTATGCCCATCTCCCAAAGTGTAAATCAGCCCCAGCTCTCCCCTGGCAGTGAGCAGCTGTTCCACCTCTCTGGCCAGTTCTGGAGCTGGTGCTGCAGGTGGCTTCATCCTGGCTTTAAAGAAAAATCAGACTGATGGAGTGATCAGAGACCACAGCCCTGCTGCGGTACAGCCACTGCAGATCCCCACTGAGCTGGGGGAGGACATGGTCCTTCAACCTAAATTCCCAAACTGACCACAAATTTAGGTAAGGGCTCGATATGATCATATTCACCAGCTGATGGTGGCTCAGAAGAACACGGGATGTACCTTGGGAGGGTACACCCTTCCAAGTTGCTGATATGACAGCAGAGCACAGGAACCAGCACTGCAATCCCAGCCTAACTCAGCAACCTCCCAGAAATGGCTGATCCTGCCATGAGTAGTAGCTGCTTCTTCGGGATGCTCAAGCCAGGATCCATAAAGATATCAAGGAGGGAACCCTGTAAATTCCTTTGAGGTTTGGAATGTGTTGTTTGGCTCCTGCAGCATCTTCCAGCAACAGGAGAGTTGATCCTTGGCAAAAAGCCTGGACTTCTGGTGGCCTCCAGCATGGCTGGGCGCACCATATCTGCTGCTGTTATCACAGCTCCTGGTGGGAAGTTCCACACTGCCTGGAGGGCTTTTGTTGTGCTGGGTTCACAGGTGACCTCTGTGGGCCAGCAGCAGCATGTCCCAGCCAAGAGGGACATCAATGCATGTGTGTCCTCTGCCCACCTGGACCTTACACCTCTCTCTGGAAGCTCAGCAGAGAGGATTTCCTTTATGAGATACAGGTGAGGGGGAGGCTGCCAGATGTGTTTCTCCTGAGATGTCTGAGGAGAGGGTGCAGGTGGAGATAGATCTCTGACTACCTCTGCACAGGGGCTGCATCTCTTCCAGCATCCCCAGAACACAAAGGTTAAAAGCAGGCACCAGAGGATGGCCTGGATGGAACAGGTTCTCCTCTATCCCTGTTTAACAAAAAACTATATAAAATCATTTTCCTGATCTCAGCTGCTTTGATGCATGGCCCTGGAGCTGCAGGGACACAGGAAGACCATCAGCTTGCTAAGGCAATGTCATTGCTCATCTTACCTGGGTGTTACAGGGGCTGTGAGCTCCTGGGGTTTCTGCTTCTGGGCAGGAGAAACTCATCCTCAGGTACTTCAAAGCTAGCCCTGAATGCTCTTCTGTACCTCTCCACTGCCCAGCTGAGGACAGGCAGAATGCTCAGAGAATTCCAGGAGTTACATCTGGGGAAGGCTGCATACATGTGGGGAAAGAAGACAAGGAGGAACTCAGGACTTGGAGAGGGTTGGGATGTGGGTTGCCTTTGGTCAAGCTCTGTGCTGTGAGATTACTTCTCAGCAATTGTGGTGGTGGAGGGACCACCAAGCCCATCCTGTTCCAGCCCCTGCCATGAGCAGGGATACCTTCCACTATCCCAGGTGGCTCCAAGCCCTGTCCAACACTTCCAGGGATCCAGGGACAGCCACAGCTGCTCTGGGCACCCTGGGCCAGGGCCTCCCCACCCTCACAGCCAGCAATTCCTTCCCAATATCCCATCTGTCCCTGCCCTCTGGCCCTGGGAAGCCATTGCCTGTGTGCTGTCCCTCCATGCCTTGTCCCCAGTCCCTCTGCAGCTCTCCTGGAGCCCCTTGAGGCCCTGGCAGGGGCTCTGAGCTCTCCCTGGAGCCTTCTCTTGTGCAGGTGAACAGCCCCAGCTCTGCCAGGCTGGCTCCAGAGCAGAGGGGCTCCAGCCCTGGCAGCATCTCTGTGGCCTCCTCTGGGCTGGCTCCAGCAGCTCCACGTCCTTGTGCTGTTGGAGCCAAGGCTGGGGCAGCTCTGCAGGTGGGGTCTCACCTGAGAGGAGTAGTTCATATTTGGGTGCAGATATTGATCCTTTGGAGGACAAACATGAGCTCACTGATTCTATAAATTAGGCAGCAGTGGACAGGGCCGATTGGCCAATTCTTCTAAAACTTGGAAGAAAAAGCAATGAGGATCATGGATATGAATCTGTGGGGAGAAGGAGTGGATCATGGATGGGAGCCAATCCAAGGATGCAAATGGAAAACATGGGTGCAGGTTTTCTTTCACAGATAATGCTTTTGCAGAATTATCTAAAAAAATCTGTCTTCTAAATGGTTTCTGGACATTAATGATGAAGAGCAGAGCTTGGCTTTGGCTCCAGTGTTATATAGAGGGTATGACTTGAATTAAAACAGTCTTCATTAAAATGTTTGGGGTTTCTTTAACATTCAATTTTAGTGTAAATGAAAGAGTGGAAAATTTTTCTGGTTGCCTTTCTAGTTATTTGCAGTATTAGTGATTATTATCTTAAGGAAACAGTATTTATTTAAATATCCTACAACTATCTGGTTTTGTCCTTGCTTCCCCTCACTACTTAATCACTTTTAATAGAGCTAAAAGAAAAGAAAACACTGGTGGGTTTTTTTTTTTTAGTCTTTCCCTTTCTTAATTTTTTTCCTGATTGTTTGGCAGCATTTCATTTACACAATCAGATTGGGTAAGATTGTTCCTTCGCCCATCCAGCTGTAAGGTTTTCTCCACTCATTTCTTACGGTCTTCCAGTTGGGAAGGGCAAACAACTTTAAAGAGCACCATTACAGGGCAGCAAAAGTTAACTGAGGATCTTTGGATCAGACTGAAAAACGAGAGCCTCCTTTGGCTCATCCCTGTAAAGATGAACTGGATCTAAAGTTCATCGTGTCCTGTTAAGTAGCTGTTGGCTGCAACACAGGATCGGTCTAGGTCAGGGCTTTGATGTTGTTACTGGAGCTGGCTTGGAGGCAGCGTGTGACTTGGACTCCACACAGGAATTTAGGTCAATAACTGAGGATGATGAACAGAAGTAATAGGACAAAAACGTGTACAGAGTTTCAATTTCCCTAAATTTATGCCTCTTATAACCAGCCTTGCACAGTGGGACATGAGGGACAGAGGGACAGAGAGCATGCTCCTCACCTGGACGTTTCAGCTTGGCTTCCTTCCTTCCCTATTCCTTCCTGGAATAGCATCTCATGTCTCCTGAGGTCCGAAGGAAAACTCCTTCAGATGTCAAAGGAGGCCCAGCTGGAGCACTCGTGTGTGCCCTGAGCCGAGGTCCTGCCGGGCAGTGCCCCCCTGGGTGACCCTGAGCCTGGGTGACAGTGGCTGCTCCATAATCCTGAGACAAGGAGGAAGCTCTGCAGACACAACTCCCGGAAAAGCTGTCATGTTCCTACTTCTGCAGCTTTGGCTTTGGTTATCAAAAAGAAATCGTCAAGGGAAACATGTCCAGTGTGTAAGTGTGCTGCTACTCTCCTGGGGATGGTGCTCCACCATGGCAGCCTTTGAGAGTTACAGAACCGTGGAATGGTTTGGGTGGGAAGGGACAGTAAAACTCATCCAGCACCACCCCTGCCATGGGCAGGGACACCTCCCACTGTCCCAGGTTACTCCAAGCCCCATCCAACATGGCCTTGGACACTCCCAGGGATCCAGGGGCAGCCACAACTTTTCTGGGCACCCTGTGCCAGGGCCTGCCCACCCTCACAGCCAGCAATTATATCCCAATATCCCATCTGTCCCTGCCCTCTGGCCGTGGCTGTGTCCTGTCCCTCCATGCCTTGTCCCCAGTCCCTCTGCAGCTCTCCTGGAGCCCCTTGAGGCCCTGGCAGGGGCTCTGAGCTCTCCCTGGAGCCTTCTCTTGTGCAGGTGAACAGCCCCAGCTCTGCCAGGCTGGCTCCAGAGCAGAGGGGCTCCAGCCTTGGCAGCAGCTCCATGTGCCTTCTCTACCTTTAAATATTCAGTTTCATTCATCTTGATTTACCTTCACTTACGTTCATTAACCTAATGTGGATTAGACCACCTTAGACCAGACTAAACTAGTAGAAGAAAACTCCTGTAAGCAAAATAAACTCTTCAGTATTTGTTGTTTTTTTTTTTTTTTTGCATGAAAACTGTTCAGAAGACTATGAACAGTTCTGGTTTGTGTGCAGAGCTGTTAATCAAGGTGAAGGTATCTGAATTTTCTCTCTCTCACTGACTCTTGGAGTGGTTTTAAGGCAAATATGTTAATCTTATCCTGCTATCGGTCGATTTTGTTGAGTTTGAATAGATTCTTTTTCCTCAGCAAAAAGACAAAACTAATAAACTCTTTGTAAAGAGAGCGGTGAGGTTTTTGAACAAACTTAGTCATCTGCAAACGACCCAGATCCACCAGTCTGAAATTTAGAGATAAATTTTAAGCTTTATAACCCAACTGATTTTGAGATCATTGGGTATTCCCTCCATTGCTATGTGTGAATAAAATGTGGTCCAACTTTTCCATGGAGTGTCTTTGATGGTTTGTTCAGTTACAGGTCTGGCTGTTTCACAGAGAGAGCAGGGCAAGGATCTTCTTCTCATTAACATCTGCAGGTTTTAGGGCATGGGACTACGATTGTTTCAGTACACTTGCCTAGCTCCAGCCAAACCAGTGTGGCCTTTCTCTTCATAACTTTGTAGAATATGTCTGTTGTCAGCCAAAACAAGATGTGGAAAGCCACATGGAAAGGAGGGTGAGAAAAATCAACCCTATTCGCATTAATGTTTTGTCCAAGTCTTGTGTCATTTCTTACTTTGTCTGAGCTGGTTTGCCTGTTTGCAGAATGAGGAGAGGTGGAACAGCATGGCCTGGAAAGCCTCATTTTATTGATCCATCTTCCTCATTTTTCAATGTTATCAGTAATCAGGTCAGAAGAAGAGGATTCTGAGTGTTTGCACTTTGTGTCTTCTTTATACAGATTGCCATAAGTGTCCTGAACCTTTGTGAAACCGCTGCAAAACAACCTAGAACAGAGAGGACAGAGATAGGAAAAAACCAATAAACAACCATAGAAATGATCTGATCTTTAGTTTTAAACCTGGGTTGGTTCTGGGCCGAGCTGCTTTACGCATCCCTCTGGCCAGTGTGAGGTCTCTGATGCCTTTGCATCAATGTGCAGAAGTTGCCAGACCCTTTGTGTTTGCTGCTGGACTGGATTGGACTGCTGGGAAGGGAATGAGCTGTATAATTTATGTTGGAATGTCAGCATCAGAACAGGCATAAAATTACAACTCGTTTGCACAGGCAGAGGAGCAAAATCTTTGGTCTCCTGGACTGTCACAGACATCTCTTGGTGATGGTGCTCTTGGGGACCACTGGAAAGTTTTACTTGCTGGAGTGAGGCTGGGTTATTGTTTCAGTTTGGGAAGCCAGCAAAAAACGTGCTGTCCTTGTTCTTGGAAGACTACGTCAGTCTTTTTCATCCCAGACAGATCTTTTGTGCCCAGAGCTTTTGTAGACTGGGAGAGATAGCTGGCACCACCTGCATTGGGGACCTCTGCTAAGCCACCTTAGAGCACTGCCAAAGGGAGATATTACACTAGGAAATGAGGGAGCAGCACACTCCAAATGGACTTTGTGTTCAAATTACCTCCAAAGAGAGATGCTGGGATGTACTTGACAGGCTGGGCTTGTCCCAAGTCCCTCTCCAGCTCTCCTGGAGCCCCTACCAATGCCTAAATGGGCTCCAGGAGAGCTGGAGAGGGACTGGGGACAAGGCATGGAGGGACAGGACACAGGGGATGGCTTCTCACTGCCAGAGGGAATATTAGATGAGATATTGGGAAGGAATTGCTGGCTGTGAGGGTGGGCAGGCCCTGGCACAGGGTACCCAGAGCAGCTGTGGCTGCCCCTGGATCCCTGGGAGTGCCCAAGGCCAGGTTGAATTGGGCTTGGAACAAGCTGGGAGAGTGGAAGGTGTCTCTAGAGATGCCTCCAGTGGTAGGGGGTTGGAATGAGCTGGAATTTAAGCTCCCAACCCAAACCATTTTGGGATTCTATGGTGCTCTGATTTTATGGTAATTGGTGAAACAGTGCTCAGCTGCTGCTGCTTGTGAGGCTGGGGCAGCCCTGGGTGGGGGTTGAGGAGGGTTATAAAGCATTCCCCATGCCGGTCCTATTGTTCCTCAGAGAACAGCCTGACCTTTGTGGGGACCCAGCTCTGGGGGCTGAATGCAGTGGCTGTGAAAAAGTGACCCCAAGGAAACTTGGGGGAGGGGTGCCAGGCAGCTGGGGGCACAGTTGTGCAGCCTCAGCCCTGCCTGGCACAGATTTGGGATGTGTCTGCTCTGCCAGGCCTAAATTCCTTAGAGATTAAAAAAAAAATCTAAATTCATTGGAAACTTCAAAAAAATACCCTCTTCTCTTTGTTTGTCTAATGCAAAACTGAGCTTCCAGCTAGGGGAGCCATGCAGGGATGCAGCAGGTGTGATCTCTCAAGGTGTGGAACAGCAGGAGTGATGCATTTGGGAGCTAACATTTGTTGTGTGAAGGGCCAGACACCTGAAGAGGATGCCCACAGATGTGAAAGAGCTGTAGTCTGTTACTCCTCTCTTGTGAGCTTGTATTCTTCCCCCTTTTCCTTTAGAGGCCAGCTTCTGCTTGTCCTTGCAGGAGACTCACCCTGCAAGAGGCACCAGCTTTTGTGCTGCAGCTGTGTCCACAGAGTAGCAGCCAAAAAATGAGTTCCAGATATCTGGAATGACTTCTGGTGTTAGTTCCCCCCACACACTCTTTGCAGAGGGTGGAAGGGAGCCCCACAGGAACACATCAGAAAACGGCTTCAGCTCTAGGGTGCAGAACAATCAGGGGCCCTACAAGCACCAAATAGCTCTCTGCCAAATCCACCGAGGTAGTTTTCCTTGCAGACAGGCATTGCTGAGCTTTCCATAGGGAAAGGTTAACTAAGTAATTTCATGCAAATCTTCCTCAGCTCAGAGGTATTTACTCTGTTTGCAAAGTCCTTCTGCTGCTGCTGGATTTGTGCCATCAATTTGTGTCATCAATTTGTGTCAGACACAGGCAGAGCACAATAAGAGGCTTCCCTTTAAATTTGGTGGTGTGGTTGCTGGGAAAAGCAGGGAAAACTCAGTGATTAGATTTGGGTAAGTTTTCTTAGAAGTCATCACCAATGGACTTGTTAGTGAAGTCAGGCAAAGGTGAAGCATTTCAGGCAAAATATAAGTGACATTTAATGGAGGAAAAAAGAATTAATGGAAGAAATCAAAGAGGGAGAGGAAGTTTGAACTTGTCCTGACTGGCCTGGCACAGCAGCAATGGTCTTTCCAGAGTCCACTGTGCTCACTGCAACAACCATAGTAAGTAACACAAAATGCTGCTTTTCCCCAGACAAAAGCAGTAATGGTATTGCCATGTCTGAAAGAAAGCAGCACGGGAAGGAAAGGTTTATGGTTTTGGTAGAGATCCCTGCTGGATGTGGCTTATGGTCACTATGCGGAAGGGGCAGCCAGAACATCCCATCCCTCTACTGCAAACTGGAGAAGGATTTTGATTTTCTGATATTCACTCTGCTGAAAAAAAGATGATGGTACTGGTACTGTTGAAATCATGTCCTCACTGCTGAGCTAAAACTGAAATAAACCTGTAACCACGGAAGGGTTTGGGTTGGAAGGGACCTTAAAGCCCATCCAGTGTCACCCCTGCCATGGGCAGGGACAACTCCCACTAGCCCAGGTTGCTCCAAGCCCTGTCCAGCCTGGCCTTGGACACTCCCAGGGATCCAGGGACAGCCACAGCTGCTCTGGGCACCCTGGGCCAGGGCCTCCCCACCCTCACAGCCAGCAATTCCTTCCCAATATCCCATCTGTCCCTGCCCTCTGGCCCTGGGAAGCCATTGCCTGTGTCCTGTCCCTCCGTGCCTTGTCCCCAGTCCCTCTGCAGCTCTCCTGGAGCCCCTTGAGGCCCTGGCAGGGGCTCTGAGCTCTCCCTGGAGCCTTCTCTTGTGCAGGTGAACAGCCCCAGCTCTGCCAGGCTGGCTCCAGAGCAGAGGGGCTCCAGCCCTGGCAGCATCTCCGTGTCCCCCCTCTCCTGGTGTTTTATGGGGGGCATCTCTACAGTGCAGTTGCAGATCCAGAGTGACTTTACCCCGTTCCTGAAGGCCCTTGGTAGTGGGAGCATGGAGAGAACAGCTTGGCATTGGCCACACAGAGGAATTGGGAAGGAGGAGGAAGGAGGGTGCTGTACCTGGCTGAAGGTCTCAGTGACCTGCAGGGAGGAACAGCTGTCATAGCTGTTCTGGCAAGGAATGTCAAAGCTTTTGGTAGACTGCTCTGCACAACTCCCAGACAGGAGGGGACAGCCAGGGGGGTCGTGCTCTGCTCCCAGGGAACAGGGCCAGGAGGAGAGGGAACAGTTTGAGGTTGGGCAAGGGGAGGTTTAGGCTGGAAATTAGGGGAAAATTCTTCATGGAAAGGGTTGTCTTGCCCTGCCACAGTTGCCCAGGGTGGTGGTGTAGTCCCTGTGCCTGGAGGTGTGCAGATGTGGCACTTGGGGCCAGGGGTCAGTGGTGGCCTTGGCAGTGCTGGGGGGAGGGTTGGACTCAGTGTTCTTGGAGGGTCTTTCCAAACTAAATGATTCCGTGATCAATAATAAGACTTCACTGATTTTTACAAAGCCCTTTATTTTGATCTCAAGGCTCATAAAAACTGTTACTCAAAACCAAAATGTTTTAAATTTTAAATATATACAATATGAGAAATAAATTATGTTTTAAGTCATACAAAAACCACAATATACAAATAGGGCTTTGAAACTTCTCTAAGTATGGCATGGCAACAACTAACAGATACTTACCAAAGGCTTCCGTTTTTGAAGTCTTTGCATAAAACCATGAAAAAATATCCCCAAATGTGCTTGCTTTGGTTGGAGTGAAGCTCTACAAAAACTGAAGAGATTTGCAGGCCTCAGAAGGACTTGCTAAGACTTCAGAACTCAGTGCACCACCTGGCAACACCATTTTTGAGATTGCTTTCTGCATGCCAAAAGCTCAAGGGTTGTTATACCAATTCTCCTTCCAGAAAGAGAAAAAAAAAAAGGAAAAAGAAATAAAAGACAAAAGCAAGCAACCAAAACAAAACCTATTCCACCAACTGACAAAGGTTGCTCTGCTGTAGCAAACAGGACAGCTGCAGAGCCTGTCCAACTCAAAGCCAAGCCAAGATCACCTGGCGCCAGGGAATCCAACTGGGGTGTTGTGACAGTTGAGGGCAGGATGTTTGGCACTCCAAAATAAGGTCTTAATTATGCATTGGTACTACAACAGCTTCTGAGCAGAGGAGAGCATGTTCTCAGAGGTTAAAAGGAGTGGTGCAAAGCTCTCCTGAGGCAGTACGGTGCATTGTCTTCCTCCATCCCTGTGGTCAGAACAAGGGCAGATTCTCTTTGCCCCTTAAAAAGGGATCCCCACATGGGACAGGGCAGCCCCACTGCAGACACTGACCAGGCAGTGAGGAGCAGCTGCCACCACCACCACCTGCACCATGTCCTGCCCCAGGCACAGGGAGGACAGAGTTCTGCCTTCTTATCAGGCCATATGTCAGGCAAATAGACATTTCAGTATCAGAACAGATTATTTTTAAGGCAAGCAAAGGACAACTTGAAGTTAAGTGGCATTGTGCTTATCCCCGGCCCTTCTCTGGACTACCCCACACACCTGACCTGTGCTGGTCTCACCTTCCCACAGCCCACAGTGCTACAGGACCATGGTAACCCCTAACCTAGGTGATAATTTGTTCTTGGCAGCTGTGTCACCCACAGTCTGATGGGCAGCTAGCGTGGTTATTTGTCTTCTCAACTCCACTGGCAGGCAGACCAGAAGATCATTGCTGAGGTCTCAGTCTGTGAAGATCTCATCCATAGTCCTGGTTAATGGGAGCAGGGAAGGAAAAATGCAGTGTGTAACAGGTCAAGGTAAGGTTAAATGCATAAACCAGGCTCCTTGGGAAAGGGAAAATAGAGTTTTAGTTATTCTAGGTCTAGGACCATGGTTCATCAATTGCTCCTCAGTTTCTTGCATCCAATCCAAGATGTTTTGTCCTGAAAAGCTAGTTTCTTTAAGTGCTACCAAGCCAGGTTTCTCCCAGAGCATCTTGCCACCTGCATGGTCTTCATGCATCTGGGTTGCTTGGTTGTGAGTCTTTAGGGAAGCCTTCAGAGCAGATTTGAGACAGACCTAGGGAAAAGAGAGAGCAAAAAAGACACCTAGTTAAATGCAGAAGTTAAGAGGAGTAATGAAGGATTTCCAAGAACAGGTTTGGACAGCACAGGCTGGTGTTTTATTCTGCCAAAGCTGCACTTTGCCCAGTAGCTACTCAGTGAGAGCCTGCAGCAGACATTATGCAGGCTGCAAGCAGAAATTACAGGGCTTCAGCTAGACCCTGCCTGTGCAGCTCCATTTGAGATGGACAGATGTTTGCAGGCTCAGTCTCTAAGGAGGGAACTATAACATTGCACTGACTTGGCAGAAACAGAGCGCTGAACAGCAAGTAATCACTCATGATTTCTGGAAGGAAGGACCATTTCCTATAAAAAATGGTGTGCTGGAGCTGAGCTCAGCTCCTCTGCCTCGTGCACAAGCTGCACTGCACGAGCAAGCAGGAAGGGCACATCTGCCAGCAATTCAGTTTTATGGGGGTTACCAAGTAGCATATCAAAACAGCCTTTTATTGTACCTGCAGGAATGTTTACTCGATCTGTTGAGACTCGTGGCAGAGCAACAAGTTCTTGCACAGGGGTTTCATTCACAGAATTGTTTGCTACCGCGCATAGCACAGCTTGCTGGTTTCTGCCAAACCTGGAATGGGACCAGCTTGCATTTCTGAGCTGAGTTCTGCTGCCCAGGAAGGCTGTGCAAACCTTGACTTCCATGGAGCTCTGCTAGCCCTAACAAGCACTTTGTCCTCTGGATTAGAAGTGACAAAGCTCCAAGTTTACAGACTGAAATTTAAGAGAGGTCAAAAGGCTGGGCTGAATCCAAAGGAAAGTATCATTTAGTCAAATGAACAGGAATTCATTGAAAACATAACCAGAGGCATCCAAGGCAATCAGGTTGTCTCTGCTGGGACCAGACTTTCTGGAAGTCATGCTCTGAGGGTTGTTCTATGTGTCTGGGAAGTCCCGCAGAGGTTAAGCAAGGCTGAGATGCTTTGGCAGTGGCAGAGTCAGCATTCTCCTGAACCAGAGATCAGCAGGCCTGGAGATGGAGCTGTAGGAGTCAGGGCTGTAACACCATGGCAAGTCCTCACCTGAGTCTTCCTCATGCAGTTGAGCTCAAACTTTAACCAAGTGATTTCTTGGCAGCTCAAGGTCTTCCACCAGACTTTGAGGCAATGCCCTGCTCTTCTCCCAGCTTCCCCCTGTTTTACAGGGCACTTAATAAATGACTCTTAGTTACCTTTCCACTATTGCACAGATCTGGGGCATTGGTGGCACCTCACTTTAGCACCTACCACAATCAGGAGCAAGGACAGTGATACACCCATTTGGCAGTAAACATGTAAAGGTACAAGATGACAATCCAAGGTCAGAAGGATATAGCATACATGAAAATTAAGTCTGAGAATCTTAGGCTAGGATTTCTTATCTTTTTTGAAAGAAAAAGAGGTATCAGGAGTCTAAAAAAACAAAGAGAAGGTTCCACTCATCCCAGCCAAGCCACGTGCATCATACAGAATTTCTCTTGACTGATTTCCATACCTTTTCTGCCATTCCTCTGTACACTTCACAAACCAGAGTTCTTTGCCAGGAGATATACTGGTTAGCTGGGAGTCCTCCACACAGAAAGCAAACCTAGGAGGAGGAGGAATCAGAAGTCAAGGTACTTGCTTTCTCCATGTTTAGCAAATAACAAGTAATACAGACTGCAGCTTACGCTAGGACAAGTTGTTTGACTAGACATCCATCCCACAGAACATCTTGATACACCATCAGCCCCTTGAGTTGCTGCTTTATTTCCTACTTCAATATTTTAACTGGGGATCTTTGCTTCTACTACCCCTATGTTTCATAGAAGCCAGGATGCAGAATACCTTACAGATGACAGGTGCTGCATATTTAAGCACTGAGAAATGTGGGAAATCGTCAGATTTTGACAAATCTGGGTTACCTTCAGAACAACATTAACAGAAGATGTGGGAGTGCTGTGCTACATGCTTGGAAACTTTAACAATTTTTGGATGGTCAGGTAACCTTCCATTTGCAGAGAACCATAAAATCAGGTAACGGTTTGGGTGGAATGGGACCTTAAAAATTATCTCTGCCATGGTAGAGAACCTTCCACTAGAATTCTATGATCCAGGGATATGGGTTGGGTTTAGAAACGCTCTTAAAAATCACCTAGTTCCAACCCCCGTGCCAGATCCCAGAAGGAGCAATACAGTGCTTGAGGGGTTGATGTCACCATGTTACTGGTTGCAGTTTTAGGCCCTGCTGGTTGTGCCAAATCAGCATATTAAGCCTGTAAATAATAGCCATGACCATCCATGTTTCAGTACTTTTGATGCTCGGTACTTTAACGCTTCAGGTACAACCTAAACCACCTTGAAGCACGTTAATTTAGTCCCCAGTGAATCCCACAGTATCAAAATAAAGCAAAAGAATACCCCAAATCTGCTCTGTGATGACCAGTTTTGCTTAAAGCCTGTTTGCAGCTTCGTGCTGGACGGTAACCTGCTCTCCTACACCACAAGGGAGCAATAGCTGGCGACACCAAAAAGGAAGGCAGCTCAGGATACCAAATACATTCAAAACACTGGCTTTTTTTCCTCGGCTCTGGGTTGAAGTTTCAAGTAAGTTCATATGCAGCCTAGCACAATTATTACCTCTGCTGTGTTTCCCCAGATTTCACACGTATTCGTCTGATGTGGAGCTCCTGGGAGGAATTCACAGGCCTGTACCAGTAGCTCCTCAGCTCTTTCCACAGATCATACCACGACTGAGATGTCCCCTCCCAGGTGAGTTTTATTTTCAGAAGTTCACCCATGTCCTCCTCAGTATAGACCAGGAAGGTGTTTGTAGCATTTAGGCCAATTAGATCAAGCCTGGAAGAGAGGCAGAGACTTGGCACTTTTTCCTCATGGAAGCATGCCAGATGCTCCTTTGTTCCATGCCAGGAGTTTAACAGAGCCCCTGCAGCTTATCAAGTGCTGCACGTTCAACTGTCACCAGTTAATTACTGACTACACTGACGGGAGCTCAGATAGCTGGTTCCACACAACGCAATGTGTACTTAGCTTGGCCATCCTTCCATAGCTTAAAGGTGGGTTTTGTGCCTGGTCTTTCTTCTGGGAGAGGTCAAATGAGGTCAGCAGTGCCTCCAGAGACATTTCAGACTTCGTCCAAATGGTGGAGTGCAAAACAAACCAACCAACCAAAAAAAACTACACACAAAAAGCAATGAACCATGAAGGCTAACATGGGACTGGGCACATTAAAGTGTTCTCAATTCATCCAGTAATAAATTATAATTAAGCTACTGAATGAAAAGCTTTTTGGGAAGGTGATGAAATGAGGCTTCTACGCTGGGATGCAACACCAGTGTTAGCAGAGGAAAAAGAATTCTGCCATCCTGTGTAGTCCCTGGGGCCTTCATACCTAGGTAAAAACACAAAAGGCAGATTACTTACATTTCTAAAGAGAGGGGCTCAGAGTCTCCATTGGTGCCATGGAGGGTGACAGAGAAGGTGGGATCAACCTCTCCCAAGCCCTTATAGCTGAAGACGTGCATTTTCATCTGGTAGTGGTAGACTGGAGAGAAAGGGGAGAGCAGAGATGGAACCAGCTGTGCTGATAGAAACACTGCTCAGCACTGCTCTGTGTGAAATAGTGTTGGCTAGCAAAGACCAGACCCTTCCTTTAGTGAGACAGCACTGATCACTTTTTCCTGCCCTTACTGATTACAAATTTGAGTTTTACACAACAACAGGAGCAGGCCCACCCTTGGAATGGCTCCCCAGACCTTACATTGCTCTGAGGCTGAGTTCTGCAAGAACTACAGGTGAACTGCAGCCCTGCTCAAAAGGCAGAATGTTGTTGTGGGTGGATTCCACAGGGAGGAAGGAGCACAGTGATGGCACAGCACTGCAGTAAAGCCAGGTGCCAGCGGAACACCGACATCTGCAGCTGCACGGCTTTGGGGAGATGCTGCTCCTCTGCCTCTGCCTCCTTCCCAAGACCGACGCTGGGAGGTTGCCCCACAGGGAGGCCGTGCTCCTACTGGGAGGGGAGGCGTACCTTTGAAGGGCATGTCAGCCCTGGTTTTCAGGTACATCTTGCTGTTCCTCTTGTGCCGGATCCTGCGGGCGTTGTAGCCGATGCCGTTGCAGCGGTTCTTGCGGCAGCTCAGGCAGATGCCCTTCTTGAAGCGACTGGAATCGGTGCACTGAAACGCGAAGCTCTGCTTGTCCTGGTTCACCAGGGAGTCCACAAAGAGGTGCACAGACCGCTCGTGCTCACATTTAACAACTTCACCAATTGCTAGAGAGGCAGAGTTGCAAGGGATACACTTGGTTTAAGCAGCTGTCACCTCAGCAGCCCATAAGATAAAAGTGAGCTATGCCTTTCTGCAGCCCAGTATGAGCTGAGTGGGGCCAAACTTGAATAGTTTTCCAACAGCAGCAATTCAGGAGGTTAGTGGGAGATGCTCACTTAGTCCCTCCCATGAAGAGTTTTAAGAGGATCCTAGTCCCAGCATAAGACCACAGATTATGATCAGGTGTTGGAGTGAAAATGTGCTTCATTGTTAAAAGCATCTATAGTTTCTAGCAACTATCTCCAGAAGTACAGATAGTTTAGAAGGGAAAAATGGGGTTTTTTTCCATCAACGCAAATCTATTCGCGAGAAGTCTACACTGACCAGAGGCAAAAGGTAAAGAGAACTTACTCCCGTAGGCAATGGCTCCCAAGACATCACTTAGGCCACAGCCAGGCTGGAAGTCTCCCCCATTGGGGTAGATGTCAAGGTGGCCCACAGGCATCTGGATCCCAATGCTAACACCCAGTGTTTCCCTGGTGTAGGTGTGAAGGACATCCACAAAGTTGGCATCATCGGGGGAGAGGCGCCTGCTGGGGTCCACTCCTTCAAACATGGGGCCAGCAGGATCCAAGCCTGGAGTCAGAGACAGAACACAAGGGGCCAGGTAAGAAATTGGGCTATTTCATACAGAATATAGCCAGAAGCCTGCTGCTGGCAGGTCTCCTCTCCAGCTGATACACAGACAGTCCCAGCCTCATTGCTGGTACTATCCCTCAAGATGTCTTCACCATGGGCTCATTGAGGAAACAAATAAAGATGTCCTGCTCCACTTTTGGGGCAATACAACCCAATAGCAGCACCATAATCAGATTGCCTGTTGGAAGCAAAGAGCCTTCACCAGGTGATGGTGAAGAGATGATTCAAGAGGCAGCTCCAAACACCAGAAGAGGTTTAACACCCCAGGGACAGCTGGCAGCCAAAGCTGCCTCAGTGATATTTAGTCTGTTTTCAGACTGCACATATGGAGGGACTAACACAATTTAAGCAGCATCCAAGAAATACCTGCATCTGAGATCCCATGATGGATTTGGGATGCTCTGTTAACCCCTGAGCCTCACCCCAGCCAGAAGCTGCACTCCAGAGCATTTCTACAACTTGACTGTTAGGTGATTTTTTCCCCCCCCCCAATTAACTAAATACAGACATTTATTGCTAGGCTATGTGGAATTCTCACAGCCAGTGTCACATGTAAATCCTTAATGCACTTAAGTGCATTACTTGCACTATGTACTTGTACATGCCCTAAGTTCTCACATGTCGAAATCAGCTTTCCTCTGGAGCTGGAAGCAAACTCTTCAGATATTTCCAGAATGAGAGTTTAAGGGCCTTTCCTACCCAAACCATTTTAGAATTATATGAATATAGGAATTTGGGAAAACTTTTCATGTTCTGAGCACAATGGTCTCTTAAAAGATGCACCTCTATTGAGATCTCTGGAGCAAAGTGTTTGTCCCACAGACATCCTGTGGGACAAACAGCACCCAATAGCTCTCACTTCCATTAGCTTATGAGCTATAATTACAAAAACACTATCACCCAGAGGAATGGCATTTGGATAGTAAGAGCTTGAGCTGGACTTGTTTTGAACCCACATTTAAATTCAAACAAACCCAGGACCAGTTTGTCCTGGGTAAAGTTTTTTCATTGAAGCGTTGCTATAATTGATGTGAAGAGACCTGTGCTTTCCACTGCTGCCACAAGTAGAAAATTTGTCATTTCTGGATTAATAACACCAAAACAACATTGTAGCAACATAGGAAATGAGCCTCTTCGGGGAAATTCACTGCCAGGAAGGACAGGGGAGAGACTGCTTAAAAAGCCACTTACCTGTAATTCTGCCTATAGTGCCATGGACGTGGTTACCAGCAAAGCCAGCCACGTGGGCACCCAGGCTGTACCCAATCAGGTGGACGTTCTCAAGCTTGAAGAGGGGGTTTTCCTGCAAGGAAAAGAAAATATGAGAGTTTGATCTCCTCTCTTTCATTGCATCTGGTGCTGCTTCTGTCTGCAGGAATATAAAGTCCAGTTTCAAGAAGGGATTGGAGGGAGGGGGCAGATAAGCACGCTTCACTGTGTATTTCATCAAGACAAGTGGAACGGTTTGGATGGCACTCGTGGTTTACCCACGTTCCAGCCCCAGTTATGATATTCTTTATCACCAAGAATAAAACTTTCCCCTGGGAGCTGCCCTGGCCTCTGGTACCAGGTGCAGCACTGTGGACCTCTCCTCTTTCCCCGCCCTCCTGCCAGGCCAGTGCTGGCTCTGATCGCCCAACTCCCAAGCCCACATTGCTCAGGCAGCACTCCAAAATCTGAACTGCACTTCAGCACCACTGACCCGAGCACACTGCAAGGCAGCATCTCCAGGAGGCAGGGCAGCAGCACTGCAGCTATGAGCCAGCACCTGGCCAAGCCCTGGGCTGGGTGTTACAGCACAGCCTGCCCTGCTGGTGAGCCTTGGAGCTGGTGAATGCTCTGCAGCCTTGTGCAACAGTCCCTCACCAAGCATTACAACAGAGGCTGCTCTTAGCTTGCACTACCTGTAACCAGTCAAGCAACCTCGCTATGGTTTTTCCAACAATCTGTGTGTTGTTCACAGCATCGGTGTAGAGCTGGTGGGCAAGAGAGAGCCAGTCCACCACGACCACGTTGGCATCCTTCTCCCTTTCCTGCAGAGCGGACACCAAGCTGTCAAGCCAGGTTTCGAACATGCCACTCATCTAGAAAGAGATTCAGGTATCAGTTTCCAGCTTGCAGGACCAAGGTGACACAACCGCAGTCTAGTTATTTGCATGTCATTTATATTTGCTGCTCCAGCTGCATGCTGCTCCTCTGCAAGCCCCACTACCTCTCAGTGATGCAGTAAGAGCATGCATGCAACGGAGTAAGAAAAACAGGTTTTGAGAGACTCTGGCTGTAATTACCCACTTGCCTTCTAGGGCAGCAGGGAGAGGCATTCGTTACGTGCTACCTTATCGCACTTTTTCTCAAGAGTTTCAGAAATTCTGATGGATTGCAAAATTATTCGCCAGACCTGGCAGTGTGGTTTGCATAAGCCCTGGCAGAGCTGATAAGCACCCTAGTGCCACACACTCAGCCTCATCAAATGCAGAATTAAAACCTTGATAAAGTCTGCATGCCCTCTTGTTTCTTTATCAAGGAGCACACATAGTAGACATCAGGACTGGGCACTCAGCTACGATTACAGAAGGGCTATACACGTGCCTGTCAAATCAAGTGTCACATTCATAGTGGTCAGTCAGTTGGATTTTAGTGCCATCTTCACATTATACAGCTAGGTAGTGATCTTGAGCAGTTATTAATGAGTTGGGTGATTTCAGAGTTTCTAAGCCTGACCCCAAACACTTTGCTCCAGAGATCTCAATAGAGGTGCATCTTTTAAGAGACCATTGTGCTCAGAACATGAAAAGTTTTCCCAAATTCCTATATTCATATAATTCTAAAATGGTTTGGGTAGGAAAGGCCCTTAAAGATTATCTAGTTTGAACTCCCCTGCCATCGACAGAGACATCTTCCACTAGATCAGGTTGTTCAAAGTGCCATTCAGCCCAGCCTTAAACACCTTCAGGGATGAGGCAGTCACAGAAATTCCTGAAAATAAATATTCTGGAAATGCAGCTCATTTGCAGGGCAGTTTGCTCTCTCTGAGTTGGCAGACTAAGCATTGCCCAGGATTCTTCACACTTACCGTCCAGCCGTGAATGATGAAGAAGGTTTTAGCTGTCACGTTGAACTTGCAGTCCTCCAAGCACTGGTGCTGGCCGATGGCGAGCGCGCAACCATCCTCACCGGCGTCCGGCGAGGAGCGGAGACCGAACTTCACCCGCGCCTTCTGCGCCGGCACACGCTCCGCGCTGCCATCTGCGAGCCAGCGGGAGAGAAGGGTCAGCAAAGAGCCCCGGAACCCGCCTGCCCCGCCAGGGGACGGGCCCGCTCGGCGGCCCCCCCGGTCCCGCGTGGGACGGCGCTCACCCACCTCCTGCCGCGGGCAGCGCCGCCTCCGCGCCCCGCGCCGCCATGCAACAGGACACGGCGCTGCACAGCAGGAGGAAGAGGCTCCTCATGGCTCGGGAGGACGGAGGGCTGGAGCAGGGAAGGGATGAATGGATGGACACGCGCCCGGACGGACGCGCGGCGGCGGCGGCGCCGCTTTTACAGTGGCACATGGGGGCGGGGCCAGCCCGCCGCTCCTATTGGTCACGCCTCCCGTGACGTCACATGTAGTATGAATGGGAGGCCACGCCCCGCGTGGGCGGGTCGCCAGGGGTCCCCAGCGCTGGCACCCCGAGGGGCACAGGGGACATGTTGGGGTTGGTGGGAGCCGCAGGGAGAAGCCAGCGCTGACACCCCGAGGGGCACAGGGGACATGCAGCCCTGCGTGGGGAACTGGCGGGGGGTTGGGGAGGGGGGGCTCACTCGTGCTGACCCCTCATGCTGCGGTCCCACATGCCATTGGGG
>VXBC01012422.1:196987-211187 GCA_013399945.1 Ploceus nigricollis
CTCACAGCGACACCCCGCCCCGCCGTGCTGGGGGCGGAGCGGTCCCCGGGCCGTCCCCGTCCGAAATCTCGCGAGACGTGCGCGCCCTGGCGGCGCGCCCCGCCTTTCCTCTTCCTCTGCGGCCGCCGCCCCGAGGTGAGGAGCCATGGTCGGCTCAGTCCCGCGCCATCCGCCGCCATCCGCCCCTATCGCGCCCCATCCCCGCCCCATCCCCGCCAGCACCGGCGTCCCGGACACCGGGATCGCTACGACATGCCCGGCGCCCGCGGTATTCCCCGGGATGGCGCGCGGGAGGGCGGGCGCGGATGCGGGGAAGAGGCAGGCCTGAGAAAATCCATGGCTGCGATGATGACTTTCTTAGGACACCTTTGGATGTAACTGTGAAAAGAACGTGTAATTCCTGAGCAGCTGCGGCGGTAAGGGGAGTAGTCTAGGTCCTGTGTGCCAGTGTTAGAAGTTTAATATATTTTAATTGGTCTTTTTCAGCTGAGCTCTCAAGATGGTGCGCTACTCCCTGGATCCGGAGAACCCCACGAAATGTGAGTTGCTGTTTTAGGAGAGTTCGTGTAGGATTTCCCGGAAGCCAGTGAGGTTTTGATTTTAAAACGTGGTCTTTTTTCTCTCTTGCAGCATGCAAGTCACGGGGATCTAACCTGCGTGTGCATTTCAAGGTAAGGAGTGTGTGATTAGCAGAAATTGCAAATTCATTTTCTGGTTTACGTGGTTTTTGTTAGTTTTTGTTGTCATTTTTTAAAAGAAGCCCAGACTGGTTTGGATTTAAAGAGATTGTAAGGATAATCTCTTTCCACCCTCTGCCGTGGTTAGGGACTAAGCTCCTGTCCAGCGTGGGCCTGGAAACTTCCAGGGATCCAGGGGCAGCCACAACTTCTGTGGGCATCCTGTGCCAGGGCCTCCTCGTCCTCAGCCAGGAATTTCTTCCGGATATCCCATCTAACCCTTTTTTTTAAGGAAGTGTCTTTTGCTCTTTAATCACTGAAAGGTTGCTGTTAGCTTCTTGTAATGGTCTCCATCCACAAAAAAATAGAGTCTGGATCCTAAAATTTTCCTTGTCTAATTCAGATAACAAAATACAGCAGCAAAACAGTTGAAATAAATTTATCAGACACTGGGCTAGTGTTTGGTGTGAAATTTGTCTGACTTCTCCTACTCTTTTTGATTTAGTGATGTTTGGCACAAGGACCTCAGTTCCTCTGGAAAAAGCTTAGGTGCAGAGAACAATTCAGAAGTGTTATTTAATCATGAAACCAGAACTTGGCAGATAATTTTCTGCTTAGTGTAATATGAAGTTTTCACTTTGGTTTCCTTTTTTTCGTTATGAACAAGGTAGGATTATAGTTAGAGGTGGTTTACACAATTTGTAAGTGCTGTCTAGTTAATTTTTATTTCTGAGCCTTTTCCTCTCTTACAGTTCTTTAGAGAAAACAACATTGTTAACAATTGTCCCAGTGTTTCTTTATCAGTTCCTGTGAGGTGCTGTATTTGACATTTTAGTAAGAATTTATCCATCCGGATCTTGCTTTTTTAGATTAGTGGCCAAAGAGGAGCTATGAACAGTATTAGTACTTAAATTACAATTTTATTAAGAGTTACAAATTTCCTTGTTGCGTTTAGCCACTGTGTCAAAAAAAAAAAAGATGTGCTGGAGCCACAAATTTAGTAGTGGCAGTCATACCAAGGGTTAAAAAAGTGGTAACAAAGAAAAAAAAGTATTAATTGTTTTTTATTCTTACACTTGGGTCTTCGGTAAGTGTTTCCTTTGTAGCGGGAAGAATTGTATCCAGGGAGGACAGAGGAGTGGCTGTGCTCATGCTGTCTTGGAGGGATTGTTCAGAGGATCTTTTTTCTGTCCTGTATTGGTAGAACACCCGAGAGACGGCGCAGGCCATCAAGGGCATGCACATCCGCAAGGCCACCAAGTACCTGAAGGATGTCACCCTGAAGAAGCAGTGTGTCCCCTTCCGGCGCTACAACGGCGGTGTCGGAAGGTGTGCCCAGGTGAGTTCCTGGGAAACACGGAACAAAGGAGCCTTTGGCTGTGGGTTCTATAGACAAAAAGGTGATGTGGAGATGGTGCGGATGTAGACTGCTGGTGGTAAACTTGCATTAAAATACGTAATCACAGAGTGGTTTGGGTTGGAGGGGACCCCAGAGCTCATCTCACTCCAGTCCCCTACCATGGGCAGGGATATCTTCCACCAGAGCAGGTTGCTCAAGAGGGAGAAAAGAGTGACTATTAATTCCAGAAGATGCATCTACATGGAGTGTTTGCATCTAATTGGCAGCATCAAGTCAAGGGATTAAATTTTGTTGAATTTGGTGCACAGCAAAATGGAATATATTATAATCCATTCTAATCCATAAGATATGGGGTCCTTAGCACAGGAAGGACATCAGCCTGTTGGACCCAGTCCAGAGGAGGCCACGGAGCTGCTGCCAGGGCTGGAGCCCCTCTGCTCTGGAGCCAGCCTGGCAGAGCTGGGGCTGTTCACCTGCACAAGAGAAGGCTCCAGGGAGAGCTCAGAGCCCCTGCCAGGGCCTCAAGGGGCTCCAGGAGAGCTGCAGAGGGACTGGGGACAAGGCATGGAGGGACAGGACACAGGCAATGGCTTCCATTACCAGAGGCAGGGACAGATGGGATATTGGGAAGGAATTGCTGGCTGTGAGGGTGGGGAGGCCCTGGCCCAGGGTGCCCAGAGCAGCTGTGGCTGTCCCTGGATCCCTGGGAGTGTCCAAAGCCAGGCGGGGTGGGGCTTGGAGCAGCCTGGGATTGTGGGAGGTGTCTGTGCACATGGAAGGGTGTGACACTGAATGAACTTCAGGGTCTCCTCCAGTGCAAACCATTCTGTGATAATGGCAAGTTAAAGGTGTATAAAAGGTAACTGGAATGGACCAGGCCAAAAGCAGGACCCCCACTGTTGTCCTCTCATTCCAGGCCAAGCAGTGGGGCTGGACGCAGGGCCGCTGGCCCAAGAAGAGTGCAGAGTTCTTGCTGCACATGCTGAAGAATGCAGAGAGCAACGCTGAGCTCAAGGTGGGTGTTACTGAGCACAAAGTGGTGGTGTCATGCTCTCTGTCAGCACCCCTGGCCTGGGTATCACTGACCTGGAGAGCCAGTTACCATTTGCTTCATCCACAAAACTGAAGTGCATGGAGGGTTTGGTGTGGCTCCCTGTTTAAAGCAGGCTATGTGTGTTCCTCAGGTTAAATGGCAGCAAGTTTTTCACAGGGAAAAACTAAATTTAAAAAACTTCACACAAAAGGGCTGTTCAGATATCTCAAAATCTGTGAAATTGAAATCTGCAGACTTGGTCAGTTGCTATCTTTGGTGTTATAGGCTTAATTTCGTAGCTTTGTTGGCAGTGTTGGAGTAATAGGTGGCACCTTTGAGTAACCACAAAATAACCATAGACAAAGAGCCATCAGCACAATTTTAAATTATTTGTGATGTGTGAGGGCTGGTCTTTGTCATTTTAAATGGCATTTGCTTTGGAAAGTCCTCATCTACATGAAGCTGCCAAGCTCAGCAGTTCCATTGGCAGATCCTTGGAAAACCCCGAACTCCATGGCACCACCACACTTGGCTATGTCAGTGGTGAATCCTTGGAAAACCCTGAGCTCCATGGCACAACCAAGCTTGGCTGTGTCAGTGGTGAATCCTTGGAAAACCCTGAGCTCCGTGGCACCACCAAGCCTGCCTGTTTTATTCACCAGCAGCAGTGTCTGGGACAATTACTCACATTCTTGCTGCAGAAATGAATACTTTAAGATGAAGATGGCTCACAGATTTTCTTCCTTGCCAGGGGCTTGATGTGGACTCCCTGGTGATTGAGCACATCCAGGTGAACAAGGCTCCCAAGATGCGCCGGCGCACGTACCGGGCACATGGCAGGATCAACCCCTACATGAGCTCCCCCTGCCACATCTAGATGATCCTCACTGAGAAGGAGCAGATCGTTCCCAAGCCAGAGGAGGAAGTTGCTCAAAAGAAAAAGGTAGAGCATCATACCCTTAAGTCCTCTTTAATGTCAGCAGCAGGAGAGCTGAGTGTTCATACTTGGCATTTTTCAGGCAGAAGGGTTGCTGTGATGACTATCTTAGGACACCTTTGGAATGCCCATGAAAAAAAATAAGTTCTTTCTGAGCAACCCAGTTTTTTTCATTTTAACACAGGTATTAAGCACTTGAGAACCCTGAGAACCATTTTTTATTTGCACAGAGGATTGGTTCTTTCCTCCCTCGAAGTGCCTACAGCATTCTCAGACTGTGTGAACCTTGGGTGTGTGCAGTAAAATAAGTTGAGTTTAGAGCCTGCAAGCAATGTAGTGCAGGTGTGATGAGTATATCATTTGTGAGGAAATTCCTAACAGTTCGCAGCACTTCTAAAAGTTAACTTTGGGATGTTTTGGGAAGTCTCATTTCACTGTTTTTTCTTTCTTTGCTTCCCAGATCTCCCAGAAGAAGCTGAAGAAGCAAAAGCTAATGGCTCGGGAATAAATCTGCGTGGACAGATGTACATAAATAAAATTTTAAAGTTTGGATTGATTGTGTTGCTCTGCTACAAGTTCTGACCTGGTGCTGGGCGTTGCTGTGGGACAGGGGCAGTGAATATTACAGAATCATGGAGTGGTTTGGCTGGGAAAGGATTTTGAAGCTCATCCAGTCCCACCCTCTGCCATGGGCAGGGACACCTTCCACTGTCCCAGGTTGCTCCAAGCCCCATCCAGCCTGGCCTTGGACACTGCCAGGGATCCAGGGGCAGCCACAGCTGCTCTGGGCACCCTGGGCCAGGGCCTCCCCACCCTCACAGCCAGCAATTCCCAATACTGGACCTTCAAACCGGGCCGCGTGTTCCCGCGGGCTGCCGGGCCATCCCACAGTTCCCCCCGCTAATCGGGAATCAGGTCCGTCTCCCTGTCCGCGCGGGTGGGGCGGGGCCTGGCGTCTCACGTGATGCGCGCTGCCGCCTGCCATTGGCCGGAAGCACCGCCCCGGAAGTGCGGGGCCGTTCCGGTCCGGGCGCAGGTGGGTGCAGAGCGCCGGTAGCAGCGGGAGCAGGGAATGATCCCTTCCCCACATCCCGCCTCACCCTGCCCCCCGCCCCGCCCCGCTCCGCCGGGCCCACGCGTGCCCGGCTGCGCCGGTAGCCGGGGTCTCACGGGCTGCACCGGCTCCAACCGCCCCTGGAGAGCAGAACGGCAACGCCTGACGTGAGCCAGCCTCCTAGGCTCGCTCGTCCTTTATGGAAAACGGGGAAAACCCGGAGGGTTTGCCCTTGTGGCGTTTTCCGGGCGCTGGGGACAAAGCCATCCTGTGCCGAGGTTTGCCCGTCGGTCAGCGCGTTCCGTGCGGGCCCCCGGAGAGCAGCGGCACCGCCTGCCGCAGGAGATAACCTGCCTGGCCACCTCCTCACTCCTCTTTTCTCCTTTTTTGGTTTCTTTTCCTTGCTAACCAGCTGGCGGAGCATCACCAAGTCACCGAAGGAATTCATCAGGACTGTGTTTCACGCTGATCCCTGGGATCGGTGGTGCACCAGGTGGAGGTAGGGATGATTTTTTGGGCAGGAATCTTGACACGAAGCGGCTGCAGAGGCAACACACCACGTGCTGTTTCACTGGGAGGGAGCATGGAAGGACAGGACACAGGCAATGGCTTCCATTACCAGAGGCAGGGACAGATGGGATATTGGGAAGGAATTGCTGGCTGTGAGGGTGGGGAAGCCCTGGCCCAGGGTGCCCAGAGCAGCTGTGGCTGCCTCTGGATTCCTGGAAGTGTCCCAGGCCAGGCTGGACAGGGCTTGGAGCAGCCTGGGCTAGTGGAAGGTGTCCCTGCCCATGGCAGGGGATAGAAGGAAATGATTTTGAAGCTCTCTTGTGACCCAAATAATTCTGTAATTCTGTAATGATTCTACAGCCTGAGGTGTTCCCTCCAGCCACTTTCTTCAGCTGCTGGATGAATCCACATTTTGCTGGAAATTTAATATTTAGGAAGTTCTGGTGGACACACTATCTGAAATATATATTTTAAATAAGTTTAAAGGGTTACCTCATTTGTGTTATCTCAATATAAGATTCCTCTCAGACTTCAGAGAGTAGATTTAAACTGTATTTGAAGCAGCCAGAACAGAATCTGGAAGCAGTCAATTGGAAATTGATACTCTGCTTTTCCACAGGGCTAAAAATCTTCAAGATAACATAAAATAAGAAGCAAAACTGGTCCCTAGTGAGGTGTGCACATCTGCCTCTTCATTCTCCATCTTGGAAAGCTTTTGTTTTGCTTCTTGGTGTGAGAATTCAGATGTCAGCAAGCTAGAGAGCAACTGTGAAGGGCAGAGTTGTGTGGCAGCAGAGTGTGTCTAATTTATTGCTTGTCAGCACTGGCAGGGACAGCTCTAGCCCTAATTAACTGCTTCCTCTCCCAGCTGGACCTCTCTGCCTCCTTGTTTTGCTTTTCTGCTTTCTTTTTTTTTTCAGCATAGACTCCAAGGTGCTAATTTTGAGGACTTGTGGGATTTCAGAGAGTGAACATGGTTCATTTTCTAATAGTTAACTGTATGGGGTTGGTGTGGGATCAAGTGAGGGCAGCAGGAAGAAAGTAACCCATATACTAATTATCTCAAGTTCTCATTGGAATTTTTTTCCCCCTTTCCCAGTATCCTGCCCTTCAGTGGTGGCAACCCATTGGATGGATTGGCTTTCTGCTGTCTAGTTTCTCCTTAAATAAAAATGGATTGAGCAAAACAAATCCTTTGGACTCTTAATGCAGCAGGAACTGGGCTAATGTTGGCAGCTTGCTGCTTAAACTGTTTTTGTGTGATTTAGGCAAAAACTCTTCTTTCCTGAATTTCTTTTCCTTAGTTGCATCTGTAAGACTGATGAATTAATAGCAAGTTGATTTGGGTTTTTTGTTAAAATGGCAAGAATGTTCCCTTTGTTGGAGGCTTTATAACATTTTATAACATCAGAACACACAGCATTTTTGAAACCTTAGCAGCTACTTTATAATTAAAGTAGCTGCTATGTTTGAATATCAGATACGGTTTTTATTTACTAATATAAATACTGTTTTCTCAGCTGGTAGCATACAAACACTGCCACCCTAAGCTGTTTTATCCCCCCTACCATCTCTGTCCCAGCGCAGGAGGGAGCCATGGTGTGCATTCCCTGCATCGTGATCCCTGTTCTGCTGTGGGTCTACAAGAAGTTTGTGGAGCCCTACATCTACCCCATGATTGCCCCCTTCATCAAGCGCATCTGGCCCAAGAAGGCTGTGCAGGAGCCACCAGGCACCAAGCACGGGCCAGAAGGCAGCACTGGAGACCCTCGGGGACCTGCAGCCGCCAAAAAAGACCAGGAGGATGGATCTGGAAGCCATAAAGTAAGATTAATTCACCCAGCTAAGCGGGGAAGCTCCAGGATGAGCCACCCAGTGGTAGCTCAGGAGGGTGAACAGCTGAGTGTGTTTACAGATATTTTGGTGGCTACTTTCTCAGAAACAGCAATTGCCACTACTGTGCCAGCTAGGAATAGTTGCTTCAAGACACAGTTAGTATAATAGTTGCTTCTTCTGGTCTTGGAGGAAGAGGAATTGTGCCTATATCCTGAAACAGTTTAATTAATTTTTTTTTTAACAACTGGCTGTTCTTTCAGAGAAGAAAAAAGCCAAATATTTGGCAAATCACAACAGATGTATGAAGCAGAAATTAAAAACAGCCCCTCTCTTCAGCCAGCTCTGCCGCTCGTAATGGGGGAGGATGCTTAGTGCATATAAATTATGCTTTTATTATTTATCTTCTATCACAATGCAAAGACTTGTAAATGTTGTCGCTGCCCTCATTCCTTTCTTCCCCCTGAAGCAATAATTATTTGTAAATCTACACAGACACCACCACATTTGGTTCTTGCTCCATATTTCTTCATAGATCTTTACTGGCCTTGCTTCCAAAAGCCATTTTTGTCACCAGCTGTTCCTGTTTTAGAAGTTCTAATTTGACATCTCATTAATGATATTGTTTTTAATTTGCAGTCTGAAAGCAATGGCATTGCAAATGGAAGTGCTGCAAAGAGATCCACTGCAGTATATGACAAGAAAATGGCTTAAAGGAGTTAATTCCTAAGGATTTTATTCCCTCATGTACAGTATGAACTGCTGATATTCCTCTCAGTTTAAGACTTTTTTCTTTGCACATTTTAGCTGAATAAAAAACTTAATTGCTTGCAGGAGAGAGTCTCTTTTGGCACTAAAATGGCAGCTGGCGCATTTGTTTATGTAAAACATTTGAAAGCTGATGTTGTATTTTTCTCGCTGGAACTACTTTTCATCTGCTGTCTGTTTGATGCGATTAGACTTTAGGTTAAATAACGTAAGGATAAATCTGTCTATGGAAGGTAAATGTATCTTAGCATCTTGATGTCACTAAGTGCTAGTGCAGTACTGGAGGCTTTCACCTTAAAGGCTTTATCTATTCGTGGTGAAGAACTGTGGACTGCATTGTGACAACAAAAGCTCATAATTTATCTATGAAGAATTTAATTTTTTCATGTCAAATCTATGGATGAGCTAAAGGAGTTATGCTACATACAAAATTTGCTTAGCTTACTAAAAGCAGGAAGTCTTGATGTGATACTTCCCTTAATTATTTCCTTGAAATATTATGCCTTTTTTTTTCCTGAGGCATGACGCAAAAGAATGTTGCTTTGTGTTCTGTTGTAGTGATTTCTAATGGTGCAGTTCTGGCTTTAAAAAAACCCCCAAGATCCAACTAAAACCTCTTTATCGTGCTTGTGGAATTTTCATTATAATAAACCAGGATTTTACTTAAAAATAAATTGCTTCATGCAATTATTACACAGAATCACAGAATTCTTCGTGTTCAGAGCTATAAAAACTTCAAGTGGTAACAAAATCTTTGAAAACCTGGAGACAGGCCCCAGGCAGAAGGAGGTCCTAAAATAGCTGAGTTCATGATAAAGTGAACTGGGCAAATTTTGCCTCTTCCTGGGAAGATGGATTCTGCTGCTGACTTGCATCCCAACTCTGAAGGGTTTTATGTATCCCTGTGCTTAGTAAGGAATAAAAGTGGTAATTCCTGCTTTTTCCTGTCTGCCAAACCAGAGAACTCTTTAAAAGATTCAAAACTAAACCATCCAGCAGTTTTGGATTGTTCTTTATTATTTGATTTCCCTAAAATCCTACCTCAGGCAGGCCTGAAAGTGCACCTTTTTATCCAGGCAGTCCTTGAACTGTCACTGTGGTCCAGTGTTATTCTTGTGACTGTGATTTCTCTAAGCAGTTAATTAGTTACTCTGGTATCTAATTTTGCCCAGTGCCCCTGGTGAGGTGCTTCATTTCCTGTCAGTGCCTGGTTTGGTCAGACCTGGTGTGAATTGCTCTGCAGCATTCACAGATGTGCCCCTGCAGCCACAGCCATGACTTTGCAATGAGCTCAGGCACAGACACCTCCATGTCAGACCTTGATTAATGCTGTTTGCTCTTCCTTAAGGAGCGACTCTGTTCGGAGTTTGGAATTGCTGTTCAATCAGCTCTTATCTCATCTTTGGAACATAACCCCCATTGGATCAGTGTATCACAGCTTCCTCCTAGATCACTGAATCCTAGGATCATTTAGGTTGGAAAAGACCACTGAGTCCAACCTGTGACTAATCCCACCTTGTCACCAGCCCAGAGCACTGAGTGCCACAGCCAGTCATTCCGTGGACACCTCCAGGGATGGGAACTCCAACACCTTCCTGGGCAGCCCCTTCTAATTCCTGAGCATTCTTTCCATTGGGAAATTCCTCCTGGTGTCCAACCTGACCCTCCTCTGGCCCAGCCTGAGGCTGTTCCCTCTCCTCCTGTCCCTGTTCCCTGGGAGCAGAGCCCGACTCCTCCTGGCTGTCCCCTCCTGTCAGGGAGTTGTGCAGAGCCACAAGATCCCCCCCGAACCTCCCTTTCTCCAGGCTGAGTCCCTTTCCCAGCTCCCTCAGCCCCTCCTGGGGCTCCAGACCCTTGCCAGCTCAGTTCCCTGCACTGGACATGCTCCAGCCCTTCAATGTCCTTGTCATGAAGCGCCCAAAACTGGACACAGGACTGGAGATGCCTCAGTCATGCCCAGTCCAATCTGCAACTCTGCAGCTAAACAAGAATACATGTTCTGACATCCTGAGCATTGCTGAAGAGATTGTCCCTTCCATGCTGTTTTAATATGCTGGGCATCTCATAAACAAGCCATAGTTTTAGAGTATATCCATCTCTAAACAGCTGGGACCACAACAAAAAGTAGAGCAAGAGCTTTACTGGGGATCCTTTAATTGGTAAATGTATTCAGTCAATTTATGAAGCCTGCATAATAAATTTTTTTTAGTTATTTAGGATATTCTTACAGAAGAAAATGCATTGAACAATAACACAGAAAATAAAGTGTATGGTAAATTAGACCGCAGGCTGCACCAGGCTTCTAGCTGTGTGCCAGCACCATATTTAAACATCAGGCCTTCTGAAAAAACTGCAAAAATGAAAACAGTCAGATAATGCAAGATAACATGTTTATGACCTCTGGAATGGTGTTACACTGCTTTTATTAGCTGCAGTAAACCCTGAAGGGAGCAATCTACATCACAAAACTTTCTGTATGAGGCACTTCACTAGAAGTCCTATCAGGAGATTTGTGTTATAACTCTTCTGGCCCTATTCTTTTTCAAGAATAGGTCAATAATCCTGTTGTGTTGTGAATAGTTAAATAAAAATCGAGTGAAAGCAAAGGCCCAAGTCTGGGCCAGACTGCATAAGACCATCTGCTGGGATGCAGAGTGCACAAAGCCTTCTTTAAGAAAAACAAACAGGCAGAAATTAAGAAAATCCTCATATGACAGAATAATATTGATCAAGTGAGTTGAATTTAACTGAGAAAATTCCCATGTGCTCGTTACTTGCTGAAAACAAGAATTACAAAAGGTTTAGGCACCTGATGGTGGCACATGGACATCTACCAGAATTTCCTGGACAAAGTAGCAGCTTCATTTACACTGAAGACTTTTAGAAAATTTCAGAGTTGGCATCTTTAGGGAACCAAAGTACTGCAAATCTAGTACTAAGTTCTCCAGCATTAAACCTGTCTGGCTTTATTTAATTACTATTGAGGAAAGATCAATAAATCAATATTTGGAAAAAAAACCCCATTCAAATAAACTAATTCAAGTATTTTTTCTTAATGAGAAGGTCTTAATGGGACGNTGAGTCCCTTCCCCACCTCCCTCAGCCCCTCCTGGGGCTCCAGACCCTTGCCAGCTCAGTTCCCTGCACTGGACATGCTCCAGCCCTTCAATGTCCTTGTCATGAAGCGCCCAAAACTGGACACAGGACTGGAGATGCCTCAGTCATGCCCAGTCCAATCTGCAACTCTGCAGCTAAACAAGAATACATGTTCTGACATCCTGAGCATTGCTGAAGAGATTGTCCCTTCCATGCTGTTTTAATATGCTGGGCATCTCATAAACAAGCCATAGTTTTAGAGTATATCCATCTCTAAACAGCTGGGACCACAACAAAAAGTAGAGCAAGAGCTTTACTGGGGATCCTTTAATTGGTAAATGTATTCAGTCAATTTATGAAGCCTGCATAATAAATTTTTTTTAGTTATTTAGGATATTCTTACAGAAGAAAATGCATTGAACAATAACACAGAAAATAAAGTGTATGGTAAATTAGACCGCAGGCTGCACCAGGCTTCTAGCTGTGTGCCAGCACCATATTTAAACATCAGGCCTTCTGAAAAAACTGCAAAAATGAAAACAGTCAGATAATGCAAGATAACATGTTTATGACCTCTGGAATGGTGTTACACTGCTTTTATTAGCTGCAGTAAACCCTGAAGGGAGCAATCTACATCACAAAACTTTCTGTATGAGGCACTTCACTAGAAGTCCTATCAGGAGATTTGTGTTATAACTCTTCTGGCCCTATTCTTTTTCAAGAATAGGTCAATAATCCTGTTGTGTTGTGAATAGTTAAATAAAAATCGAGTGAAAGCAAAGGCCCAAGTCTGGGCCAGACTGCATAAGACCATCTGCTGGGATGCAGAGTGCACAAAGCCTTCTTTAAGAAAAACAAACAGGCAGAAATTAAGAAAATCCTCATATGACAGAATAATATTGATCAAGTGAGTTGAATTTAACTGAGAAAATTCCCATGTGCTCGTTACTTGCTGAAAACAAGAATTACAAAAGGTTTAGGCACCTGATGGTGGCACATGGACATCTACCAGAATTTCCTGGACAAAGTAGCAGCTTCATTTACACTGAAGACTTTTAGAAAATTTCAGAGTTGGCATCTTTAGGGAACCAAAGTACTGCAAATCTAGTCCTAAGTTCTCCAGCATTAAACCTGTCTGGCTTTATTTAATTACTATTGAGGAAAGATCAATAAATCAATATTTGGAAAAAAAACCCCATTCAAATAAACTAATTCAAGTATTTTTTCTTAATGAGAAGGTCTTAATGGGACGTGGTACCTTCTGTGTGTTGGTTTGCACAAATTGCTGGATGCCAAGAAGTTAGTTGAAAAACACATTTTAAAAAATGCAAGTGTATACCAAAAATTCTTAAATCAAATGAATTAATTTTATGTTACTGATTATTTTGATGGCCTGATCCTGAAAGGAAAGAAAATTCTGGCATGTTAAACTGCACATGATCAGCTGCTAAGAATGTCTAAACTGAAAATAAAGTTAAATTCTGATCTAATGACAGGAACACATTATGCTGTTATTACCCAGATGGAGCAATCATGTCCCAGCTGAATTCTGGGAGCTGTTGGACATGCTGCTGAGGTTCAATCCTCAGTCATTCCTTCATGATTTCTGTACAATGGAGAACATTATTGCTGAAAGAACAGTGGCTTCAGAGGTTGCAGGTGAAGGAAATTAAGAGAAATTTAATTTCTCTTTAACTTAGGTTAACTAAAATCTCCTTCAGTGAGAAATAACTGTTTCATTAAACTGCCTAAGACACGAAAGAAGGAATTATCTTCTTTGTGCAGTTTTCTGATTGTTAGAGCAATGCTTGCTGAACCAAATAATATTTTGGTTGTAACAGACTGCCATTATGCCTGTTTTCAGTGAACTTGGCTGCAGTAATTTAATTGAAAAGGTCTAGAAGGCCATGTTAGCCATGGTGATTCTTTTGTGTTAGAAATGCTTTTAGACAGCAGTGCTGTATCTTTCTTTCACTGCTGTTTTAAAATCACTGAATGGTTTGAGTTGGATGGTGCGTTAAACCTCATCCTGTCACATGAGCAGGGACAATTTCCACTTATCCCTGGTTGCTGCAAACCCTGCTCAACCTGGCCTAGGGATGACAGTGAAACATAAATTGACTGTTGTGAACAGATGCATTTATACACCCACAGGCGTAGCAATGCTTGTTTTTGGCATGGGGATTGCTCTGTGAGACCTTTCTTTTTTGGCACACAGTGTTTCATAGCTGTGCTGTTGACCACGCAGCACTTCTGTGGGCGCAGCCATTCATATCGAGCCCTGTGTGAGCATGAGGCCAAACCCCAGAGCAGGACTGCTGCTGTAATGTGGCAATGTTTACTCAGGGTTACACCCCACTGGTGCTGTTTGCAGACCTGCTGTTGGCATGCACAGCCCAGGGACAGGGATGGGTAAGAGCCCGGCTGGGGATTTGCTGTCACACACCAAGTTCAATGAGGGAATAAACTCAGGACTACACTGGGAAGGGTTTCCCTCTTAATGAGCCAACGGGTACCTTGGAACCTGCTGCTGATGGCACAAACCCCACTTGGGAAGTTACCCTTGGGGAAGCAATGATTTAAAGCAGCACAAGGGCAGGATGGGGCCTGGTAAATCCTCCTGCCTGTGAAAAATGCAGATTAAAAGATTGGCTTTTCGCAAATACTAAAACTAATACATATATATTATGTATATTGATTAGTCGTGCTGTATTAATCTCTTTTAAGTAGTGTGGTAAATATAGTTTATAAGCTATAGCATAATGTTAAAATAGAAACTATGTATGTGAGATATTGTTTTAAGAAAAGAATTAAGTACTCGCACCAAGATAGCAGCCACATGATATCTAAATCTTCCAGAGAGGAATTTATGGCCTCCTTATCAGGAGAAAGTAACTTCTCCTCACCTCTCTCAGCCATGAAGACGCCATCT
>VXBC01012422.1:219172-273225 GCA_013399945.1 Ploceus nigricollis
GAACCATGCATTTATTTATTTAGTGTATTTCAAGGAAAAGGAAATATCAGATTTCATTGGTAATTTACTGCTAGGGTAAGGACTGACTTTCCTGGAGTGAAAGGGAATTTCCTATGATTTGGTGTTTGTTGGGGCTGTCTCAGTTCAGCATATGAGGAAGCAGAAGCTGTTTAACCTTTTTTCTTGCAGTTTCTTTGGGATCCCCTGGAGTAGCCCTTCTGTGCAGTGGGGGCTGTTATGAAATTCAAGTACAGGTAAAATTGTGAATAAATAAATAAATGTTTTAAATACTGCTTAAAGCATACTGTTGTAAATCTGTTCCAAGTACTGACAAACCTTTTATATTATCCAATGACTTGAACCTCTACTGTCTTAACCAGCATGCAGGCACAGAGGTAGTGCCTCTTAATCAAAAGCAGTGTGGACGTATGAGTGGTTACATGTTTTATTTGAGTGATCTTTTCAGCTAAAGGCAGCTGTTTCTAAAAGAAATATTTGACAGCATATTTGAAGATGATTTAAGGTTTAAAATTTAATATTAATTTAAAACCATTTAATTTAATATTATTTAATAGCAGCTGAATTGGAAATGTGTTTGAGATCATGGCTACCATGTAATCAGCTAAGTTAAAACATTGGGGTTAATCTGTTATTATTGTTAAAATGCCTGGAAATTAAATGCAGATTTTTCTTTTTTTCAATTCTAAATTATTTTTAGACGTTTTTCCTGTAGGATATTAATGAACTCTGAAGGGAGAGACTTGTTTCCTGGGTCATGTGATGGCTGGAGTTCGTCAGAAATGTCTTGGTTATGTAAAGTAGGGCCTGTGGTTCAGATTGTAGGAACTGAAGGTGCTCAGGCTGCATCATGAAGTCATTGCACAGCACTTCAAGCTTTGGGATAACACAAGTTCCTGATGGAAGGAGTTAGTTTTGTGTGTCTGTAAGTGTAGTCATCTACAGGAAGGATCAGTAGAACTTGCTGAGATTTTTACTTCAGAGGAGTGTAGTGAGTGTAATGGACTTAGGAGAGAAAAGAAACCACCTGGGCTATAAGAGAGAGAAAAAACCTGTATGTTTGTTTGATTGCTCCAAGATTTTTTGGCTCTTGGATGAGTGGAAGTCAAAGCTCGCCAAATCTCCTTATCTACAAATTACTGTCACATATTTAAAGCACAGGCAAGGAGGATTATTTTGATATTTGGATGGCTTGATATATATTTCATTTAAAGGAGAAAATAATCAACAGTGCCTTTTTTTTCTGTTGCTTTGGGAAAGGTTTGTGGAATGAAAAATGTTCTCTACACTTTGGAGGGAGCCAGCTGGGTATTAGGGCAGGAGGGCTCACAAGGGGCTCCACAGCTTGTCATGTTGCTTGGGAGCGTGGCTGTGGAACTGGGCACCTTCTTGGGCACTGTGATTTGACACTGACTCTGAAAACAGACACTAAAATTTTGCTAAGACTTGCTGTTAAAGCCCTCTTTGTTTTGGATTTTGTCTTAATGGTATTGAACCTGCTGGCATGCCATAGGAAATCTGGAAAGCAAGCATGACTCCTTTTCAAGAATTAGCTTGAAGCCTGTTCCAGTTGCTGTCATATTTCTGGGAAAGTGGTTTAAATGTGGGGGGCTTTGGGAGCTGCAGCTCCCAAAGAGTAGCTTGTAAATATAGAATAGGGTGATTCATCTTAGGAGAACAGGCTAAGGGTTTTGGGTACTGCCAGTGCTCTGGCATGGAGAACTCAAGAGTTCCAGGTGAAGGTGGAGACATTTGAAGGCAGGGCTCCAGCTGCCTCTTGGTTCTCTTCACCGTTAGTTGTTTGTCTTGGAGTAGGTGAACTGGAAAACATGAGGAGACAGAGACTAGACTTGTTTTTTATCCAAGAAATAAAGGTTTAAATGTAGGGCCTTTAAGTCATTTAAAGGCACAGGGATGGGGCTTGTGTCAAAATATAGGTCCGGGGCCAACAGCATCATTGTTAGCTTTTGCAGTAGTTGAACATGTTGCAAGCATGTCAGGTTGGATAGGGCTTGGAGCAGCGTGGTCCACTTCAAGGTGTCCCTTCCTGTAGAGTCTCCTACAAATAAAATTTAGAAAATAATAACTTTTTTTTTTGATTACTTAATATATTTTATATTCTGCTGTATGACTGTGCTGGCCCTTTGTTGTTTCTGACATATTTGGGTACTTTGCAGTTGCTCTGAATCTCAAATATGAATTCTTCAGAGAGCTGCCACAATAGCTGCTAATGTTGCAGCTTTTTATTGCATCTGCTGTTTGTTTCTAATAACCTTTCTTCATATTTACACAGTTCTTTATTAATATGAATTGCTCTTAGAAGTGTCTTTTCAGGAAGTAATTGCTTCTGCCAAGTTGATGAGTTTGAGAGTATCAGTGTAGTCGTAATGATGAGTTTGAGAGTATCACTGTAGTCGTAATTCTTATATCTGATATCTTGTATCTGACACTTCGCATCTGTATCTTTGTAGAAACCAAGGGAAAAGTTGCTGCTGGGTAGTAGCTACATCTTCTGATATAGCTCTGCCTGTTCTTGTGTCTTATGCCAGCTCAGGAGTGAGTATTTAGGTTACAGTAAATGTTGCACAACACTTTTACCTTGATGATGCCTTTTTTTCATACAAACTTTTAAACCAATCAGTCATGGTTATTTTGTCCCAAAAGGTAGAAGTTTATTAAGTTGATGCCCTGGAAAGATGTGAAGTGCTTGGGATCATACCTGGCACCTAGTCGATAGCATTGTGGTGGTTCTCTTAGTTAATTAAATTCTTTAAAAAGCTGAGAAGAAGCATGAAGAATTTAAAGCTTCTCGTTCTTCATACAGATCAACTACAATATGTATAGTAAGAGGGTTTGGAGTGCAAGCTTCTGCAGTGTTCCATCAAAAAGCAGTTGTATTTCTGATGTGTTCATTTTATGACTTCTTCCCATTGAAGTAGTTGCCTGGAAGGAACCATGTTGTTTTACAGAGGTCAGGAGATTCACGTATGGTCAGTAGTACCTTTGCTTATTTGATAAGAGCATGATAAGAGCTTTACTTACTCTGGAAAGGCAGGAACTTTAAAGGTGTAGATCGTTGGTAGCATGCAGGAATTAGCTGCATCTTTACAGAAGTAGTAATTTTCTATCTTTGCATGTTCAGTTTGAAAACATCTTTCTGAATAGGATGTCAGCTTGACACTCCCATTAAAATTGTGAATTCTGTGTAGTTTCCCCCACTGCTAGCAGCCTTATCACTGATACAACTGTGAAGCAGTGTTATTGCTGAGTATAATTTATTAAAATACAAGTGAGATGATGACTGAAGGAATAGTCAAAAACTTCTATCTTTCTTGATCAAAGATGTTACAGACCAAAGTTTGTTGAAAGGAAATCTTTCTAATATATTCCTATGTGTCTGATTCCTACATCTCAGTAATTTTTCAAGGAGGTGATATAAAGCTTTACTGGTGGCTAACTCAGGGTCTGCATATTCCTTATTTGTGCAAAAGAATTAAAATATTTCTTTCTTCTTTTTTTTCCCTCAAAGAAATGAAAATTTAGAAAAACATTTGCCTAATAAAGAAGATGGGAGCAAATAGCAGCAGCATCAGTGAGCTTCCAGAAAATGAGTACTTACAGAAACTGTCAGGATCAGAGCCCATCTCTGAGAATGACCCCTTCTGGAATCAGCTTCTGTCTTTTAGCTTCACCACTCCAACGAACAGGTAAGAGGGTGTTGAAGAGCTGGCTTTGATAATATGTTTATAGAAGTGACCAGCCTGAAAGCAAATGAGTGGTTATGTTAATTATTCCTGTTTTAGGTAGCAGAAGAATAAATGCCTGTATAAAATAGGCTGTTGTTTCTAAGTTTGGAAGCGTTTTCCGCCACCTCTTACATTCCTGTGGGTTTCTTTCTTCTTCGTAATAGCTGTAATTGCTATTCATTCTCCTGGTAAAGATCAGGAAAAGGGTCTGTAGTGCAGGGGAACTTTTCTTCCTTGTTGTTTTAGGAAGCTTTCTTTTCCTTTGGTATAGTCTTTGGGTTGACTGGATGTGCTGAAGATTTCAATATTTGATGTTTCCTCTCAATCTAGAGTGAATTGTACTTCTTGCGTGATTTTGAGTTGCTCCGTATGTATGGCTTTTTTTTCACCCTCTTTGCATCTTAAAAAGAAATTGGTGTGTATTCTCCATAAAAATATTTTCTAAATACCTAAATTCAAGCTTTGAATGCCTTTTCATTCCAGAAAGTGGTGTGGGTATAAGTAAAATCAGTATTTTTTAGAGAATCCATAGCACATCTCCAGAAGTAGAGAATTTAAGTTCTTGTAACTTCTATTAACCCAACTCCATTGCTAAATTCCTTGGCCTGTGTGTTGATTATCAGTCTTACAAGAACAATCTGATATTAATACCTTCAGGTGTTACTTAAACTATTTTTACAGTTTTCAACTTAAAACTGGTGCTTCTCTGTAAGTGAAAGTTTAGGCAACTGGAATGGAAAATGGTTAAGGTAAATAACTGGGAAGCATTTACTAGGTGCTATTTTTGTAAAGAGTGAGGCGGAGGAAGTATTTTGGCTTCTGCCTGGAGAGAATAGCCAGAGGTTAGGAAGAAGGGACAGTGTTGTGGGGGGCTGTAAAGCTGGTAGAGGGCAGTACTGAATTGGGAGTGTGTGAACGAGCAGTTGTGTTTCCTCTAAGATCCCTGAAGACAAGAATTATTTACGCCCTACCCATGACTAACGAGATTGACAGTATTCTAAGAACTTATATAATACTCTGTTGCTTGGGTTAATAATAATTACATATAAAACCCCACCAATTTCTTTTGGTTGTTCTATTTTTCTTCGTTCCCCCATGAAAGTTAAGGAGTTTTTGTTAGCTTGTTTTGCATCTTTTTATGCCTGTTTCATGAAATTCAGATCCAGTGCAGAGTAAATTTGCTAAAAAAAAAAAAAAATCCAAATCAACAAAGCAAAAACTAATCAAACAAAAAAACCTCAAGCAAGAAACATAATTAAAAAGACAAGCAGTACAATAAAATGATCCAAATGCAGGTTGAAAGCTTTAATTAGCTGAACACCAGATGGTGCTCTTGCCTGGAAGATAGAGAAGAAATATTTCTAGAGACATCTTTTCTGCGGCTTAGTATTGGGAGGAAACAGAAATTTCCCACTTAGTTGCATTTACCTGAGACAACCATTGGCAAGGGAAATCAGACTATGGTGGCTGCACAGCACCCTCAGCATTTGTCTGTATCAGATAACGTTGCCTGCAGGAATGGAACAGTGGAGGTCAATGTCAATTTCTGAGATTGAAATCTTCCAAATTACCAAGTTAACTCTTTTTTTAATGAGGCTTAAGTGTCAGGAGCAAGATGCTTGTTTGTGATTTGTGGAAAGGAGCCCATTTTCACCTGTCAGGCAGGACAGACTTTTGCAGTTTTCTTCTCTTTTTAATTCACTTCTTCTGATTGTCTGTTGCAAAACTAGTGACTGTTTGCAAGTATTACTGGGAGCTGTGTAAGTGTTTTGTGTTGTTTTTTTCTGAAGGCAGCTGGTGATACTTCAGAGTAAAAGATCTGTTTCCTGAAGTTTTTGCAAAGATGGGACTGATGTGATCCCTGGGGAGAAGAGGGCTGTCTTCTCTGGGTTCTGCTCTGGACATAATTCTGTTCTACATATGTCAGTACCATAGGGGAGGAGGCAGAGAAAAGCATTAGAAGAAAACGTGATAGAAAAGTTCATGTTGGTAGGAAAAGCAATCAGCCAAACCCAAATTATCCAAGCAAAAAACCAGCAAGGTAAGGAAGTGGTGGGGCTGGGGTAGATTTACTCCTTTCAGCAACAGATGCCCGACAAATTTCCCTTGTTGTCAAGAGGCATTGGCCATAGCAAGGAAACAGTATCTGCAAGGAAGGATTCCAAGGGAAATCCGAATCAGTGTGTGTAAGAAAGTTTGTGGGGTTTTTAACACTTTTCCAAGTATGCTTTTTCTGGTTAGGAACTTGTGACTAGTGCTTTGCTTTACAGAAGCTGTTCCAAGTTAGTCCAGGTATGGTAGATCCCAGGTGACGAATAGAGCTGGATCTTCTGTGGAACAGTAGATCAACAGAAGACAAACAGTCTTTGTGCCTTGGCTTGAGGGATGGGGAATTACTGTCTTGTTACTTTGAGAAACATGAAGACGTGATACCAGGTCTTAAAATACCACCACTTTGTGTGCTCTGCTGTCTTCATTTTCTTATGCTTTATGTGTCTTGGCACTTTGTATTCATTTATTTGTCCTTGTTTTGCTTTTCTCTCTTTCTCCTTTCAGTTTGGTTGATTTTTTTCCTTCTTTTATCCATGTCTCATCTTCATGGTTCTCTTTTTTGTTTTTTTTTCTGACCTCTACCTAACTGAATGTATTCATCTCTCTTTTTCTGGTTCCATGAGAAATTGTTTAGCATTGCTCATTTCCTCAGCCATGCCTTCTTAGTGGGTTTTATTTTTTCAGTCCTGTTGACTTTTTGGTCTGTTTCTGTGAAGAACATAAGGTAGTTTTTTGTATGGAATAGTTTGTTTCTGTATGGGAAAGTTTGCCAAATACCAGAGCTGCCGTCTGCAAAGTTGCTGTATCTCTGTCAGCAACATTGATGCAAGATGCTCTTGCCCTTTCACTATCTCTTCCAGTGTTTATATTGTTCTTCTGTAGGTTTAATTAGGAGCTAATCTATCTGGAAAACACAGAAGAAGTGTTTATTTTTTCAGCCAAGATAATTCCCTACAATGATTCATAGCTTGGCACCACAAAACAATTCTGGCATGATGAGGGATTGTTTTTTTGGGGCACAGCAGCCTATTGAACTAAAAGGTGGGATTGCTTAAACCTGCTTTGCCATCCAAAAATGAACAGGAGAGTGTGGTCAAAGCAGAGCTGGCTGCAAGGAGTCTAATATTCTGCCTTTCTGAGCTGCTTGTTCTTCCTCTCATACTGTTGATTTTCCTAATAATTAGGGAAATATTAAGAGGGACTATCAGCTGTCAGTAATCAGAAATGAGCTGATGTTGAATCCCTGCTCGTCGCCTGCCACTCCCCTGGCACGAGTGAATAGTAACAGCCAGAGCCAGCCTGGGTATGTGGCACGTAAAGAAAGTCACTGTGGCCTCTCACAGTTTAGGAGTGGCAGTGGTTAAATGGTACAAACATAAATGACAGTCCAAGGACCAGCTTCTAGCATTTTAGTTTTAGGTTTCCTCACGCTTTTCACTGTAAAAGGTTTATTGCAATATTGTCTTCCATAAAGCAGATCATGCATGCTAAGCAGGTACTGTTGGAGTGTCTGCTGAGACATTTCTGGTTTCGGCCGCTAGGAAGTACTTGGTACTCTAATTCCACACTCCTGCATGTTCATGGGTTTTTTTCCTTCACGGGTCCTTATTTGTTGCACAGAATGGACTTGTGGGACCTGAATTAAATTTGTATAAATCTGCCACTTCTGTACTTTAGGTGACTACCCTATCAATCCAATAGTGTTTGGTTATTGGAAAAATTAAATACAGCTTTTCTGGATGATTTTTTTAGTTACAGTCAGGATTAAGAGCTATGAGGTTCGCTTTGGAGTGTTAGCTCTCAGTCTAGGCAGACTTTGTGTTTGTCTGGCTTTTCTGTGATTTGCTACCAAGAATGCAACCTCCTTCTTAGTGGTGGTATTAGTTACAATTATTTTCTGATTGAAAACTTAAAGTTAACTAAAGCAGAACTTGCTGAAAATCATGTGCTTAATATTTACTGTTCTGCTTTGTTCCTTCCCCAGAGTTATTAATGAGTTGGTCGTTCAAGAATAATGTGCATGGGCCTTTAATGGAAAGACATAATGATGGGAACCTTTTATGTTGCCTTAACATGGTACATTTTTTAAATGGTACAATAAATCATATGCTGCATTATATTCTTTGATGTCTGTCCTCGAACTAGTCCATTAAAATCAGCATTCCCAGAGTATGAATTTAGTAAATGGGCTGGTTCTTCTGTTTTGTGTTCAATGGCAAAGAGAAAAGGCCTTACTATGAGGAAAAAACTGTCAGGAAGCTGATTGTCTTGTTTTTTCCCCCCTCCTTTTTTAGAGGGATACTTGTCTGCTTTGGTTTGGGTCCTTTTTTTACCATTCTAAGGGCAGGTTTTGTGATGTGAGTATGTTTATAATTGCAGCTTTTAGGCAGAATGCTTTCTCTTGTTACATGGAGATACTTTAAGAGAAGCCACTGCAACTTTGAAACATCTTCTGTTGTGATGCTGTTAAAAGAAAAGTGGATAAACCTGCATTCTTCAAAGTTGGCTGCTGACAGGAAACAACCTTCACTGTCTTAATAATTATGGTTTTGCTGAAGACTGATTATTAGTAAATTTAAAGTAAGGCAGCTGAATTCAACCATTTAAAAATAATCCTATTTATAATGCCACTGTGGTTTTTTTTTCCTTTTTATTTTTTTCCTTTTCTTTTCTTTTTGGAAGTAATGTTTTTTACAAAAACATCCTGCTGACTGCAGGATCCTGCTTTTTGGTTGTAAGAAGCCAGAAATAAAAATCTGCAGTCAATGAAAATGATGAAATTTTGTTGATTAATAGACTGCTCAATTTGCCATTCTTTCCCATCTCTACTGAAATGAAGAAACTCTTTGGACTGTGATGAGTGATTGCAGACACAAGTGATTAAATCCCAAAGAAATAATTATTATCCTTGATTACTCTTTACTTTCACCACTGATGTGTGATAGCTGCAGTCACACAGATGTTGCCTGTGTCTAGAGTGGTTTTTAGTGACAATTGGTATGCAAAATATTCTTATTACACGGTGTTAAGATGTTACAGAAAATAATCACTGCCACTGTAAAACCTCTCCTGTTTGGATACCTTTAAAATAAACAAAGACAAACCAATTTTCTTTAAATGTGGCTGTGCTGTCAAGGAAGCAAATTTCACTATTATTAATTTTAGTTTTGCTAAAGTCTGTGGACTTAGCCTCTACATAAAAGAAAAGCAAATAAAATAATTTCTTTCTTTTATTAAGTACTTTGAAAATGCTGGCTATCAGATCACAGGATGAGGGAGGAACTCCTGTGAAGCCTGAATTTTTTCCTTAAGTGTGTGGGAAGCAACCATGCACCTCACAAATCTGCTTGTATCCAAGTGAGCCAGTAAAGTCTGTATAGTTAAGAATATTCCGCTTTGAATCTGTGCTGTTTACCCCATATGTTCACAGCCTGTTTGAATCCCCACATCAGGTGGTACCTTTTGTTCATTTCTTGGAAAACTGTAGAACTGGTGAATATGTAAATATGTACTGCTCTGTGGAAGCAAGGTGGTTCAGTGCAGGTTGTGCCAGTTGAAGTACATGTGCAAACTCACCTAGGTCACTGTGATCGTGCTGTTAAAGGCCCGTGGCTTGAACTTTGTGTCACAGAAGCCCAGAACAGTTTGAGTTGGAAGGGATGTTAAAAATCATCCCATTCCACACCTCTGCCATGGCAAGGACACCTTCCACTATCCCAGGTTGCTCCAAGCCCTGTCCTTCCTGGCCTTGGACACTTCCAGAGATGGGGCAGCCACAGCTCCTGTGGGTAACCTGTGCAAGGGCCCTACCACCCTCAGAGTTTGTTCCATATGCATTTGACTAGTTTCCATAGAGGTGTCTTGTCCAGGGCAGAGCTTCCTGAATGTTACTGGAGTGCCTGAGTTTCTCCTGCAGATGCTCAGCAGAGCCAACAAGCAGCAGGCAGAGTTGACTTTTCATACTCACTGCCTGTTTATTACTAGCAATAGGTAATCTGTTTCACATTGGGAATATACCAAATGTTTCTCATAGAGCAGCGAATATTTTACACTCCATCCTTAACAAATCTGTCCTTTACTTTTATGTGTTCTAACCCATGTCACTAAGTGCCACATCCACATGGCTTTTAAATCCCTCCTATGACGGCAACTACACCACTGCCTGGGGAAGCTGTGCCAGAGCTGGACAGCCCTTTCCATGAAGGAATTTTCCCCAATATCCAAAGTGAACCTCCCCTGGCCCAGCTTGAGGCGGTTCCCTCTCCTCCTGTCCCTGTTCCCTGGGAGCACAGTTTGACCCCCCACCCCAGCTGTCCCCTCCTGTCAGGGAGTTGTGCAGAGCCACAAGGTCCTCCTTGAGCCTCCTTTTCTCCAGGCTGAGCCCCTTTCCAGCTCCCTCAGCTGTTCCTCATCAGACTTGTGCTCCAGACATGTATTTAACAGATATTTGACAGCAGGGCAGTCTGTATTCCTCAGGTGAGAGTTCCAATTCAGAGAGAATTGGAACTTCTATTTGTGATCAGTGCAGTGAAGGAGCTTCACTTTATCAGTCCTTGCTCTTGCTAGAGCTGAAATACAATTCAAGTACTTATTAGCAGTGTTCTCTATGGCTTAATGAAAAGACAGATGTTTCAGTGTTGAATTTCCATTTTTATAGTCATTCATTAACCAGATGTCATTTCCACAGGGACTGTAGAGAAAGGTCGGTATCACAGTTGGTTGTACCGTTTCTTTTGTGCCACCTTGTGAATCTTGGGTCTGGCATCTTCTACCCAAATCTTAATGTCATTTACCTTCTGTCTCTTTACTGCAGAAGAAAATACCCAGACAGCTTTTTCCATGTCTTTCACTTCTCTTTCTTGCTCAGTCAAAGGAAAGAAAGTAACTGCTAAGTTTGGCCCAAGGTACTTAGGAATGAGCTGCTACTTTTTTGTACCCCTCCACAATATTGTCTCCATGAGTCCATCCTTGGGGATGTATTTCACTGGTGTGTGTCTGTTGGGGTGGTATTTCTGCTGTAATTTCCCCTCACTAGGTGTTTTGTTTGAGTGAACTGAAATTTTGCAGTAGCTGTTGCCTAGTCTTGAGTCTGACAAAATTCACTTCTGTGTTCTTTTTGTATGAATAAGAGGCTGTGGGCTGTAGTTAATTTTTAAGCATTAAACTTCATTTTAGTATGAAAAAGAATTACTGGCGTGTTAAAAGCTTTGCTGAAGATCTGAAAGCCTTGCTTGCTTTGCCACTGGTTTTGATCCTGGCAACTTGTAAAAACGAAACAACTCTGTGGAATTTTTTGAGGACTTTGTGTGGATTTTAATAACTCAAAGAGAAGAAATAAAAAAATCTATAAGAATGCTATACTTTGAAACCTAACCTTAGAAATTAGGGAGAAAAATAACCATAATTCAAAGCTGAATGTCTGCGTTTAGGATTTAAATCCTGGAGCAATAACCACTCTGACTGTGTCCCCAGGATCTTTGGGAGGGGTCATATTGTGATTATGATTTTTCAGTACCTAAAACTCTCTACTGAGTTGTTGTCCATTGTAATATTCACTCTCCCTGCCTGCCAGGTCTTGGGAAGGAATAAATCCTGATGACAAGCAGCCAGCTGGGCAAATTTAGACGTTTTTGTTTTTTTAAAAAGTGTAAGGTCACATAGACCTAGAAAACTGTGCTGTCCATAGTTGCTGGTGGCGTGCTGGTGGTTCTTGCTCAATACCATTTGTTTTTAATTACTCTGCATGTTTGTAGTGCTGGAACAAGAGGCCACCTTTGAGACCAAGCCTAATGTTTTTAAAATATATATCAAAGTGTAAGTTTGTTCTTTCTGAATCTTGTGTTTCAAAGCAGTTTGTAAGAGAAGAATGAATGCTTGTAATTGGTATCAAGACAAGCCAATCTGTGTAATCTAAAGTTGTCTTAGGATATTCAGCTGTAGGTGAAGAGCTGTCTCAGCTGTCAGCTCACTGCACAGTAGTGTTTTGTATATCAGACAAATTAGTCTGATATACAGGAAAATGTGCAGGCATCTTAAAACTTAATTTGATGTCTCTATCTTGAATAGTTTCCTGATGAAGGGTTTTGAAATAATTTTTTTGACTGCTCTTTCTACAGTATCTTCTAGTCCTCATGAGTTGGGCAACGGCTCAAACTCCACAGCTTCCAAGAGCATGGCTCCACAGGGTTTTCAGCACTGGAGCTGGTTTAGCAGCTTCCCACACAGCTGCTGATAATCTCAGGTTGATGCAACAGTTTGCTGTAAACTGGATTACCATATAAACTTAAAAATGATTGTGTTATGATTGCAAGAGTTGAACTAAATTTTTTACTGTCCTTTAATTTGTTGAACTTCAAAAGTCCCTGATGGTCAGGCTATATGTTCAGTCTGTATAGAGGCTCTACCATCTCTTCCAAAACACTGAGCAGTAGATATGATGTGTTCATATGTTCATGATATGAGCAGTTAAAGATAGGACAAGAGGTGATAGTTTTAAACCAGAAGAGGGTGGATTCAGACAAGAGAGAAGGAAAAAATTTTAATGATGAGAGTGGTAGAACAGGATGCCCTTTAGTTATTAATATTCGTATTGCTCAGTGTGGCATTGAACACAGTATCTGATGATTTGTCTTGTTTTCCCATCTGTTAAGGACGTTTTTGAGGATCAGTTGCCCTGCATTGGCAGGTCAGAAGTATGTGTTTGACGCAGCTGGTGTGGTTTCAGTGGTTGCTGTCAGGTTTTGCTTTAGTGCTTTATTGTTCTTTTCAGATGATGTTTTTCTGAGGCGTATCACAAGGCAGTTAATGAAGTTAGGAACAATTTGCTGTATCTGATGTGATTGCTGCACTAGTATAATAACATTGGTTAAAAGGAAAGAGCTGCTTAGCTTGAGGTTAGATGTCAGATTGAGGTTTATTTTATTAATGTTTTTAAAAGTTCGTCATTTCATGTGAAATTTCTTGTACAAAAAGTTCAAGTTCTTTCTGTAGGCTGCTGTTCGATTTGTATTTTTGGTAACACCAAGCTGAGCATGGCAGCACTGAAGCTGCAAAACTAGAGTAATAAAATGCTCATGGAATCACAGAATCGTTTAGGTTGGAAAAGCCCATGAAGACCACGGAGTCCAACCATTCCCCAGCACTGCCAAGGCCACCACTGACCCCTGTCCCCAGGTGCCACAACCGCACAGCTTTTAAATCCCTCCAGAGATGGGGACTCCACCGCTGCCCTGGGCAGTTGTGCCAGGGCTGGACAGCCCTTTCCATGGAGGGTTTTTCCCCTATATACGAACTAAAACTGCCTTGGCACAACTTGAGGCTGTTTTCTCTCATCCTGTCCCCTTTTCCCTGGGAGAAGACACTGACATAATTTCACTCTGATAAACATTTCACTTTTGAATATTAGTTTCCTGTTTTATAGTTGCTGTGCTTCAAAAGAATATTGCATTGGCTGATGTTAGGATGACAGGGCACTGGAATGAATTGCTCAGAAAGCTTGTGGGGATACTCAAAAGCCATCTGGACACAGTCGGGGGCTGCTGGCTCTAGGAGATCCTGCTTGAGCAGGGAGGTTGGACAAGCTGACCTCAACGAGCTAATGGATGGCTAAAACTGAGTGCTTCATAGAAAGATTTTATTACTGTTTTGTAATGAATTTTCACTTCAAGTACAGGAACCCAATTGCTTGTGTAACCAGTTTTGTTTTCTTTTCCTCTTACCTAGTGCTGATTTAAAGCTCTTGGAAGAAGCCACAGTCTCTGTCTGCAAGTCTTTAGGTGAGACGTTGTGCCATCTTTTTTCCATGTACTTTACCAGAAAAATTGGGAAACAGCATCCCTGTGCACATTCTTGCCTTTAACGTTCTATTTGTATATGTTGCCCTACTAAAATTAAAGCAGTGTAAAGAGTGTGTTTATGTATATCCCAAACCTTTACTTCCGTGTTAACTCTTTTACAGAACTTGATATGAGTGCAAGGTTTAAAACAAATATTTTCATCTCTACTATGTCTTTTTCCCTTTGCCCTTTAAGCTGATCAGTAAGGGGAAGGAATTAGAGGATGAAAGGAAGGGGTGATATAAATGTGATCAGTGGTGTTGCGAGAAGGTGAAAGGTAGTTGTGAAGACCTGCCCAGTTTTCTGATGGGAGGCTGTTGTGCTGCAGACAAGTCTGGGAAAGGAAACAGTATGAGTATCCCATGTTTGGGATATTTTAAATCTAGGATTAATAGTACTTAGGGAAAAATTATGGACTATGTACTAGAGAATCTTGAAAGAGGAGTGCCTGTACAGAAAAACAAGACATATTGTGCTTTATTTAGAAATATTTAAGACATTGACATTTGAGTTTTTTTCTATATATTATTTGCACTAGATAGTGTCAGCTTATGCATACTTCATAATTGTATCTTATTTTTCCTCATCTAGTTGAGAAGAATCCTCGAACAGGAAACCTTGGATCATTGATTAAAGTCTTTCTTTCTAGAACCAAAGAGTTGAAAATTTCAGCGGAATGTCAGAAGTAAGTTCCCAGAAAAGAGCTGTGTGTGCCGTTTAATTTTTTAAATGTTCCTTTTGTTGCTAGCTCTTGAATTTTTTTACACTGCTAATTAACATGATCACAGACCAAAACTTAGAATTCTCTTAAACTGCTGTTTGACAGAACAAGTAAGTGTCTACTTCTCTAAACACAGAAATTAAATGTAATAGGTAAGTAGATTAATGGGCAAAAATACATATTTGTGTGTTAGATGAACACATTTTTATATAAATGGTGTAAGCTACGGATACTACTGCCTTAGAGTTGTTTAAGAATTATCTGAACTTTTAAGCTGAACTTTATGTTTGAGCCAGTATTCTATCTTGGAAATATTTTAAATATCTATAAATATGTAAATATGTATCAAAATACTGCTTTCAGGTTATGTCATGCAGCTGCTATTGTTTTTTTTGTCCCTTTCAGCAGTAGGAGAGAACTCCCAAGAGGTTACTTGTGCAGACTGTGGGGTTTTTTCTGCAGGAGGCTTTCTGTTGTTGTTCTCTCACACCCACAGATAAATGTCTAACTTTCATCAGATCTGGGCCTGGAATTCCTCCTTGGTCCCAGGACTGCCATCAAGTTTTTTGCTTGCATCTAAAGTAAGAAGTTACTTGTGCCCAGATAGCTGTTGCTGTTTTACTCCTAAGGTACCTTGAAAGTGCAGCTTTGGGCAATAGTTGACTCTGTGCTGTTGCATGGGCTCCCCAGCAGTTGCTTACTGGGACTCAAAAAAATTTTATGCCGCTGCATTTCCCTTTCATTCAGAAAGCTTGGAAAATATTTGTGTGTGTTGCATAAGAAAATCCTGCTGTATGGTGCTCATGAAGTCCATAAATGCCTACTGTCACGTGAAAGCTGTTCACCTGGGAAAAAGGCTAAGGTTCCCGGAGCCAGGAAGCTTTCAGGTCTAAACCTGTTAGAAATTTCCAAGTGTTTGTGTGCCTTGAGTCCATAGTGTCTAGAGACCTCTAGAAGTTTGCTGAACTGTTTGGTGAGTTCCTCAAAGAGTTCTGTCTGCTGTGGTGTTTTTAATGGGACAAATGTAGTTAGGGATAAGGTTGTGTTTTCTAAACTACTTTTGAATACATTCCCATTGTGTTTTCTGTAACATCAACTGCAGACTCCCTGCTTAAACACTTCGGCTTTTCCTTGCTTCAACTGTAGAACTTTGTCTACTCTGACATTTATTTTCTTGTGGCTTTTGATGCATGTTTGCTGGTGAAGCATTACTGATTCTTGTTTGTTCTTTTCTAGCCACCTCTTTATCTGGCAGGCTCACAATGCACTGTTCATTATTTGCTGTTTGCTGAAAGTATTTATCAGTCGAATGTCAGAAGAGGAGCTGCAACTTCATTTTACTTATGAAGAGAAAGCAGGACCAAGCTCATATGGTGGGTACACACAAGTGCAAGTGAAACAAACATCCCATGAGAATTTAAATGTCCTGATTTTTGTAGATGTGGCATGTAGGGTTTAGTGCTGGACTAGTGAGTTAGGTTAATGGTTGTACTTGATCTTAAGGTCTTTTCTCTCAGATGCTTTAGGCCTAAATACGTCTATGATTCTATGTTTTGTATAGACTCAGAATCCCAAACTTTGCTTTAAAACCGGAAATTAAGTGCTAGAGGGTTCAATTTACTTTAATCTGCCTTTTTGAACAGTTGTTGAGATGTGGAGCTGTAGATGAGCCTGAGCTTTAGTGATTTTCATACAGTTTGAAAGGTGGTAATAGTGCTCTTCCGAGGATTTGCGTGAAGGTGGCCATGTACGAACATTGGAACATTGATATTGCAATTTAATGCATCTTTTCACATATTTTTTATAAACCAACAGTAGCCACAGATTGGAATTAATGCTACTTTTAGGGACCTAGTGAAGGAAAGTAACAGTCCTATGGTTAGAGTTGACCCCTTGAGAAAGCAACTGCTAAAATTTAATTTGGGGGCAATAGGTTATACAAGAGTACAGAATTTAGGCAGAATGACTAAAATGGGCTCTTGTCCAGGAAATGGAGTATGTATTATACAAGATGGAAGATAGCCGGAGAGATGCTCAAAGAAGAAGCTGTTGTCTTTGAATAAGAATAATTCAACTGTGTTCAAAATCAGTTGCACTGCCTGCCACAAATCTTTGTGTAGCGCTGTATCAAGATGCTCTCACAAATGATGGATAATGCTGCCACGGGAGCCTTGATTTCTTTTGTTTTGGGGTAAATCGTGGAATCATTTTGGCCGGAAAAATACTCTAAGATCATCAAGTCAACCCAGCACTGCCAAGTCCGAGTCGAAGTACTGTTGAGTGTTTAATTGCATGTTGTTTGTTGCATGAAGCCCAAAAAGTCTCAGAATGCTAGAGCAGTGTGAGTGGATGGTGTGAGAGCAACCAAGAGTGTCTGACTGTGGATTTCCTGCAATGAGGACACATGTTGAGAACACCGAGTCACTGCTTGCTCATCAAACAGTGAAAACTGTTCATTAAAATCTGTTTAACTCCTTGGCTCCTGCCAGTGCTCCGGGGAAATCAGAATTATGGTGCCAAAGGATTAAGTGCTACATGTTGAAATGGTTTAATGTATTTAAATTTTGATGACTGATCTCCAGGAGGGAAGTCAGCTCACTGATGCACTTGAAAAGAGTATCTGCTTGTGTATAAGATATCCTTGCAGACTGCCTGTGGGTTTATTCTTGGATTAAAAAAATGGCTCACCTCTTGCTTCAGTGTACAGCATGCCACAGTGGGATGGGTGGAAAAGCTGAGACTTTTATCAGCTGAAACCCCTGTGATCTTTATTCCTTGCACTGGGAGTTCCTCGAAGAGTGGTATGGAAAGTGATTCTTTTCACTGGGGTAGACCCAAGTTTATACCATGTCTAGTAGCACTTGACTGTAATTCACAGTGACATTTATTAGCAATAATTCTGTGCATATTGATGGCAAATGTACTTAGCAATTACCTCTGAGCAGATTGTTCATGGGATGTTGTTGATTAGGAAAGTAATTGTGTGTGGTCTGCTGGTGAGACAGGAAATGAGCTGCTCCTTGGCTCCTCTTTGGGTTTCCAGTTGGAGATGGTTCCTGTGAACTTCCTCAGGGTGTTGAGGTTCATAACATGCTGAGGTTACATAGCCATTGGGTTTGATTCCTAAAAAATCTTACTTTACTACTTATCTTACAGAAGGTGGTAATAAGGCTTATGCTCAGCTATAGTAAGGTGAAGTATCATGAATGAATTGTAATAAACTGTAGTTGTGCTAGGGGCTGTTAAAAGTAAGCAGAAGAAAATGAAGTGTTTTGTTGTTTGTATTTTTATAATTAAGTGNTTGCTCTTAATTTTACATAGATTTATTAGTACTTTTATGGAAATTTTGCTATCGTTGGTGAACGTGCTTTTTAAAAATTAAGTTCTTAGTCATCCATGCTGTTTTTTCATTTACCAGAGCTTGGCATTATTTATAATTCTTCAATTGTGAGCATAAACCAAAGCCTTATAGAAGACATTATTATATGAACTGTATGATGTAAATAAAATATCCATATTAAAAGAAGTTTTAATACAATGTCTGAATTTTGAAGTTTCTGTATTTCCTTACTCCCTGGTCAGTAGTCATTGGAAAGAGCAGTGCAATCACCCAACAACACAAACAACCTCTCTACCCTGTGGTCATATGTGTTTCATATGCTTTGTTCAGTCTCTTAGCCTTCTGAGAAAAGGTTATTGTTCTTTTCAGGATCATCTCACAACTCCTTTGGAAATCACTCTGTGGTGGTGTTTGTTTCCCTAGGAACATCATATTATTATCCTTCTGGTTGGACAATATCTTCTGGTGCCATGCTCTCTGATTTAAGTACAGCACCTGGGAGCTCAGAGCACATAACTGCAGTGCCAGCACATCAGGATGCTCACACTGCAATCAGCACCTGCTCTGAGGTATTTGGTGTGTCAGGGAGCAGTGTGCAATTATAACCTGTGTGTATGGAAAGTATCCCTGTCACTGACTGCTCAGAAATACAAACTGTGTATGACATAGTCACGATTATTCAGGTAGCATGTTTTATAGTTGCCTTGTCTGGAAGAATTCTCCTCTCAGATTTTACAGTTCATATGCTTTCACCTTTTCTGAATGTCCTGTTCTTACTTTTTCCTGCTACACTGTGCTTGAGGCTCAGAAGAAAGCTGTGCAACTGTGCTTTGTGTCATAAAATTGGATTTTTTTGAGGTTAGAGTGCCTATGTGTACTTTAGCCTAACAAATAAATTGCCCTGGATTGAGTCCCTGCTAATAGTGCTGTTATTGATTTCCTTCAAAAGAAGGCCTACCATTAGTAGTATTCTTTTTGAGGAGTTTCAGATGGTGCAGCCTTTGCCTTTTCATCCATAACTGGAATTTGCTTATAATTTTGGAGAAAATTGCAGAATTTTGATTGCAGGAAAATCCACAGAGAGACTAAACCCATATACTTAAAGATTCAGATGAAAATGTCCTGATATCAATGAATCCCAGACTGGAGTCAGCATCTGCTCAGCTGAAGTTGGAGTTAGTCTCACTAACACAAATCATTCATTTTTCCAATGTCTGTATCCTCTAATTTCTGCAAAATCTTTTACTGTATTGTGACTCAAAGGTGCAAGAGAGCACGTGCTGAGTATTGTATTTTAAATCAGACTATCAATTCATTTAACCTGTTCCCTGAGCTGTAATAGGAAGCTTTATTCATTATTTGTACAGGAGTTTTTAAACACAAGGCTACTAAGGGCGGTTAGTGACATATTAAAGCAAATATGAGGACATAGAGAAGGGAATAAATAAAAACACATTTACTGCAAGCCTTAAATGAAATCATGAGTGTTCAGCTATCACGTAAAGGAAATGAGGAAAGGCAATTAATTTGTGTACTCATTATAATCAAGTAGAAGTTGTAAGTTTTTGAGAGTACTTAGAGCTGAAGATCAAACCACAAAACCTGTGGAAGCTCCAAGTCTGTTTTGCAAGGAATTATTTATTTCATTACTTGTGTCCAGGTTCTGTATGAGCAACAGGGCAGAAAAACAAGTAGCATTTAAGATGAGGATATAGCTTGTTTTGCCTAAATATCTTACTGATATTGATATTAAGCACCAGATCCACCAGATCAGATCTTAGCAATGTAGTAGTTAAGTTCCCAAGAAGATGGATCTGTACTGGTTTTAGAACTGGGGCCTCCTGGCATCTCTACTTTCCTCTGCATAAGCCATTTTACCATTGTGTAGTGTGTGCTAATCCAGTGTCTGTAATGTAGGTAACTTTGAGAAAGTAAAAACAAATGAAAAAATTGCATTACAACAAAAAATTTTAATAGTGTATATAAATATGTGTATATATATATGCATATATACATATATCTTTATATATGTACGTATATAAATATATATACACACACATATAAACCAAACCCAAAAATAACAAACCCCACAAAAAAGTCAAAATCCAATTTGCAAAATGAAATAATTGTTGCAAAATTAGATAATCCACGTTTAGGACTTAAATACAGCTGATGAAAAAATGGCACTTCAGCATAACTGGACATTTTAAAATGTGTGTAATAACAGTCACTTCTGCAGTGGAGTTTGGAAGATACACCTATGAATCCTCTCCCTGCTCTAATTTTATCTGGACAGGTTCACCCTGTACTCAGTTTCCCCAAGGCTTTACAGGTCTTTGATCCAAGTATGTGATCTATTAATGTGAATGAGTCTTGTGTGTATTGTCTTTATCCTGCTATTGAAAGAGGCATTGTTTATGAAAACACAAAGTGTTCCGTGTTTATAGCTCTCTCTCACGTTATAGATTTGGCTTGCATCCTCCTCATTGTCTTGCCAAGATGAAAATTAAACAAGAATGCGTGTGCCCCAATTGGGAAAAGGATACATTAATTATTGTAGCTGAATGACATTGATTACAGCAATTAAGATTTTTTTTTTTTAAATAGCATCTTTCATTCTATGTGACTGTGCTAACCCAGTGTTTTCTTCCTTTATTTTGGATATTGTCTTGAGGGAAAAACCTTCTTTCATACTCAAATAACCTTATTCTCTGTTCAGATGAGTTGTGTGTACAATGTGGCAGAAAAAAATTATGTTTTAAAAATGCACTCACTTTACTTTTTTAACCTTTTTCTTCTCACTTTCTATTGTTAGGAGAAAAAATAGGTACTTGTTGGGAACTAGTAGCAGTCTTGCTTTATAAGCATTTTCTAGGTTCAGAAAGCCTTAGGAGAATGTCACATTCAAGTTACTTTAGAATATATTGTCTGTGCTCCGTTATTGGCTGTGATTTCTGTCCAAGGTTAAATATGCTGGGCAGTTCTTGGTTTTACTAACAGGAGCTGCATTGTGTTACTCATGGGGGATTCTATATAAAGGAAACCACGTTTCCGTGATAAAAAACTGATTTCCTTTAGAATGTGTAGTTCACTAGGTGACAATTTTTAATGTGTTTTTAATAAACTGATTGTGGAAAGAAATAATTTTGCTTTATAGTGAATATTCCCCCTGGTGTGCTTCTTAAAATTGAGTTCTGTATTCAAGAACAAACTTGGGTTAAACAGAGTAACACCTCTGTAACCTGGCTATAAAGCTGTGTTTATGGCAGGACTTATTTATTTGAAAATACAAAATAAACAGGCATTTGGGTAATTATTGTGCTGTAATGCCGTAATGCAGGGATCAGCTATGCCACTCTTAAGTCATTCAGCACTATAAAACCCTCCACTTCTTTATGATGATGTAGGTTTCTCATTATAATTTTATTTTTGAAAGCAGAATAAATCCTGATGAGCCAAGAGATTTGTCTTCTTGGTTTTTAGTACTGTATAACTTCAAGTGGTTTAATAAGTTCTTTCCTCAATGAGTCTTGAAAGTCTTTTGTGACAGTTGCTTTTAAAAATTACTGATGTAAAATATGAACAGTTTTATTGCTTAGAATAGTTGCAAGTTTTTAAATAATTCTGAATCACTGCATGCATTTTATCACATTGTATATGACTAGAGAAGATTTCTGTTCCCTTAAAATGCGCCAACTTGTCCTTGAAACGTGTAAAACTTCCTCAATGAATAAATATGTATCCATGAAAACATTGTATCTATATTACTCTAGAGCAGCAGTGACCTGCTCAGTAGCTACATTCTTTTGACATTCTTTTATAATGTTGCTCAGTAGAGCAAGTGAAACTGTCTCTGATTATTCATCTCTTGGGTTTAAAAAACAGAGTGGGAAAATATGTGAAGTGCAGGGAATTTCGGGAGGACATCCAACTGTGGAACAGTGAGAAGTCACCAGTGATTAGTTCAGCTGTTAGTAATAGCACTGTTTAATATGATCTTCTGTAAGTAGTAAAGGAAGGCTTGATGTGCTAAATATTAGCACATTCCCACAATACCAGCATCTCATTTAATTTATGCAGTTGTTATTAGTTACTTTTTTATGTAAAAAAGAGAAGGCATCACCATTTTCTCTATTAATAATCTCAGGTGCTTTCTATTTCAGGAAAAAAATCCTATCTCCTTTAACAGCTAGAACTTCTAGTGTTTGTTCCTTAATTAAGATATTGATCATCTGCACTTGTGTGTTTGAATCTTCACTTTGTTTTGGTATTTGAAAATCCAGAAATCCTTTGCTGTGTTTCTTTTTTAGGAGCAGAGTGTGAAGACCTCATAGAAGAGTTGCTGTTTTGCCTCATCCAGCTCATTGTTGAAATTCCCCTCTTGTAAGTAGGCTTTTCCTTCTTTTTTTTTTTACTTAGTCTTCTTTTATAGACTGAGCATTTGAGAGGATATGAAACCTATAGTAATGGGTTTATAATGTTTAAATAGTTGTATTTGAATGTTCCATGTGATGGAGCAGTACAGATAATGATAAGCTGCTGCCAGTGCCAGACCTGAATATTCTGTTGGAAGAAGTACATGATGAACATCTCACACCCAGTTCAAATCATCAACAGAAGTTATTCCATTTGTTTCAGGTACCCCTGTCAGCACACAGACAGTAACTGGTGGAAATGGTTGTGCTCATGGTACAGGGGAAGGTACAGTGGAGGTGTCACTTCAGCTCTGGGGTATGCAGTAAGGTGAAAACTAAAGTTCTTCTGCAGTTCTGTGGGGGTTTAAATTGCAAAAATAAATAATTTTGTGCTATTTAATACTAATTTCTAAAATTCCAGTGAATTGATGTCTGAAGAAGGGACAAGAGAAATTAATAAGTGGAATGTTTCTGTAGAGCTCCAGATTTGTTCACATGGCTTTTTTTTCATGCATCTGTTGTATTTGAGAAATATTGATTCCACGTCTTGTTGGGAAATGTGTCATAAAACATACTTCAGTATTTTATGTAGGAGAGCATGCTTTGTTCTTTGGAAAAAAAAGTGTTCTTTCACTTTTGTGGAAGTGTTCTGATGAGTTTTGACTATTTTCCCCATGGTAAACTTTACTGAAGCTACAGTGAGCAGAGTCTTTAGTATTAAATTACATTGTAGTCTGTGTCTAAAATGTAGTGCCCCAGCTGAAGCATGGCAGCTTTGTTTCAGATTTCATATTGTTTCAAGTTTCATATTGTCTGTTACAGTGTAGTATAGAGCTCTGCTATCTTGTTGCTGGGATTGTTCTTTTGGTTGGAAAACTGACAAAGAGGCAATGTTTTCTGAAACACTGCTGTCATTAAATGCAGCTCTGCCAATGTTAACGCGAGGGATTTGTGTAGGTAGAGTGTAATGAATTTCTGGTGTGATTCAAAGTGTCATTCCACAGAGCTTGTCAGGACTTCCTGGAACACATACACACTTTGTTTAGAGCGGATTAGAGGAAGTACAAAGGGCTGAGAGGACTGTGATATATGGGCAAGTTCATAAATCCTGCAGGGTTTTATTTTTCTTTCTTGGAAGTACCCATGTGTGTGTGTAGTCCGGTATCCTTTATTCTGCCTTTTTAGCAGGAGAAAATACACCAGTATGATAGTTCCTCACCCACTTCCACAAATGAACCTCTCAGCAGCTCTGTTTCTGTGTGAATGTGGTTGCTGCAAGTGGAAGCAGCTGCTGAAGGCACTTAGGTTACTATAAAATCTAATGCTAAAATGGCTTATTTAAAAAGAAAATTATAAAGCCTGTCCATAATTTAATATTCAGCTATATAAAAAATTTACATTTCATAAGAGAGAGATGTGGAAGATTTTTGTTTTGTTGTTGGTTGTTTTTTTTGGTGAAATAAGTTTTTTTAGCTAAACTTCTCCTGAAACAGCATGCTGCTGATTGCTAATAAATACTAACACTTACAAAAATATGTATTACTGTCTTGTTTATCACTAGAATATGTTTAACAATGTGATACTGCCTTGACTAAGAATTTTGTTCCCATATCATTGAAAGGGAAATAGGTAGGGGAAAGGACATACTGGAAAACTTGTGTTCTCTAACACACAGTCCAACTGTGTTGTTCAAAAAGGTGTTATAAGGTATTACTTTATTATTAGCTTTGTTCAAGAGAGTGATCAGGATTGTTTTCATAGTGAGTTTACTTGCTTACCTCCCTCTCCCTGATCAGGTATCACTAGAGATTCTTTGCCTCTTTTGTTTCAAGGGACTAGTCCATTTTTGTCTTTAGCTGGAATGAATCAAGAGAACTGCAAGCCTAGTATGTGAATTTGGGGAAGGAATAGATTGAGTGGAGTACATGAAATATTCAAACTTATAATGATCAAACTTGTGGGATGACCTGTGAGAGAACAAACAATTTTGGGAGCTTGCAGTGGCACTGTAACAGAGTGTCTGTCTGTAAAGATACTATCAAAGAAGAATTTTGTTGTGACAGACCATTAAAATCTCCATGCTGAGCTGGTCTTCGAAGCATGTTTCAGAATAGCAAAGATTTTGTTAGGAGTATTCAATAGCCTTAACAGAGGATTTTGATGATTAGTGTGTCCCTTGGGTTCTGTAGATGCAGTTTGGTGAAGGAGTGGATACAGCTGGCAGCTGCTGTCTGAATATATTGCTTGCCTGCACCCCAGTTAAAGCTTGTATTTTTCACCTTTGCTGAAACTGTAACATATTTTTTTAAAGCATGGAAGGCCATCTCCATGTTCAGAATGCAGGAACAGAGGTACCTGTGCAGATGTTTTGCACTCCTTCCTTTTGAACTTGTTCTGAATGTCATGTCAGGTGCTTGGGATATCTATAGGTGGTATTTTGCAGGCAGGTACATAGTTGTTCCAGGCTGGTTGGAGAGCAGCCCTGAGGAGAAAGATTTTGGTATATCCTGGTTATACCCCAGAGGTTGTGAGAGGCTGGACATGCCCCAGCCATGTGCACAAGGAGCCAGAAACCTCCTGTGCCGTGGGCTGATCCCCCGGCGTGGGCAGCAGGGCAGGGGGGATTCTGCCCCTCTGCCCCTGTGCTCAGCTGAGACCCCACCTGCAGAGCTGCCCCAGCCCTGGCTCCAACAGCACAAGGANAATGTTAAGAAGTTTGAGCTTGGCAGGGACACCGAATTCCTGAAGGCTCCAGTCTTTTCCTGAGTATGGGCAGATGTCACTCACCTCTGAGCTTGCTCTAGTTACCAACGTTGGCAGAATAATTTCATTTCTGCGTACAAAACAACTTACAGCATGCTTGGAAGTTGCAGGTGGACTGTCTTTCTCAAAATTAATAAGGAAAATGTGGGATGTGGAAGAAGATAAATGTCAAATCTCTGTCCCTTATTATGAAACATAATTTTTTTTTTTTTGTTAGGAAAGGCTGCAGAGCCTTTCTGGGAGGCAGAGCATTTCTGGAAGTGTCTGAGTTTTTTACAGGGAATTTAAGAAAATCTTTCTCAAAGTTAGTTTGTATTGGAAAAGGCAAATGTGCTTTAAGGCAGAAATAGGTTGCAGTAGGGACTCCGGGACTCTGCAACATTGTGATGCTGTGTCTGAGAGTTATTAAAAATATCTTGAATTACCTTTCTGAAAAACAGGCTGTGCTGCGTTGTATAAAATGCCAGGGATAAAGGTTTCAGGTTTAATTTTATAGGAAATACAGTTTTCAACAATTAGACTTGTGCAGTCCTTTATGACACTTGTGTTATCGTATGTTGATGTTTGATTTATGGTTCCCTTGGGTGTGCTATGGATACTCTGCTTTTTCATTGGTTTTGCTAATGTTAGCACTCTAGAGTGTACATTAATGATTCGAACTGCGTAGTTGGCAAAAAGATACAATGTAAGTATTTAATTGTATGACTTCTATGTAGAAACTGTTGCTAACATTTTGTTGCAGGATGGAGCTCCCAAAGCTTTAAATTATAAAGGCTTCTTTCAGCAGCTTGTTAAGAGCTGGTATCCATAACTGAACATCTGGTTGTTATCAGTGCATTTTCACTTCATTAAAAACTATAAATGCATGTGGAGGAAAAATGAAATACTGTGATCTAGTTACATCACTCCTAAGTAGCACACTCTGGTGCCAGTACAACTTAGCTGATATTTATATTACATTCCCTTATTTTCTCTAGTTATGGTTGTTTTAGGGTGCAGTCTTAGTTGTTTGGAAATGTTGACAATGTTGACAAAGTTTCGACTCATGTAGAGATGCTCACTGCATTTTATGGGAGCTTAAAAGTCAAATGCAGGAGGAGAAAAGGCAGTATAATTGATTATAAAGCTCTACAAAATAACTGCAGTGTAGGAAAGGTGCCGTGTACAGATGATGAAAAATATTTAGGCTTTCTTTTTTGCCAGCTGTGAGCAGCAAAGTGATTAAGAAATGTTTTCTGTTCCAGCTCAGGAGTGCCATATTTTAATTATTTTTGTTGTTTTCAAAAGAATAGGTCAGAATAGTTCTTTATAAAAAGAGTCTATTCAACGAATTTTTATCAAGATTGTAGTAGCTCCATTATTTGGAAAACATGTGACTTTTGCATTTTTGGCCACTTTGTCTAATCATCAAAGGCAAACTTCCATCTGTTGAAACTGAGGTTGAAGGTAGCGAAAACATCCAAACTGAGAGAGATTTGTGTTGCTTCACTTTGAAGAGCCTCGAAGTTTAAGACTATTGTGCTCTGTTTAGGAGGGAGCTGATTCATATAAAGGGAGTTTTATTTGCTGCTGCACCTTGGGGTGGTAGGAGAACCTTTATCTGTATCGCATATTCTTACTCTCTTCTAGTTTAGTTTTTATTTTAGACTTAGATCAGTATTTTTCTATGACCTATCTGTTCACTAGGTGTGCTTTAATTTGTAACAAACTTTCTCACCTCAAAGCACAGTATCAGAGGTCTATACAGTTTTTTCCTACATTATGTTGTGTATCATATTCCTAATAATCTGCTTTCATAAATGGTTTTCAGCCCTGTTTTCACGAAATACGATGGGTGTTGAAAAACCTCTAGTTGCAGGTATTTGGGTCTCAACAGCTAAGACAGAGAGAGGCTGTGGAGCGGGTCTGCCTTTCACTTAGGCTGCATCACTGAAATGCAGGATGTTATTCCTGTGGTCTGGCTCTGTGTAGAACTCTCTGATGGTCTAATGTAGTTNNNATGGTCTAATGTAGTTGTTTGATCACCTGGGTCATCTCCTCTTTCCTGGGAGTTGGAAGCTACACCTAGGAGTCTCTGCAGCTATCCATTTTTATAGGAATTTGGGCTGCTCTCTTGTGTTCTGTTGCTTGAAAAGTAATGTCTTTTAATTAGTTTTAGTGGATGTTGGTAACAAGACTTGGTGATATGAAAAGTAAATAGAGAGTAATACAGCTTCTCTGTGCAACATTTAGAAGTCCAGGATTTCTTCTAGTATTTTTAATCTGTAGAGGGAAGAAATAAATATCAGTGAGGTGACAATATACACAGTCACGTAGTCTCAGATGGTTTAAGAACAGGCCTGTGAAAAAAGGCTCTCAAATTCAGGTCTCATGTTAATCCCTTCGGTACCACCTTTAGAATATTTACGTATTGTTGATGCTTCTGGGGCTGGAGCCCCTCTGCTCTGGAGTCAGCCTGGCAGAGCTGGGGCTGTTCACCTGCACAAGAGAAGGCTCCAGGGAGAGCTCAGAGCCCCTGCCAGGGCCTCAAGGGGCTCCAGGAGAGCTGCAGAGGGACTGGGGACAAGGCATGGAGGGACAGGACACAGGCAATGGCTTCCCAGGGCCAGAGGGCAGGGACAGATGGGATATTGGGAAGGAATTGCTGGCTGTGAGGGTGGGGAAGCCCTGGCCCAGGGTGCCCAGAGCAGCTGTGGCTGTCCCTGGATCCCTGGAAGTGTCCAAGGCCAGGCTGGACAGGGTTTGGAGGTTTAGTGGGAGGTGTCCCTACCCATGGCAGGGGGATGGAATGAGGTGATTTTGAAGGTCCCTTCCAACCCAAACCATTCTGGGATTTTTTGTTTTCTCACCCTGTTCTCCAGTTCAGAATACCCAGTGTGGGGGAAATGCGGTACGAAATATCAGAGATGCTTTCTACTTCCACTCAGTGTTTGCTGAGTGCCCCCTCTGGACATTTCCCAAATGTTTGGAGTCAGCTGTAATGAGTGTAGAGCATTATCGGCTGCCACAGTGCATATGTGCCATCAGTGAGTGTAAAATTAGGAATGTTTCCAAGAGGAAAGATTATGTTCTTTTTGGGTTGTTGTACTTGTATCCTGAGACTGATAGCCAGATATTGTACTTGCTTTTCAGTTTTCAAAACTGATCCTATTCTTTGTGGTGACTCCTCTTTCACCTTTCTGGTGGGCCCTCAGGAAGCAGGGAAATGAAACCTGGTTCCTGTATGATTTGAGACTTTTTGTATGAATCAGCCCTTTTGGCAACTCTCCTAAATTAGAAAATGGGTTACCTTTTAACCTTTTAATACTCGGAGTAGACAGCTCTGGCTGGGTGAAAGTTCAGGAAAATATTTGAACAGGGAGGGGGCTCGGTCTAGGGGTAGTTGAAATTTGGAGTTTGGTTTCTGACTGTTCAGGCTGTTTGCTCTTTAGGTGTGAAACAATTTATGACCTCTCAGCCTCTGTGTGCTGATATAGAAATAGCTGCATTTCACTGAGTAATTAAAGTGTTTACAACAGCATGTGCCTTCAGAGTGTTATTTGGAGTTTGTAGCTGAGATTTTCCTCTATGGTGCCTCTATGCTTCACCTTGGTTCCTCTGTCACAGACCTCTCTCTCACAGGCAGGGAACAAAGCTGAATGATTGGGAGCACAGATAGCGCTTGTGAGCGGTGCTTGGCCTTGGAGAGAAGCCAGCAGCAGCAGGATGGTGACACATAGGTAGATTGTTGAAGTTCTTGGTAGGTGATGCTGATAGGAGTCATCCACATGGTTTTGAATGGATAAAGCAGATGCCAGGATACTGGGGAGCTGTGGTTTTAACAGGACCATAGTTCTTGTTCTGTGTGGGGTGATTGCGTCATTTGGGAGCAATATTTGGGCTAAGGTTGGATGGGGCTTGGAGCAACCTGGTCTAGTGGAAGGTGTTCCTGTCTGTGTCAGGGGGTGGAACTGGATGAGCTTTAAGGTCCTTTCTGACACAAACCAGTCTAGGATTTGATTATTCTAATTTACAAGTTTTCCACCAAAGTTAATAAAAAAAATAAATCAACTAAAATGTATGTTCTTGGTGGAAGACCAGAAGAAGAGTGATATTCTCTCCAGCCCATATCCTGGAAGAATTAGGTACTGCACCAATTTCGTCTAAAGGAGTACTACTGTATGTTTAAATGCAGTGCTGCTTTAAAACAGCTGTAGAGGTCCCAGAGGAGCCCAGGATCTCTGTTACCTACCTGACAAAGCAGATTAAAATGGAACATGGTCTGATTCAGTAGAATTTATTTCCTGGAGGTTGTGGACTCTCCATCCCTGGAGGTGTCCAGGGCCAGGTTGGATGGGGCTTGGGGCACCATGGGATAGTGGAATGGGACTGGATGAGCTTCAAGGTGCCTCCCAACCCAAATCATTCTGTTATTCTAATTTTTGTCTTTTGATTTAATAAGTTGTTACCTAATGATTACTATAAATCATACAACTCCTTCATTGTTTAATTTAAAAGTTTTTCTTGAAATGATCTGGCATAATTTGCTTTTGGAAGGAATCAATTGATGTATCAGTTTTTCATTGAAATGTAGACACCAAACACGTGTTAAATACACACACACATTTGTTATGCTGGTATGGAGGAATCTTGGATTTTGGAGCGTCTCATTCTATGATGAATCCATAATTTAACATATTCTCAGATAGATATAATATGATGTGTCTTTTCTTCAGAGAGTACATGTTTATGTATAAGGTTTGTTGCCAGAAATCAGTTTTAGCTTGGGTGTCACATGGGAGAACCTAGGCCTGCTCCATCTGGTCCAAGGATGTCACTGCATACGAGGTATGGTACCAGGAGGACAGCTGCCTGGGATAAGAGGAAAACCCAAATGCAGGAGAGAAACAATTCTGATGAGTTCTGGACTTCAGTCTATCTCAGATTCTTTCCGTGTGAAAGATGTGTGTTTCTCAAGATGTCTTTTGTTTTGAGAGACAGACCTATAGTATCTGCCAACTTGTCTACCTGATATGAGAATGTATCTCCCTTTGGAAAGGAGAGAGAGAGAATAAGATGAAAAAATTGAGAATAACTTATGAATCCCCAAAAGAGAAAATCCAAAAGAAGAGAAAGAGAAGATCTCTGCATGTTTTGGTACATTGCTTTATGAAGTCCATTTACACAGAACATGAGCACTATCTGTGGATTTTTTAATTTGTTTTGCAAAACACTTGAGAAGGAAAAAAAAATGCCACAGAAGCTCAAAACAACATGCAGTTATTCTGGCTTTCTGAAAGAAGTAGCTAAATAGTTTTGGCATGTAATTGATACATGAATTCATTATTTCTAGTTTCCTCCTTATCTGCAAACAAACAGTTTTCAGGGGAAGTTGAAGATCAGCATAAATTCCATGTAAAGTCATTCTATATGACCGATAGCTCTGAATAAAAAAAAAAAAATCAAAACCAAGACCCCCTATTATGTGGTCTGTATATATAAATAAACAATGTGTTCTTTGAAGTTAAAAGAGGTTCCTGGTAGTTCTTGTGATCCTTTTGAAATGCCTGAGTTTCAGAAACCATATATTTGACCCTTGGTGGAGAAAGTAGTTTTGCTCTGAAGCTTTATCTTTGTGCTGATAAATTAAGGGCCAGTGGACCTGAGGGGTTACCCCAAATATCAGGACCCTCCTTGTGCTTATGTCAGAACAGATTCTACAGGTTTGAGTGGAGTGTTTCTGCAGTTAAATGTGCCCTGTCTGGGTTTTGAACTTAGAGAAAATGAGAATGACTCACTAAGTGGGACTGCTTGAATTTACCTTTCTGGTTTTTTTTTTTCTCTCTGAGTTATATATGGATATTGAAAGGAGATTTTTTTCCTTAATACAGTACAGTAATGTCTTAGTTTATTTTTTTATGCTGATTCTTATCAAAACAGAAAATTATTTTGTAATGTTTTCTCAAATTTGCTGTTGCACTTGTGTGGGTTATAATAAAAATAAATGAATGAATTATTGAAATTGAGAAAAAGTATACTAGACTCCAGAATTTGTTTCCTCTCTGAATAGTGACCCAGTGCATGCTGTAGTATGTAATGAAGTTATTACCCTTTTCATTCATCACCTTGGGGTAGGAGACATTGTTCCTGTATGCTCAGCCTTTGTCATAATGATAAGTTTCTGAATGTTTTTCTTATAATATCAAAAAAAGTATTTTCACAAACTGTTGCTTTTATTTTGATAGAAAAATATTTCTTAATTTTTTTTGCTGGTGGCTGAACCTTTGATAATTGATATGTATGCATATAAATCCTCTTTGCTTTGCTTGGGATGTGTGTGGGTGGTGGGTTGCACAGCTCCTCTGCTTTGGAGAAGGAGCAGGCACTGTTCCTAGTGCAGCCTTGCTTCTGGCTCAGATGAATTTGCAGTGGAACCAGATCAGAGTGTAACCTCTGGCCTGATCTGATTATCAGCATTTACACTGGCGAACTTCCTCAGCAGTGGGCAAAAAGTCAGGTAACTTGCAGAGAGTAAAAGTAATTCAAAAGGACATCATGATTTTCAGGAAAATGTTACTTAGGCAGTATGTCCTTTCCCAGCCTGTAACTTCAAATGTTTGGGGTTCAAATACTCAAATGAAGTGAGAGAAAATAAAAACCAGTGAATATGCACAACCTTCATTTTTTAAAACATTTTTGTATGAAAGGTGGTGCAGTTCTGTGGATTGTGATCCAGGAAATTGTGATTCCAGTTTGCTGTTGGCTTTGAGTAAATAACTGCACTCTGGAGAAACTCTGGCCTGGAGCTGCTGCAGAAGAGCTTAACTTAAGCTGTCTGTGCATTGTGATGCGTGAAATTCTTGTTTTCACACTTCACAGTATTGTGTGCTGTTTACAGTATATCTGGCAGCACACTTGAGAATATTAAGCTATTTGATTGTGTTAAAAATGAGACTGATTTCTTCTAAATAAAATCCTGTGTATTTTAGTGAGGACCACAACAGCTCTGATCCTGAGACTAGTGAAAATCTAGTATTTTCTGAGTTTTTTTTTGTTTTGCTTCAGGAGATTGCACTGTAGTTTTCAAGTCATCATTGCTTGAAAGAGCACTTAGTTTTATGCTTATACCTGTTCTAATTGTCGAGAATAAAATTTTTGGAAGGCGACATTGTAACAAAGGAAAATTTAGCACCACTGATGAAACAACATTGATGCTGATTTATTCTTTGGTGTTTTGATTTTTTAAAAATCTTAAAGAGATTAAATATTAATATTATTAAATATTTGTGTTTGACAATAATAAACAGATTTTGAATTTTCAGTAGGTCGCAGGTCAGAAAACCTTGATAACTGTTGCAGGGAAACCATTGTAACTCAGCAATACTGGATTGTAAAGCATACTGTGGAAATTAAGTAGTGACAGTGGGAGAAGCATTAGAAGGACTTGTAGTAACAATAACAATACTTGATAACAATATTTCTGATGAACTGCAGGATGGTGCTGTTGCACCAAATGAAGTACTTCATTTTGGAGGAGGTAAAAATGGTCTTTGGTTGAAAGTAAGAATGATACTGGTTCATGTCCAAGTTAGTTCATTGTGTTTTAAAAGGTTTCTTGCAGTCTGCAATTTGTTACTGATTAAGGAGGCAAGTGCCTTTTTTCTCTCTCTTTTAAAAACAAGATTTGTAACAAAGTCATTATAGGCAGAGGTGGAAACAGAAAGCAGAAGATACTTTTAATAGTGTGCCTGTTATCTGTGCTGCTGCACAGCCTTTCCTAATCAGCCTGAGCTAAATGAACTTTGCTGAACTGTCTGGTGTCTGTATTTAAGCATTACACTCATTCTTTGTGATTATCTTGAATAGCTTGTAATACCTTGAAACATTCTACTTCCCTGTTACCTCAAAAATACCATTTAAAACTGACCAATGTATGTGGTATCCTGATACCCTGAGTGTTTTGTACACTTGAGCTGGCATTTGTATATTACATTCTTCTCATAAGGATCCAGTTTTTTTGGTAGATGGAGCTGTGTTGGGCTAGCTGCACATTCATTCCCTCACTTAGCATCATGGTTTTGTGACAACTTTATTTAATAGTACAAGGGACACACTTCTGAGAGATACTTATTATTTTGAGGAAGAGGTATAGTCTATCAATTGCAACTTGAGTGCTATGAGTAATACATTGTTTTGTCCTTTGGCGTATGAAAAAAGTGCTTATTTCTAAGAAAAACACCCATTTTTTGTATGAAATTATTCTGAGTTTCTTGAATTTGTTGTTTACATGTTCTCAGTTGAAACTCTCTGTGCTACACAGTGTATAACTTCAGGTGAAGCTACCAAGTATTCTTGGAAATCACCTTGTAAACAACCCAGTAGATTAATCTCTGTAATTTTCCCTTTATTCTGCAGAGATATTACATACAGCATTTCTTTGGAAGCCGTGACAACTCTCATTGTGTTCCTCTCCTGCCAATTATTCCACAAAGAGATTCTGCGAGACAGCATCATTCACAGATACCTGATGCATGGTCGATGGTATGTCCTGCTCTGGGGTGCTGTCTAAGGGCAAAGCAAACGCTGCTGGTGGCTTCTTTATGTTGTTTGTACCTGAAAACAGAAGGCAGCAAAATGTTATCTTGATAGAAAATTTGTTCTTTTCAAAAGAAAAGAGATCACAAAAGCAAACATCTGTAAAGGCTCTTGGAGGGATTTGGGTGGAAATCTCACAGCCCATACTTCAGTAAAACTAATTTGGAAATAATTTTTCTATATTGAGGGTATTTTCATTAACTTAAAACAGTATTTACTTTTCAGGATGGTTTTTTGATTCAGCATTGAGTCTTGTAGCACTGCAACCTAGAGAACTCAGTTTCCTCAGAAATGTTAGTGCTTTCTTGCCATCCAGATAAGCAGCAGTCCTTGGAAGGATGAAGACTCATGCTGTGCTGAGCTGAAGGGGGAACACTTAGCCGGGGGTAGACTTGGTTGTGTGAGTAATACCGCTTGTTCTGGCAAGTTGGTGGTTGTGTTCAAGTGCTTNGCTGTGTGTGATGTCTCACCCCGAGGGACGAGGGAGCACCCAGTATTCACAGGCTGAAAAGAGCAACAAAAGCTGACAGAGATTTTTGGTAGATTGCACCCTTGGCACGGGAATTGGTGTGTTAGTCCTTGACCTCCAGTATAAGCACACAGCAGTGGAGTTTGGATGAAGGGCTAAGATGAAAGGGAAGAGAGAAAGAAAGAGATGAATTAAAGAAGAAAAGAGAGAGAGTGAGACAGAAGAAGAGAGAGATCACTAGTCCTGGCTCCAGTGTCGATCCAGCTGATGGGATGTCCTGGGGCCCTGGGCTTTGTGGGGCACATTTAAGTCTTCCAGTCCCTGGGGAGAAGTTTCCCACTTTTTGTACAAGTTAGTTCTCATTCACAGTGGTTCTTTCAGACCTTTCTGGAAATGGGTTGGAGGTTTTGGTGTCTTGGATGGGCTTGTTCCCCACTACAGTGCCCGGTCCTTCTCAGCCCCGTCCCTGCACCTGTGCTGAGCCGGGTTGTGCTTTTCTGCAGGAGTCACAACCAGGAGGTTTGTCCCTGAAAATGCTGTCCTGCCTCATATGGCCCCTTCTCCATCCCGGTCTTTCTCTTGTGTGTTTTTACCAACAGTCCTTGTTTGTTATTCCCAAAAATCCTTGGTTGGCTCCACACCACGCAGCTATTGGTGTTCGGGACATGCACATTAGCCTCTCACCTTCTGGGCTTCTGCAGATGGTCAGAGGGTCCATCCTAAGAGAGCTCCTTTTCAGCTCTAAATCAGATGGGAATGGGAGCCAGCTGTTTGCTTTTGTGGAAATGCTACTCCATTTTGGAAATACTGTAACCTTTTTGTTAAACCGAACAAATTCTACCACCATTTTTCAGATTCACTGATGTGAGGTTGGTTGTTTCATTGGTCTTTGCAAATTCCTAGAGTTATGGAATCCTTGAGGTATGAAAGGGTGTTTAAGATTGGTTCTGAGCTGCACAGACAAAAAAATTTTGTGTGTGGAGAGGTGCTGTTGTTACCTGTTCTGTGTTACTAGAGCATGGAGTAAAAACTGAAAAAATACAGCGTTTCTTTCCATTGCAGAAATATTCTTTACCATTCGTATGTTGAGGTAAGTGAATACAATGATTCTACAAACTAAATGGTTTATTTAAAAGTAGTATTTAAAAAACAAAAACCAAAAGGCAGTTTTCATGATCCTGCTGTGGAAGATGCTCCTTCAGAACCCTGCTGAAGTCCAGACAGCTTTGCATGGGCAAGACCTTGGTGTTCTTTCCCTTTCCAGTGTGGTCAGCACTGGGAGAGTTACTGACCATCTTTAATGCCAAACACTAGCCTTTGCACTCTACCTGGACTTCGTTGTGCTAATTTTTCTGAGTTGTGAGTCAACTAAAGTCTTTTTTATTTCTTTTTCTTTCCAGTCTCCCATACACCAGCAGACTTGTGAAAACTTTGCTGTATAATTTCATTAGACAAGAGAGAAGCCCTCCTCCAGGGACCCACGTCTTTCAGCAGCAAACAGATGGAGGAGGACTGCTCTATGGAATTGCATCTGGGGTGGCAAGTGAGTCTGATTTTCTGTAAATTGTACTTCAGACCATATGAAGTATTGCCTTCTGTGTGCCCTCTCTTGCAGACACACCTGTAGCCCATTTATTTTTCAGCAAGTGATACCAGTGTAGAAAAGCTGTCCACAGGCCTGCATGGCCCATCTTGAAATGTGTTAGAATCTGAAACAATTATACCTGCAGGACAGCAGATGGTAAAAGTATCACCTAGCCCCTGTTTTTTTTTTTACTGACACATTAAAAACCTTCAACCAACCAAGTAGTGCCCTATTTGATGAATCACATACTTCAAGTTACTTAAAATGTTGCAAGAAATAGTTTTATGTGCACATTTTATTCTTTACAATTACTCTGTGCATGTGGTGACCTGCTCTGTGGCTCTGCTTGAGCATAAGATTGGGCTAGGTGGTCCCAAGGGGTCCCTCCTAGGAGGGTTCTTTGATGTAAGGGAGCAACCTAGATAGGAATTTTTGTAACATATTGTGTCTTTCCCAGTAAGTTGACTAATGTTTTTTCCTGATAAGTATGACTAGATTCTGACCTTTCCCAGACTGTTTGCTGTAGAGAAATACTGCCTGAAGAATAGCAGACTTGATGCCATTTGTTGTTCAGAAAAAGGTTTCTCATTTTTGTTGTACTATACACTCTGTTTTGGTTGGTGGCTGCTCCCTTCCCCACACCAGATGTGTTTTACTGGTGTATATATACATCTATCCTAGAGGTTTTTTCTTTTCCATTGAATGAGAATAAAACATAATACAGTGCTAGCAGCAAAGGTAGATATTATTTTCTTTCTCCCCGATAAACTAAAGAACATTTTGCATGTCAGTTGCTGTTAAAACCGATACTATTTATTTAGCTCTTTTGTGAAATCAATTCACTGGCAGCCTCCGGAGGGAATATTAAAGTTCAGGCCGCAAGGGGTCTGCCAGAATTTGCAGTCGGAAGCAGCGCCCGCGTCCCTCCTCACGGCGGCAGCAAAAGCGCACGGCTGCTGCCCACAGCTCCTTCTGCGCGCCGGGCTACACCCTCAGGGCCGTGCCTGGCTTGTGTCCCTAACTTAAACCCAGCAAAAAGTAGTGGCTTGCTTTGCGATTCACTTACACGCACGCCAGATTAATTACATTGTTCCTTGCAGTGTTTTGTTCGAGAGTCTCATTATGTATATTCTTTTCCTTCGTTTCAATTGCAAGGAAAAATTGCTCTTAACATGTTTTTCTGAAGCAGTTTTCAGTATCTGGTTTGTAGTTTTTCAGTTTTTACTGCATATTTTGGTACATATTATTACCTGATTAATTGCTGTTATTTATGTTGTTATTAGTTCTGATCTCTCTAGTGTCTTTCTGTCTCAGTGCTGCCACAGGCAAAACACTTCTTCCCCTCTTCTGGTTACTTGACTGATTTGTAAATCCATCCATATTGCTACCACTCGAGCCTCCGTCTGTAATACACTTCTTACATTATATCCCCCATGACTTTTTACTTGTTGTATATTAAGCTTCCATTTCTTAATGCGAACTCTTAAGATTTCATCCTACATCTGTGCTTGTCTCTTCCTACACTCCCACTTCCTTCACTCCTCTTGAACCATTCCCTTAGCAACTACCTTGGCATACGCCTACACTTGTTTTCTTGCTTCTTTCATGAGTACCTGAAGTGCCATCTCTTAGCCCGGCAAATTAAGTGTCTTCATTTAAACCTTTAAGAAGAGGAGCCTCTTTAAAGAGCTTTCTAATTTCCTGCCTGGGAAAAGGGAAAAAAGGAGTACACATCCTCTTAAAAAACAGAAATGTTTTTCTATCCATGCCCAGACAGTTGTTTGAGATTTTTTTAAGATTATTTGCCTATATATGATGTTGGACTATAGGTGAAACGTGGGCACAGTAGGATTGTAGAGTAAATGACATATTTGCCTGTCTTATCTCTGAATTAACTCTTATCAAATCGATACTTTGGCTCATGTAGCCTCAGGTACGTGGGTAGAGCACAGCACAAATGAAGATGCAGCACCATGAGGGGGTAGTCTGTTAGGGAACAAAAGGGAATTTTGAGCAATGAACAGCTGTGCAAAAGCTGATGTGATTTCTGTATTTTACTTTACCGTATTTTGTAATCTTTACATGATAGAGATTGAAAGAAGAATGGAAGAATTGAAAACTCACTTCTGTGTTGGTCAGTGCCTTTTAAATACCACATAATGCTTAAAGTAAGTGTACTGAAATAGTCTAAATATAATCTACTTGGGATGAAAGGAGATAGGAGCCTGGTTTAAAAAAAAGTATTTTTAATATGACATTTTGAGGCCTAAAATAATTATTGTACTTGTTAATTATTTTACTTGATACCACAGTCATATAAATTATCATGTATGCTGTTATTCCTATTTTGTAGTCACTTGCACTGCAACAGGAGATCAACAAACTCTTACAAGCACCGTATTTTAGATCCACCCTCCTTTTCCTTCCTTGTGATTCAGCAGGAGTGATAATTATACATGATATGAGCAGAATTTTACCCTTTCCCACAGTTAACCTTCTCCTGCTTCTCATCCTTCGTAGCCTGTTTTTTTCCTCTCATGAGCTTTCTTAACTCTGAAACCACACAGCCAACATCCTCACACCAATTACTTCTGCGTTTGGCCTCTGACTAGATCCAGGTTACCTCTGTGCAAGGACCTTTTTCTATCCTGGATATAAAATACCTGGATTGGATTGTCCTGCCAATTCTGTTATGCTCCAATAATTAAAGAAACAATGGTGGTTTTGGAAGGAGGGGAAAAATAATGGTATTTATTTTTGTGACTTCATAAAGGAGATTTTTCTCTACTGAGTCAACTTTGCTTTGTCTTTGTGGTCTTTCAGTTGGTGTGCAAAGTAATTGTAAAGTGCTTCTAGATCTGGGGCAGTGCTGTGAAGCATAAATGACATTAATATGCATGGCAGTAGAATTTAGATATTAGAAACTCATTTATTGGAAACCAGAAATTAATTATTCTTGGTTCACAAAGCACATTGAACCAACTTACCCTCAAACCCAAGTTTTTTTGTTGGCTCTAAGTTCCCTCTTCTTTTTTGTTGAGATTTCTTAACATTTGCCAATTCATAGTCTACAGTCAACTAAGTTGAGACAACTTCTTGTGGACAAGCAATTTTTTTTAATTAGTCATTTTATTGCTTGCGAAATAAAATCCTTGTTAGAGTGAGGAACTGCCAAGCAGATGATGTGCTAAGACAGGGAAATGATAGTGCCACTCAAGACTATTGAAGAAGAAGTCAATTTATATAGTTTCCTTTGAAAAGTTGATCCAGTTTATACTTTGCTATTAAAAACAACTCCAGACACTAATGCATCTGGCAGAAGAAAGGAGTTACTGCAACAGTGGGATCTAATTGGCTTGGTTTGTGCTGTTAGGGTGTTTATAGATGTGAGGGGTACAATGCTGTATCTGTAAGGAACTAAAGCGGAGTCAGTAACTAGATTCAGCTTCATTAATCACCCAAGTCATCATCATAACTAATCTGCCACACAAACGTACTGTTGTAGCATTTTCAGTGTGTAGTGGTCAGTGATGGCTTTTTTTCTCCTGTCTGTATTCTTTGGTTGGAACTAGAGAAATATTCCTGGCCATTAATGATATTATATCAGGCAAATATATCCTTTACTCTGCATTATACTGTTCAGCATTAGGATACCTGAAGGTGTCAGACCTCTGTTGTACATCTGTGATTTATGTACACTATAGCTTGTTTTATTTTTTTTGGTGCTAATTTCTGGTTAATAGAAGCATTTGAATGATAATGTTTAACTTTACAAGGAAACTGTTTATTAATATTTAGTGTTTTATGTTAATATCTTTTTCCTCCTCAGTTTTGTGTAGCCTGATTTGTAATATCTACATTAAAATATATCAAAGTAGAGAGACACAAAAAGATACTAGCAATGTGTCTGTTATTTCTTATGATTTCACCAACCTTTACACCTGCTAACAAATGCTTCACTCTGCTTGTTTCTACCTTCCAGATCCTTTTTGTGATATGTCACAGATCTGGTGTCTATCTCTGGTGCTTAGTCAGTGCTTAATTGCCTGTTCATACTCACCACAATGGAAATGTACATTTGAGCTTTCTTTTCTAGTTCTGTCTGTTCATGTTCCTTCTTGCTTACAGTCTGTAAGTGTCATCCTCTTTACGCTGTAACTTTGATATTTTCCCCTGTCTGAATGGGAAGATTGAGGAAGTTTCCAGATCTTTAATCTTTCACTTAGTTCTTGTGACAATGTGCCTGACACAGAGCAAAGTGTGTGGCTGCAGTTCAAGCACAGGTACTTTGAGAATAAATAGTTGAGTGTTCTGATTGTGTAGCTGTGGCAGGGGCAGTCTGCAAGAGCTGCACAGCAAACTGGTGCCAGAGCAGCTTCATCCTGCCCAAAATCTGTGCTTGGATGCTACAAGGACCACAGAAGCTGGTTTGAATTTGGGTTGCTGCTGCCTGAGCAGTGCCTCAGTGTTGTCTTTGGGAATTTTCAAGTTTTTGTGACAAAAACTCACCTTCTGCCTTAATCATGTAGGTACAGAAATGCATGGTGTCTGATTCGTATCTCTGCGGACCTGAGATGTACTTGCTGTCATGTTCGTAGACACTTCCTTTGACATACACTGTGTCATGTATGTTCTGTTTCTTGAAATGTAATTTATCTTTGTGTATGTGAATGATGTGAGATTATAGAATGATTATATAGCAGTAGTGCTTCTGGTGGCGTTTGGCTCCAGCTCCACCAAGCTCTTGAGACTTTGTGTGAAAGGATCTGAAATCAGAACAATTGTAGTATAATTAAGAAATAATGCTCCAAGGGCTGGAGCCCCTNAAAGCAAACATCTGTAAAGGCTCTTGGAGGGATTTGGGTGGAAATCTCACAGCCCATACTTCAGTAAAACTAATTTGGAAATAATTTTTCTATATTGAGGGTATTTTCATTAACTTAAAACAGTATTTACTTTTCAGGATGGTTTTTTGATTCAGCATTGAGTCTTGTAGCACTGCAACCTAGAGAACTCAGTTTCCTCAGAAATGTTAGTGCTTTCTTGCCATCCAGATAAGCAGCAGTCCTTGGAAGGATGAAGACTCATGCTGTGCTGAGCTGAAGGGGGAACACTTAGCCGGGGGTAGACTTGGTTGTGTGAGTAATACCGCTTGTTCTGGCAAGTTGGTGGTTGTGTTCAAGTGCTTTCATGGTGGCTTACATGCATTTTAGTCAGGCTCTCATTCATCCTCTTTCAGCTTCAAGTTCCATGTGGGCAGATTTCTCCTAAATGTATTAATTCTCTGGTTTCCTGAAGTTTCTACTAGGTATAAGACTCAGATACTACTCCCTCTGAAGGAGGGAGGCTCACCTTGGAGCACAGGGCAGACTTCAGCCTGAAACAGCAGCAGGATAGAGCCAGAGCATCAGGATGTGTGGGGTGTCCTGGTACTTCAGTCTCTGGACTGAAGGAATCAAGGGTTTGGGGGAAAATGGGGAATGTTTGGGGGAAGACTTAGTATGTGGTCTAAGAGGTCTGATTTGGGAGTAGGGGGAGCCTGACCTCTGGAGAGAGACATGGGAATTTGGTGGCTGGGAATCAAGAGCAATGTGAACAGTTGGAGGGGTACTCATGTGACATCCCACCCCTAAAGAGAAGGAAGCACCCAGGATTTGTAGATCTTAATGATCAAAAGAAATTACAAAAGTCAGAGGATCTGCCAAGTTTTATTAGTAAATTACACACTTGGCATGGAAAACAGTGTGTTTGTCCCTGATATCCCAGTATAAGCACAATGGGGTTTGGATAAAGGTGGGAGGGCTGTAAAGGAGGAAAGAGAGGGAGACAGAGAGAGAGAACTGGATCAAANAAAAATTTCCCGTAGCAGCTGTGGCTGTCCTTGGATTCCTGGGAGTGTTGAAGGCCAGGCTGGACAGGGCTTGGAACAGCCTGGGCTAGTGGAAGGAGTCCCTGCCCATGGCAGGGGATTGGAATGAGATGGTTTTTAAGGTCCCATTTTGACTCAAACCATCCTGAGATTCCATTAAATTCTTCATCAGTCCTGTTAGCTTCACCAACATTATTTTGATATTAAACCACCATTAGTCAGAACTAGCTGTATAGGTAGGATGGGCTTTGCTCTGTGAGCTCTGCTCTTTGCACATGCACTGATGGTAGTGACAGCAAAGCATTCTTTCCCAGAAGAGCAATTTGTACTGTCATTTCCTGGGCTTGATAGTTCTGAGAAATCTTTGGTTGACTTTGAAGAGGCTCATCAGTATCTGCAGGGAGGTGTCAGAGCATGGGTCAGACTCTGCTCTGTGGGACCCAGCAATGGCACCAGAGGAACTGATGCCCAGGAAGATCCACGTGGACAAGAGGAAGAAGTTCCCTGTGCAGTGACTGTATTGTAAATGCAGGCGAACCCCAGATGGGAAGTGATGATTGATGTCTGACTCCAGATCAGAAGGCTGAATGATTGCTTTATTATAACTATACTATAATACATTAATATACTATTTAAAGAGATACTAAACTATGTACTTACTTTCTAACTTACCGTATCTAACTACCACAAGCTCGTGACACTCTCTCTGAGAGCCTGAGACACAGCTGGACCTGGTTGGCCACCAGGCCCAAACAATCCTCACCAGAATCCAATGAGACAATCACCCCAGGTAAACAATCTCCAAACACATTCCACATGAGGGAAAACAAGGAGCAGAGATAGGAATTGTTTTCTCTTTCTTCTCTCTGTGCTTCTCCATGAAAAAATCCTGAGAGGGAGAAAATGTGCATGCCACAGTGACTGAGCACTGAAACAGACCAGAGAGAGTGTGGAGTCTCCCTTGCTGGAGGTATTCCAGACCCATCTGGACACAATCCTGTGCCATTACTCTACAGGAGGGAGCTGGGACCAGATGATCCACTATGGTCCCTTCCACTCTTACCCGTTCTGAGATTCTGTGAACCTGTACATTTTTCTTTTATTTTTGGAGAGGCTGGTGCTCCTGGGGACCCTTGACTGCCACCACTCCACCCCTGTGACAGTGACAACATTTTTCATACTTAACATTATGGAGGTTTATGTATTTTTAAAGTCTGTAAAGCCTCTTTTCTGTGAAGTCTTCCTGGCAGTGCCCAGGCTTGTGTTGTGCAGGAAGCTGTGCTGTAGCTCTCTGTAGCCTGTCAGCTGTTTGGAGCAGGGACTATCAGTGCACACAGCACAGCGAGGCTGTGGTTCATGACTAGAGCTTCTGATTTCTGTGGTCATACAAACCCTAATTGTAACCATATGCTTCAGCTTGTTTACTGAGAGTGCAGCAGCAAGTTTCACGAGGTGTGTTGGTGATTTATCTCCCTGACATTTATCCTGATATTCCAAAACCTGAGCAGCTTCAAATAACCATTATAAAAGAGAAGAGAAAACCTATTGGCTCAAAAATGATTTTTCTTTAATTCTTTAAGGGAAATTGCTTGTTAAAGGAAACCAAGAAGCAAGCTGATGTATTGTAACAAAGTTTTGAAAGTTGGTATTTTGCAAGGATTAGGGCTAGAAAAAAGGAATTTTATATGGCTGAGAAGGAGGTATTTCTTACTTTCCAAATTATTCTTAGCTCTAGAAAATTATGGAAATGGAAATTGAGATAGACAATATTTATAATTAGAGAATGTCAATAATCAGCTATGTAAAAAACCAAACTTGAGCAGCAAAACCAGTTATGTTTTATTTTTTTTTAAAGTCCTATAAATTTCAACTAGTGGATGGTAAGAAATCCATAACTCTTTACCTTATAATCGAGTGTCAACAAGAATGTTCATTTCCTACTTAATCTTTATTTTAGCAATAAATGTGAAAAGGCTTTAAAAAGTACCAGTATTTTTCAAGTTCATTTTTGAGCACATTTCAAATGACAAAGATGCTTGACCATCCATGCAACAGTCCAAAATCTGTGAGTTAAAGGTTCAGTACCTTCTTCCTATGGGCTGCTGCGCTTCTTGTACAGTGTTAACAGATACTGCGCTCAGCTGAGACCCCACCTGCAGAGCTGCCCCAGCCCTGGCTNACAAATCATTCTGGGGTTTTTTGATCTTGAACTTTTTGATGGTCCTCCTTCTGAATGGCAGATGCAGACTTTGTAGCATTAATGACTCAAAAGATTAGGGTTTTTTGCACTAATATGGGATGTTAAAATAGCACCTACAACGTACAACTCCATAAGGGATTTATTCTTCATAATTTTGAAAATACCTGCACTAAAGTGCTCAGGCTGTTGTGTTTAGCTGCATCATTTCTCATGAAAATGGTTGGATACGTCAGGAAAAAGGATGATCTGTTTGTTTCCAGATGCACTGATGCCGTGTTATGAAAGGTTTAAACTTGATGTCTGATGATTGACAGGTGCCCTGGACAGATTGGAAAGTGCATGGATAAGATAAACTGAGCTGCATTGCAAGTCAGGATGAAGAGCATTGATAAAGCACAACAAATTCTTTAGCTTTCTATTGTTCTTTCTTAAAAACTGTTTTTCAGGTCTGCTCATGGATTAAATCCATCCGAAGCGACATTTGTTAATAAATTACATGTTACTGAATAACACATTAACTGTTTCCCCTTCATTGTCCTGCCAGATGTCTGTGCCATATTTTGGAGTGGGAGTATTCAGACATCAGATCACTAATTTTAACCATTGTCCATGTTCAGCAGAGCAGGGGAGTTACATTGCCTGGCGTGTGAAACTCCTTTTAATAGTTAAATTTTGTGGGTTTTTTTGATTGGTTGTATGTGTAAAGACTAAAGGAATGAAAAGGCAATGCTATGCACTGCCTGTCTCGAAATACGGATTAGCTAGCTCCATTTTCTGGGTGTTCTGTTTTCTCCGGTAGGCTACTGGAGTACTAGTTCTGTGAAGTTGTCATGGTTTTTTTACATTTTTCTTTAAGATTTTATATTTGTTTTATTATTGATACATTATAGGTAAAATAAGGGTAGAGGAAGTGGTGTCTGTGCTTTCTGTTTAGTTCCCTGTTCCCTTTCACCTTTAACTTCCTGCTCCTTCCCTGAAATAAATAGATTTTTTTTTGTGTGTCTGCCAGGAAAACCTGTATTTTAACCCATTCACTAAGGGTTGAATGAAGTCTGATTGACTTTTTGACACATACAAGGTGAAAGAGAAATTTATGAAATATGTTCAGCATGGAATTGAACTTGTGATAGGAGTGGCACATTTTAGATGTGGAAGTTCTATGTCATGATCAAATTAGTTCAAGTTCTGAAACAGTTTTTTTTGCCTTTCAATATTTTTGTCAGGGGAGAAGCCTTAATTTGTGATGTCAGTCTACTCAACTACAGTGCTTAAATATAAAGAATAGTTTACTTAAGGAGCCTATGGATGAACTCTGATTTAATTATAGTACTTATGAGACAAGAATATTCCCTGCAGAAAGTGGTACCTGTCTTGCCAGTGCTAAGCACCTGTCCAGAAGGAGATGGGTAATTAACTACCTCCATAAACAAGTCATTAATGCAAGTAGAAATTGTCATTCTGGCTTTTGAATGTGCATGGTGTGAAGGAATACTGTACTTTTAGGAGATGACTGTGGTAGGTTGGTAGGTTTTGCTGGATCTCTGAGGGAAATGAAGGAAAACAGAAATGTTGTGGAAGCAAAACTTTGAAGAGCACCAAAACCCAGAATCAGATGAACACTTGACTCTCTTTAATCTGTAGTGAAAATATCTGTGTGCATTTCTGTGTACTTGCACTTCAAAATTGCAGTCTTGCAGATCTGTACAGAAGCTTTGCTCCTTGACTCATAAAATCATAAAACTCAAAAGACCATAAAACTGTGCTTTTCCTAAGCAACCTTGTTTTAAATTGCTTATTTGCATTTTTTTTATTGTGGTTGGTATGCAAAGAATACATTGAATTTGCAGAATGTGAGACAAAAATATTTTAAAGGATAAGAGAAGTCCCATCCCTGGAAGTGTTCAAGGCCAGGCTGGACAGGGTTGGAGCAGCTTGGTTTAGTGGAAGGTGTCCCTGCCCATGGCAGGGGGCTGAAATGAGAGGAGCTTTAAGGTCTTTTCCAACCCAAACCATTCTGTGATAAGAGGAAATACTGTGAAATTCTTGGCTGTAATTAATTTTGTAATTTTGATGTGCTATAGCCTCACTGGAGGTTGTAGCGCACACCACCTGGATGTGGCTCAGAGTATGTTTTCCCTTGAGCCTTGTTGAGTATGTTCTTAAGAGCACAAACTTGATCTATTGCCTATATGGACTGGAGTGTTTGACTCTGATTTTGGGGTTGATTTCACAAATAATTTCATTTTCACAGCTATAGTTGCTAATGAATAGTTTTTATTAAAGAGAGGAAAATGTTCCTCTACTTTTAAGCATAAAAAGCTTGGAAGGCTTTCCATCTTTCTTTTATTTCTGTGGATTATAGTTGTACTTCCTTGTTTTTGTAGACCCACAGAGGAGCTAAACTCTGCACAGAATGATCTGAGATTTAATGAGGCCTTTGACTAAAATCTTTGTCTTAAACCAACAAAGACAAACCCTTAATGCGATTATACCATCATTATTTTTTACCTAATGTTCTAGAAGACCCAGTGGTAATTGAATATGTTCTGCCAAACTGTAGTTTCCAACACAAGTATGAGATTTTTACATAACCTGATAAATGGCTATTTTTCCTTTTGAATAAGCCATCAAAAACTTTTTCCGTCTTTCTGCGAAAGACTTCCCAGCCAAAGCAGAGCAAAGCCAAACAGATCATGTGCTTAGCAGTGTATTAGTAGAAACTATTTTCACAGTTGCAGATTTAAGTTTTATTTCCTTGTCCTGAGGCCAGTTACTATTGTTGAGTAATTTGGTACTTTCGTGATTGAGGTTTAAGTTATTGGTATGTGGTAGTTGTAGCACTGAGCATGAACATTCATTTTTGTGACAGTTGGGGTTGTTTGTCAATTTTTCTCTTTTAAGCGAATGGCATTTTCCAGAGTGACTCACTTTGGGGAAAGAAAAATACTATTAACAAGAAAAAGATGTGGCACCTAGGAATAGACATCCTGATTGAAAAGAATGGATTTCCATTATTGAAAAATAAATTTCTGCATTACATGGAAATTCAAGTAGTATCCTTATAGGAAAGTGTGAATTTTTGCTTGCTTCTAAGTAATTAGATTTTTATTTGGGCTTTGAATATACGTGAAACCCAGAGCTGTGCTGCTGTGAAGCTCTGTCAGTTGATGTCTGGGTGATGGTGATTGTCACAGATGAGGGGACATGGCTCAGGTTGAAGTGGCATGCTGCTTTTGTACAGGCTGACTGGGTGAAGGGCTGAAGCAAGAGGGAAGAAATGTTACCAGCACCATAGCTGGAATGCAACTTTATTCATTTTATCTTTCATCAAATATTAGAGTTTAATAAAAGTAAGCACTATAAATTTAAGTGCTGTGTGAAGTAAAGGGGAGGACTAGATAGATGAGAGGCTGGAAGGACAGGTACAGAAGCAAATCGCTTGTTGCCTAAGTGTCCCATATTGTCTCCTGGTCCTTTCTGTCTTTGTTTCTGTCCTGTAAGACAAAGCATGGGGATGTGTGGAGATGGGAAGGTGGGGTAGCTGTAGGTGGGAGGATGACTGACGTCTCTAACCCAGGTATGACTTGTCTGGCTGACATGAAGGCTGTTGCTTATGTGTAAATAGCTGTTGTGATGCAAACCCATTCCTGATGTGAATGTATATCCAAGAGTTAATGTAAAAAACTTCCTTCGTTAGATTGTCGTTAGGGTCCTGCTTATGCCAAGTAGAGAGCAAGTTGGTCTGATAGGCTCTTGCACGTTATTTTTATTTAGCATGTTAAGCAAATGCTTTCATATTTGACCTTTCTAGATAATATTTTGTCCAGTATTTGTGCCAAGCACTTCTCTCTTTCCCCCTTAATTTTTGAGCATTTTGTGAGGTTTGAGGTAGACTATTACTGGTAGAAATGCTGCAGTACAATGGACAGATTTTCCTTGGCTGGGATCCAAACTCTGTATTCCTTTTGTGGATATTAATAGTGACAGAGTTGAGACCTTGTCACTCTCATGCTGAATTGGGTAGGTAATAAATTTATAACTAGGTTTCATAAGAGAATTGTGGTCAGGAACAGGATAGTATTTTCTGTCTAAATGAAAAATTTCAGAATGAGTCTGACTCTGGAATAATTCCTTGTAATTGTTAAAAGACTGAATTTCATAGCATTCCAGCTAATATTTTGGATTTTTGTTCAGCAGTATGAGACTCTGTAGCTGATAAATACATAGGCGTATACTCTCAGCCTGAACTGAGAGTTTTTACTTTCCTGTTGGTCTTAATTCACTCAAAACATGTCAGGAGGGTGGCCTGAGCTGTCTTCCTGGTGCCTTCCAACCCAAACCATTCTGTGATGTCTGTCATACAGCTAGGTTTGAACCACTGGGGAAAGGTGGATTTATAGATTCATTTAAGTCTTTAGAACAAACTAGTTTTCAGCAGATCTGAATTAGGGTTTAAATGAACTAGGACTTTGGAGGCAAGCAATAGCTCTTACACAACTAGTTCTTACTGTACCACCCATGTAATATCTGCCTGAATACATTGCTTTGTGTAGTGAGATTAAAGAAAAACTAGGGAGAAGGTTAGCCAGTAGAATAAGAGAGAAGTGAATAATTTGTTGAGAACCATCTTTGTTGTTCTTTTTCTCTGTGTTCTCAAGGAAGATCCTGTATTGCAGTTATCAGGCTTGCAAACTTCTTTTGGACTGGCAAAGCTCTTAAACACAAATTTTACTGGAGGCTGCATGCCTAAAGAGTCATTTTTTCTAGGTGCATAAGCTAGTCTTGTGTTACTCTCTGAATACATCTGAAGGTTTTGTGTAAACATATCAGAATCTCTATCATTCTTTGGAAAGGGAGCAAACCCCCAGGACTGCTATGAATCATAAAATCACAGAATCAGAGAGTAGTTTGTGTTTTAAGGGACCTTGAAGTGCCACCTTCCACTGTCCCAGGTTGCTCCAAGCCCTGTCCAGCCTGGCCTTGGATACTTCCAGGGATCCAGGGGCAGCCACAGCTTCTCTGGGCACCCTGTGCCAGGGCCTCCCCACCCTCACAGGCCGTAATTTCTTCCTAAGTAAAGATTTTTTTTGGAGATGATGATAGCAGATTGTGTGGTGTAAAAGTGTTCATGTTCCTCTACGTGGCAAATGATGTGTATTTATAGCTTTGCAGTGTGTGGTTCTGGGGTCTGGTTATGCACAGAGACATTGTGTGCTTGTGCAGAATCTCAGTACTTCAGAGGAAATCTTGAGATGAGACCCTGAACTTTCAACCTGTTAGTTTTAGCAGTGGTATGAAGTGCTCCAGGGAAAGAAGGGACACTTCTTGATCATGCTCTGAATTCATAGTGATGGAGGAAACAGAGGAGCATTTAATTTTTCATAGAATAATGGGTGAACTGTGTTGGGTTTTTTACACAGTTTATGCTGAAAACAATCAGCAAACCACAGTTAGAAAAGGTGCGTAGTTAACATATTTAACCATTTGAAGGAGAAACATTGGTACAACATTCCAGATGCAAACCAGGTATGTCATGTGGTACAGCACACGCAGAGCACATTGATTCCCACATCTGGTGGGAATGCTGAAATAAAATGTCCCCAACCACTTCCAGTCCTGACAAGATACATCACATCTTTCAGATGAAAGAACTAAAACCTTAAGATGTAATTTTAGAATTTTTTATGTCTAGTAATTTAAGAATGAAGAAGAACTTATGAAGAACTTTCATTTCTGTGGTCAGCAACAAACACTTGGGTCTATTGTGTTAAGTGTGTTTCACAGAAAACTGTGGCAAGAGGCACAAAGTAAGTAAAAAGAAAACAGTTTTACTGAACAGAGAACTGAATTATTTTCGAAATATAATCTTCGGAACTACATTGGATTTCTGTGGTGCCAGGACAAGCCAGATGATATTCATGAGAAATTACCTATACAGGAAACCTATATTTTAGAACTTCTGAAATTATAAAAGAACAAGTCCTACAAAAACATGTCCTGAAAATAAAATAGTAATTGTCAATTTTAACAATGTAATGAGTTTAATAATAAATTGCATAAAGGGTACTTGCTAGGCTATATCAGTAAAATGTTTATGATCTTGGTGGTGGTGGCAGTCAGGCACAGCAGCTTGAATGCCTGTGACAGCTCTGACTGACAGAATTTGACATCATACTTCTGAGACCTAGTGACTAGTCCAAAAATGATATGTATAACTGCATGCGTCTAACCAGAAACACCACGTATACCGTGTAATGGATTAAAGATTCCTTTGGATTGGAAAGGCTCTCCTTGAAGAAAAAGTAGTAAATCTCTAAGTACACTGCTAAAAACACGTGTATTCTCTTCATCCAGAAGACTATCTTGGAAGCCTTAAGTCCTAGTATGGAATATATGCTAAATTCTAGCAGGAGGGCTTGTTCCCAAACATCCATTCCAAACAGCTGATCAGTGGAAGTGGAACAGATGCCGACAAGTCTTATCACCTGCAATGTCCTGGAGGAAAAAGTAAAAATAAAAGTTCCCTTTCCTAGTAATTGGTTGATTTGCCTGTGGTCTCAAAGTCAGCTAAATCGAAATTTCAGGTGTCTTGAACAATGATTTTGGACTTACTGATACTAGGATGTGGTTGAAGTTGTGTAGGCTCGTTGGCCCAAGAGACCCTTTGGGCACTGGGAATGAAGCAAAGCCACTGCTTGTGTTGCTGAACTCTGAGTGCTGCTTTTCCACATTACATATGGAGAGCAAGACATGGATACACAGCATTCTGTCGAAATGTGTGTGGCTGACTTCAGAGCTTTTCAGACACTAGTCCAGACTTACCACGACGCTCTGTCTTCAGTGAGGAATCTAATTTGGTGGAAATTATGGATGTTGGAAATAAGTTCTGTGCTCAAAAGCTGTTAACTTTCTGGGAAGAGAAACAGAATGGCTGGTCTTCATGATGAGTCACTCTGAGTGTTAGTATGTGGCTGCCCCCTGCCCTCCCCCCCCCGGAAGTGTTCAAAACCAAGTTGAACAGGGCTTGGAGCAATCTGGTCTTGTGCCAGTTGTCCCTGCCATGGGCAGGGGTGGAACTGGGTGATCCTGAAGGTCCCTTCCGGCTCAAACCATTCTGTGATTCTATCTGTATCCCCATGCAGGAAAACAACTTTTTTGTAAGTTTCCTCAGTGATCCAATCATTTAGTCTCAAGAAAAATGAACAGTAAGAAATTTATGGTTGAACTTGACCTTAGAGATATTTCCAACCATAGTGATTTGATGATCTGTGAAACCTGGAGTAGTTTTTTAAAGTTAAAAAGCCCACCTGATGAAGCAGAATCCTTAAAAGAATATGGCAAATCTAGGACTACACCAAGCAGACACATTCCCTTTCTTGACTAAATAGGGGACTTCATTGCTACTAAATCTGACCCTACTTGTGATTCTGCATGAACTTTCCTGTTGCCAAATATTTTGTGAAATGAATCAAATGGCTGTGATGAGAAAGCTTTTGAGATGACTTCTAGTCAACCTCTTTAAATTGTCTTGTGACCAAGAAGTGAGAGGTGGCAAGATGTTCTTCCATTGCCATTTCCAGAAGCAGCATTGGTCTTCCAAGTTTTCTCTCAAACAGCATCTGGAGCATCTGCTCCCAAAATCAAACATAAGATCTGCACACAACAAGTTCTAGTGGCAGGTCTGCTGTTTCAGCCAATCTCAGTAATAGTTTGGTGATCATCGAGTGGAGTTTGCCAACATGCTTAAAGATAATCTGACTTCGCTATGGAGAAATCTTTAGTGATTTCAGGCTTTTTTCCCCTCCTTGACTTCCTCTCCCATATTTCAGTTCAGGGATTTTGTGTGCTGTCTTTTCCGTAAAAAGTTAAATTTGGGATTTGCTGCACAACATCACCCTCAAGGTGGTGTTTGTTGTTTTTGGTGCAAGCAGCCTGGGAGATGGACAGAAACTATAGAGTCTCTGATTGTTGTCACTGTTGTTTTTGGACAGGAATCACATAATCTAGGTTAGAGAACTGCTTGTTATGTAAAGGCTTTATGCAATTGGAAGTGCAGCATTTTAAATTTTTGCAATTAAGAGAGTTGTCCTGAAATAGTCTTAGCCTAGATGGAAAATGTGCTCATTAGCCACGTTCCTATTCTTGCCCAATGTTCTGTTTAATTTTTCTGCAACCTTTTAACATGCTGTGGCTGCTGTCAGTGCATTTTTTTGTATAATTGCTGTATTGGTTCAAATTGCTTATTAATGAAGATTTATACAAATTTTTCCTTTTCTGAGATATATTTGCCTTCCCTGTCCCGAGTTCGAAAACATTCTGAAGCTTTGCAAAAGTTGTACTGTTTCCCAAACAAACAATTTTAAACTGCTGTAGCAGCCACAAAACAAAGTCCTGGTGACAGCACTTGGTAGAGCTGAGTGATTTAATTGCAGAATTAAAATGAACAAATGCAGGGAAAGCTATTGTGTGTGGCTGGTCTGGGTGTGTTTGCCATTTATGGTGGTGCTGCTTTATGAATAGAAAATACATTACATTTAATATGGGCTCTCATGGGACTGTGGAAGTTTACTGTATCAGTGCATCAAGTGATACGAAGAAAATAAGTAGTTAACTACCACTCTTGTCTCTTCCTCCACGGTTTTCCTGTTCCCTTGGTGCACTCTGTTGACTTATAAATGTTTTTTAGAACAGAAGGTAAACTTACTTTGAACAATGTATAGACAATAAAATTTAATAATTGTTTTCCTGAGTAGTCAACTAAAATGCTTTAAATGTAATCCTGTGTAGCTTGTCTAGTCAGGATAATGATTTGTCATATAATATGTAGCTACTTGGGGAATTTTTGTCCTTGCTAAATAGAAAACGTTTATCTTTGCCATTTGGCTTCTTAGTATTTTCAATGGAAGAAGAAAAAATAATCTTATGAGCTTTTGCAGTTTGTGTATTGGAAAATAATGTGTTCTCAATCACTCTTACAGTGTTTCTCTTCCTCTCTTTTTTATAGCATCTTTTTTTCCCTTCTGTGTTTTGCACTCTCTCTCCTCACCACAGCCACCACCAGTCTGCTGAAACTGATGGCATGCTCAAATATTTGGAGTAATTTTTTAAGTCATTCCAGCATCGTATTGGTATGTCAAGAGCTGGCATATTTGCAAATTGCAGAAGTCAATTTTTAAAGGATAGAAGCTTTGTAGAAGTTAGCTTTGGCATGTATGTAGAGTTCTCCAGTTAATTAATTTTAAATTAGATTTTCACTGTGGTTTGGCACATACTTGAGACAAGCACAGTGCAATTACTAAAGATGGAAAATGAGTACTAAATAATCATTTCACCTTAGGTACAAATCAATCCCATTGTCTTGTCACTTCTTCTGCCTTGGGAGGCATGCTTTGAAAAGAAGCAATGACTGTATAAATTAAAACTTATAGTTCTCTCTGGTTAGTATGGGCATTGTGCTTGACAGAATTCTTCATGGAGTGTGGTGTCCATAGTGGAGCAGTCATTGTGTCCTTCCACAAGTGTAGGAAGGGATTTTATAATAGGATAGAGTGCCAAATTCTTTCGACTAGAATTAAAAGCGGTCCACTATCCATCAATTGCAATCATGTGTGTGTGGAGGAGGTGTCTTATCGTTAAATTCTTATGTCTGTCTGAGAGGTGTGGGAGGAAATAAAAGCTTGGAATGCAATAGTTGATATATTGTACATTTTCTTTTTCCAATTTGTTCTGGATGTATTTTGGTGTTCTTTAATTCAATCTTTCCTCAGACAAATCGATGCTGTGCTTGCTTAAAAGTATATTAATTAAGCAGTATCTTGTTTTGTTTTGTTTTTTCTTCTGGGCTTGTTCCAGATGATAATTAATAACTAGTTAGCAAAGTCTATAGACACCGCTTGAATTTGTAAGGCATGTTTACTCAAATTCATGCTGATTTTAGATGTTTGAGTTAGAACTGGAGCTTTTACTGCTATAACAACATTGGAATATTCCTTAATGTGGAATCAGGTGTTTCTGCAACTGTTGATGCTTCTTTTAATTACTTCAGCAAGAGAAGTTTGGCTTACCTGTAGTTGTATCTGTCGTGAGGATTCTTAGGTGTGAAATTTTCAGGGCTTAATGTGGGTGTTGAGTCTAATGGGACAATATAAAAATGCTGCATTTCTTAAAAAATTCTGAATTTCCCCCTGAATCTTATCCTGATCCTTCATTTGAAGGCTCTTGCTCCAAAGGCAGCCTGCTGTTGGGCCTGTGATGTCTGATGCTTTAGGGGAAGGGAGGACCCAGATGTTCAGGGTCAGAAGGAATGACAAAAGTCAGAGGGTCCACAAAAGTTTAGGAAGCTTTCCTAGTGAATTGCACACTTGGCATGGAAATTGGTGTGTTAGTCCCTGTTTTTCTAGTATGAGCACATGGTGGTGAATTTTGGATAAAAGAGTAGAGTGAAAGGGAAGAGAAAGAGAGGGGTG
>VXBC01012422.1:299831-324233 GCA_013399945.1 Ploceus nigricollis
TTGACTGTAAGAGAACATTTTGGTAACTTCAGAGGCTTGTGAAGCACTTGGTGTCCTGGCTGCTCACCAGAATAGGTTTCACATGATTCATCCAGCTGCATTTGGCCTGTTTTGAAAAACAGCAAATTTTTAGGTGTCTAGAAGCTTCTTGGAACTGAGGGCTTTCTCCAGTTCCTTTTGCCAGGGCTTTTTGTGATTTCAGCCTATTTCTGCAGCCCAGAGAAGCCACGTTGCACTGAGCCGGTAGAGAGCTAATTTTCATTTGGTAAAGAGAAAATGTTTGCATCTGGATTAACTTTAGACTAGCATTCAGGTATGCTTGCTGTTGCAATGAAATCTCATTTTCATTATTATTGCAAGGCTTTGGCTTAAGCTGTTCATCCTGGTGGAAATGTTGCAAGACCTTGGGCTGAACTCTAATCATAATGATCAGTCAGTTCTCTTTGGCTGCATGTTATCTAAAATTGGAAAAACAGGCCTCTTCTAGTCTTTACCCAACCCAAACTGGGTTTTTTTCACACACCAAAATGGGATTTAACTTTCATGTCTCAAAATGCTTCAATTCACCTCAGCTTCGATGTGCTTGGCTAGGTTTGAGGAGGAAAGGCTCTTCAGAGCAGGCTTGTGGTAGCATAGATGGGTAGACACAACTGTTTTCCTGGACTGGTGAAAATCTTGTTTAATAATTCTCTTTTCCCTGTAGTGTAGAGAGGCAGACTAAAGTGTTTGAAGGTTATGGTAACTGGTATGGCTGGGAATCTCATTTATTAGGGATTGAAATTCCATTTCTGATCACAAGAAAACACTTGTTTAGACTCTCTTGTGAGGCAAAATGAAGCAGATGGAAGGTGTTTGGACACTGTATGTCACTGCTCAGGGGTGGTTGTTTCAAGAGGGAGGAATTGGTATGAATTGTCAAGGGCAGGGCAATACATGGGACCTTTAGAGCCTCCTCTGTTTAGTGTCTCAGGTATTTGAAGACTAAACTGATACACCCATTTTTCCTTCCCTAAAGGTTCTGCCAATTCTTGAAATTCTGTATCACGTTGAAGAAAGAAATTCACACCACGTTTACATGGCCCTTATCATTTTGCTGATCCTCACAGAGGATGATGGCTTCAACCAATCCATTCATGAAGTGGTGAGTTGCTGTTTTGGTAAATAATCCTTCGGCTCTAAAAATAATCTAAATATTTGCTTCTAAGAAGATACATCGGCAAATCTGTTCTCTCAGCAGAGGCTGTATGAGCTCATCCAAATTTGATGGCATATACATCTTTCTTTTGTAAGAAGAAGGAACCTGAAGACTGCTTTCAAAACTTTTCCCAAGTGGAATGAACAAACACACTCCCTCCTGTAAAGAAGCTGCTGCAAATATCTCTTTTTCTGTCATTTTTGCTGTTCCCTGTTATAAATTAGCCTAGTAATAGCTGGGCAGGCTGCCTCAAAGGCTGCTGAATGTTTGCCATGGAAGTGGAGGACCTAGAATAGAGGAAAAAAAACAGGAAACCTTTTTTATTTTTTATTTCTCTTGAAAAACTTTGCTTAACTAGTGTGATGCAGCCTTTAGCTGGAGTTGTATTTTCCATACTAAATGTTACTTCCTTACTTGGCGCTTCTTTTTCTGTCTCTCTGTTAGATTAATTTCTATTTTATGTTGTCCATATAACAGGATCCAAATTTTTACTAGCTTTGATGGACCTTGACCATCTGTGCAGGAAAATACCTTGGACAATTATGTCCTGGTTTCCCAGCTTCTAAAACTATGATACTCCATGAGATATTTGCACTGATTTAATTTAATTTTTTGACTGAGACACAGAAATTCTCTTTTGGGGAAATTATTATCTTTGTGAAATTATTGAAATGCAAAATGCTGAAAGCAAGTTTCAAGGTTCCTAAACAGAGCTCTCTCTCAGGTGAATTTCCAGACTTACAGTATTTTTTCTCTGAAATTTCATATTATTTAGTATAGCTCTGTGTGTAGAAAGCAGGAAGAGATGATTTAAATGCAGTTTCCTGGGAATATCTTTTTGGAAGCAGCTTTTAGGAGCACCTATAGTAACCATGCAGATGACTGAAATATTTTCTTGAAGCTTTTTCCTGCCTCAACTTTGTGTGCCTTGAACCTTTACATGTGTACCAGAGGTATACATGGGTGATGTATATTTTTAGGTTCCATGTCACTGAGTCATTTATCCTCTCTCATAAATTTGGCTTGTTGAGAGTTGCAATTCAGCAGGCAAGGTGTCATTCCTGCCTCAGTCTCTTCCCCTATCACTTTTTGTTCATTTTAGAGGCTTTACACAATAAATAAATTCAATAAATCTTCCAATAAATTCCTTACTGGATGAGTAAAAGTGGAAGATTTCCCTAAAATTCCTTAATGAGAATCCAGCTGTGGAATGAAAACATAAATCGAGTTTTCTTGTCCGGTTTATCCTGCCTTTCAGCTAACCCTGCCAACAGAGTTATAGTATTCGCTTGCAATGTGGATATTGGTTTACTACTTGTATCTTAATAAAAACACAAACCCCACCTTGTTCCTTTTACCCTGCACTGATCTTTTTTTCAGTCATGCCTTTCCTTCTGCTATTTTCTTCAGTTTTTTGATTTTACTTCAGATGTTCAGTAACTGCTTCTTTTGCTCTGTGCTTGTGTTTTCCTGCTCTGTAGTGCCTGGTTCCATTTGTTAATAGTGCTGTGTGTCCAGAGTTTTGCTGGATTTGGTTCTTAGGTGGATAATGAGAGGTGGCTGTGAGGTGCTGCAGGCCTGTCTGTGTGAGCTTCTCCTACACATGCCTACAGATCCCAAGGAGGGAAATAAGTGTAAGGGAAAAAAAGTTTCAAAGTCATACTTATAAATGCATTCCCCTCACCCATGTCTTTGAATTAATTAAATAGATGTTTTCAGGTATGAATGAGCAAGTTACTGTTCAAAAACTCTAGTATTAAATATGAAATTAGTCTCATACTTGCTTAAGGATTGACTCCACATCTCCTAAAGCCTAAGAGGGTATTATAGGTCTGCAAAATGATGGGAGTCAGAAAATCTGTGTAGGTCTTTCTATAAAATGTAAGCATCTAGCATCAGTTTCATTAAACCTCATGCATGCAAGTACGTACCAAATTTTAGCAGTTACAGCAGAATTTTTTTATTCCCTCCATCACCTGGGTAAAAGATGAAGAAAAAAGATGTGCTGTATTTTAGATCAACCTGATTTTCTCTCTGCTGTGTATCCTGTACTGTTCTTATAAGAACCATGACTGTACAGTTCATTTATGGGCTATTTTCCTTTGTGGCATTTAACCCACATTTATTTATTGACTTTTAGGATTAATTTTAGTGAGCAAAGTTTTATAAATCTGGTGATTATACCAACTGGTAAGGAGCTCAGGAAACCACAGAAACTCTTTTTGACTGCTGTAGGATGCTGAAGCATTTTTTATTTAAAATGAATATGGTCTTAACTGCCTGGAAAATATGATCAAAATCATAGGTCCTGTCCCTGCAATTGGTTTAATGCAGTTGGGTCACTATAACCACACAGAACTCAATTTTTTTCACTAATAATAACAATAATTATAATAGCAGAGTAAACAAGTAAATATAAGAATTCCCCAGAGAGACAAGTATTGGTGATCTTTTGTCTCTGATTTATGAAATTCTAAATAAAATTACATCAGACATCAAAATAACATCATACGGTATTTTATGTAGCAGTAACCTTATTGTGCTACTGTAGCACTTCATGCTGTAGTAAATGGTGATACGCTGTAAATCACGATTTAACTGTGTTTATTTTTAGTGTGTTAGAAAATATCTCATGAGCAAAGTTGTGGGAAACTGAGACTCTTACTGCTTGGTATATGTAGAGCTGAGTCCCTGCTCTTTGTGTCTTTGCAGTTTGTGCTCCCTAAATTGGAACTATCCAAGGGCCTGGTATTCAGAAGAATAATCAATCAAAACATTTTAATTTCTTTTAAAATTATTCTTACAAGACCACCCCAGGGACTAAGCTTTTTCTTTTTTTACCTTTTTAATGTTAACTGCAAACCAATGAGATTGGTCAGTGGGGCACTGGTTCTAGGTAAATGATTTTGAAATTTAAGGTATTCTTATGCTTCATGCCTCTGAAACCCAGAATGGATGGTGGTGGTTGATGCTGTTGTTTTTGAAATAGTGATTTCACTGCCTACCAGCTCAGGTTACTTTCCCCAGTGTAGAGGAGAGGTAACAGGTTCTGGTATGTAACTTTATAACTGTGAATTTATATTTTTTTTTTTAAGAATAGTGTACTATTTCAAGGAATAGTTATCTCAGTAACTGTCTTTTTTCCCAGGCTGGTGTTTTCAGAGTTTCAGGGAAGGTTTCACTGAAGGTTTCTGGGGTGAGACTGGAGCATTAACATGTCTTTGTCCATGCTTTCAACTGCCAATGTGTTATTTAATGAGCCCTGGTAACTTCATTTTGCGTTAGGAATCTGAAATTTGGCAGGTGGCCTTTGTGCCAGGGCTCTGCTGCTGATAATATGACTAAATGTGACCAAATTATCAGTCTCCGGGCACAGGGAGCAGTCTGTTTCCATCTGTGCAGCAGAGACGTAGCCGGAGGTGGCCTGATGTCTGTGGAAACTGAGTATTCTCATTTTGCTGCTCCCAGAGCCATCTGGGCTCTATGCATCCTCCCGTGCCCAGGGATCACATTATCAGCTAAGATAGGCGGGTACAAGCTGCAGCTTGTGCAAGTACAGCTCCCAGCTCCCGTGGGACAGGACTGTGCTCCCAGGGATGTTTCTGCTGCTGCTTGCCAGCAGCAGAACCCTTGCCACACAGAGCTCTTTGGCTTGGAAAAGCCCTGCAAAGCCATCGAGTCCAAGCATTCCCCCAGCACTGCCAAGGCCACCAATGAGCCAAGTCCCCAAGTGCCACATCCACGNGATAAGATGTGGGTGGGGGGAGTGGAAGCAGGTAAAAGAAAGAGCTGAGAAGGAATGGGGTCTGGGAGGGCAAGGAGGTAGGAATAAGCTACAAGGAGGGAAAACAGGAAGGATGATGGCTTCTATATACAGCAGAGATCCATGGTGGATGAGAAAGATGTGTCTGGAGATGTTGGAGGGCTCAAGGTACTACTTGAGGCTACTTAACTTGTCCCAGTCCCATTCCTCTTGTCTCACTGGGACACCTTGTGGGAGAGAGCACATGGTGGAATCTGCTCTCAGTTCCAGCATAGAGTGAATCATGAACTTCCACTTTGATTGGTGAAGTGCCGAGATGTGCCCCCCAAAATAGCACCAAAGAGGGTGGGAGAAAACATGGGGATTGCTTTATTTGTGGGAGAAGGTTGCTTTGCTATTTCACTCATAAATCAGAGACTACAAAAACTAACTTACTAGACATTTAATCCGTTAAGTTGATGGTTATTTGGCCAGAATAAGTGTATTTTGTCTAAGAGGGAAAAAAAAACCAGTCCCAAACTCTTGGGTATCATTTCAGAGCAAATTGAGTGAAATTATTTCTTCAATAATCATCAGGAAATATGTCCCTTTATGTACTATTGGTTTCAATTTACATTGTGTGTCATGTCAAAATAAATAGTATTTTATACTACCCATTTTCGTAGCTGTATTTTGTTTTTTAAAAAGTCTGTTATGTTTTCAATAAGCGTTTAAAAGTCAGCAAATTAGATGTGCAACCACAACTTATCCCTGCTATATTTATGCATTACTGAGAGTAACCATTATTTAATGATCATATACTGTATTCTTCATATAACAATATGTTTTTCTTCTGGAAAGTTCCAGTGCTGAGCTTCAGATATTTGAGCTTGAGATATTTGCTTGAGATATTTGTCAAAGTGGTTAATTTATTTCTTTATATAAAATCTTCTCTTGAGAACAGGTATATTCACATAGTCATAAATAAGCTGTTATTAACAAATTACAATTAAAGCAACCAGGACGAATGTCTACACTTATGTTAGCATTTTGCATTTGTGAAGTAACCCATGAACTTGCTGTATCTTACCGTATGTTTATGCTTAACAGCCTTGGGATGATCAAGTTCTCCACTAGCAGAGCATCTTCTTGCAGTGAAGTTCGTACGTGTGATTCATTAATTACTTACACTAACAGCTTTTGAAATTTTCAGTTGCCTTTTTTTGTGAAAATATGTGTAGATTTTGCTTTGTCTTTCAGGCATTTCCTGTTAATCATTTATGTTGTTCATCCCGACTAGTTGTCCTTGTTTACTGAAACTCCTTGGATGACTTGTTTTCATTTATACCATCATCACTTTGTCTTAAAATAGTATTAGTGACTTGTTATAACCAGAAATTATATTGGTTTCTGCATCCACTCATCGCCTTCTATTTGTGGAAACCTTTCTCGTAGTGATTTCACGTCTCCTATTTGTTCCTCAGCCCTGACCATTCTTGCCTTAAATACCTCTCAAGTACTTCCGTCTTTCCCATATTCTGATTTTTTGATCCTTTTAACAAAAGGTGTTTACTACACCTCAGCCTGTACCTCAGCCTGGGGATGTTTTGTCACCCTTGCCATAAAATAGTGTTTTCCCTGTCCATAGGTTACAGTCACTGGCTTCATTTTAGCTTCCTTGTGGGAAATAGGAAGGTGCTGACAAAGAGCCAGGTACTGGGCAGCATGTAATAATGGAGATGCTTTTAAAAAATTATTTTAACATTTATTTCAGGGATCTGAATTTTTATTTTGTCTCTTCATATATAATAAAAAATTATTTTTATATCTCAAACTTTAAGCTTACCAATAAACATGAATCAGAATAAGGATGCTATTTCAAATGTCTCTTGTACTGTGAAAGAGCTTCCAGAGGTACAGACTCACAGAATGGTTTGGGTTGGAAGAGACCTTAAAGTTCATCTTGGGGTTCCTCCCCCTGCCATGGGCAGGGACACCTTCCGCTAGCCCAGGCTGCTCCAAGCCCCAACAAGCCTGGCCTTAGACACTTCCAGGGATCCAGGGACAGCCACAGCTGCTCTGGGCACCCTGTGCCAGGGTCTCCCCACTCTCGCAGCCAGCAATTCCCAATATCCCATCTGTCCCTGCCCTCTGGCCCTGGGAAGCCATTGCCTGTGTCCTGTCCTTCCATGCCTTGTCCCCAGTCCCTCTGCAGCTCTATTGCAGTTTCTCTTCTCTCTCTGAAATTACACAGGGCGATAGCTTTGTGTGCAGTAGTCCTTTTTAAACATATTTATGTTTTGACCGAGAATAACCCTGAATTTATAAAGGGTCTTTTCAATGTTTTTAGGACAGTTCCTGTTGAGTCATTTTTACCAGTCCTTCACAGCAGGGTGTTGGGTACATATGTTTCCTCCATGTAAGTTGGCTGGCTACAAGGAAAGAGTGGATTGATTCTCTTTCTGCAGTAAGCTTGGAAATGGTGATTAACTTCATCCACCCTGATAGTGGAGGGCAATGAGAGACACGAAGCTCTTAATCTAGCTGATGACTTTCTCTTAGTATTAGGAGAAGAGACTTCATACTTTTCAAGGGAAAGGCTTCAGTGTACAGCCAACACTGTTGATCTGCCCCCGACCTTCAGTGTGTGTGCTCTTGCCCATCAGTCAGAGCTCCTGTGTGTTGCCTCTTGCCCAGCCAGTGATATGGGAAAATGGCAAGGCTATGGCAGAATTATTCAGGTGTCTTGGGTGTAAATGGAGACTTTATGAAGTGTCAAGGGTAAGATAAAGATGAGTATGTAAGTGTGGTGGCACAGGGCATAGAAATTAGCAAAGTGCCAAATGTAATCATCTTTCTACACTTGCTGTGTTTCCATATGACTTAAAGTTGGTGAGCTCTACTAGGTGCAGAGGTCTGACTTTTTTTTTTTTGTTGTTAATTTTGTTTTAATTATGCTTTGGAGTACAAAAATAAAGTAACATTTGAGACTGGGAACTAATTTTCATATCTTAAGGCATGTGGGACTCCAGACAGCTTCCTATCTTCTTATTCAGACCTAGGTGCTGAAGAGCCTTTTTCTTTTATTTTTTTCTTTTTGCAGATACTGAAAAACATTACTTGGTATGCTGAGCGTGTCCTAACAGAGATCTCACTTGGGAGTCTTCTGATACTGGTTGTGATAAGAACCATCCAGTACAACATGACACGGACAAGGGTAAGAGTTGTGTTGAGCGCTTGCGAATTCCTAACCTCAGCAGCTTGAATTCAATTTCAAACAGGGAGTGGGATTTTATTAATTCTATTGTAACCAGTTGGCATCTGGTTTTGCAGGAAGGAAGAAAATAGATCAGCTGTGTTAACTAAATGTTTGTGAACTTGTAACACAATTTCTGTGTTGTCTTCCAGTTCATTGAGTATGGTTCTCTAAAGACCTTCATTCAGGCACCAAGCTTATTTTCAGTTGAGAAGAAAGAGTTCCTTAGTTCCATGAGAAGAATTGATTCCTTATAGGCTATTTACCTCTCTGAATGACTTGAAAGTGGGAATTCCAGGTCTGTTTATCGTTAGTTTTTTGGGAAGTGTGCCAGGGACTGGGCCAGAAGACCTCTTTGAGCTCTGGCAAAGCAAAACTGCTTTAACTTCAGAGCTTTATAGCCTAGATTGATTTTGTGCATTTTTCAATGCACAATAGGTTTTTTACCTTTCTTGCAAACACAAACACAGTATCACACACTTCTNTTTTACATTAAAAAGTAGCCAAAACATTAAATATATATTAAACTGCAAAAACTAAGGATGTTACTTTTGTGGTAAAAATAATTGGAAGGAATGAGAACAAATTTGGCATATATTTGTAGTATTTAGAATCTATTATGTTATGTAAATTGATATTTTAGGCTTGAATAGGGAAATTAATCCCCTTCGGATTGGATAAGTGGACAAGTTTCATTTTGTGAGAACCCTTGATTTTGAAAAGGCCATCGGATAAATGCTTATCTGGCCAAATGGTTTCAGGGATGCTGAAATGGGGACCAGTGCTCTGAAGTGTGGTATGGTTGTAGCTGTGGGATATATGGAATGGTGTGAAAGAGTCAAGAGGGAGATGAATTATGAAGTAGGAGTTTTAGGATAAGACTACAAAAGGGAGAGAGAGAAGGGTAGAGAGGACGAAAATGTCTGTGTGTATATGTTACAGCTGTGGTGCGACTGTAAATGAACATTGAAAGGCAAATACAAACATATCTATGCATATATGTATGTATATACTGTGAAATTTGTGTGGAATCACTCTTTTATAAGCCTTATATTTTAAGAAAACATGTTTGATCACCGTGTATATACGCTTTGCATTTCTGCCTGTGCTTTAAAAACGACATATATTACTGAGTCTTTTTAATTACTCCTGCCAGAGGTGTCAGTGCGTATCCAATGAACAGTTTGATGAGTTGGTTTTTTTATCTTTCCTCTTCTTTCTGACAGGACAAATACCTTCATACAAATTGTCTGGCAGCCTTAGCAAATATGTCGGCACAGTTCCGCTCACTTCATCAGTATGCTGCTCAGAGGATCATCAGGTAAATATAAAGACTCTGCTGGAAAATCATCTTTACTGAAACTCTGGAGTAGAGAAGCTTGAATTTTGTATGTCTTAGTAGTACAGAAACATTAATTTTATATGCCTTAGTAGATACCAATGAACTAAACAGCAGAAATTATAACTGAGTAACTAAATAATCCCAGAATAAATTTTACTTGCTCTGTATTTGAATCTGCTCTGAATGGACAGTAAAAATACTAGTTTCTCTGTCTGAGAAACTTCTGCCTTTTGATCCTCTTAACAGGACAGCTCAATACCTCCTTCAAAACAGAAGGTTTTGAGGGGTTTGTGTGAATTACAAATTCAGTCATGTATTCAGTTATTATAAAAATGCACTGAGTGGTGGTTCTCAAGTACTATCCAGCATGGATTCTCTGCTTATTTCTTCCTGCATATTTGGCGGACAAAATTAAATTATCATTTTGTGACAATACCTTGCAAATATGGGCAATAAAGCCTAAATATATGCTTTCCAAATGATTAAGTTTATTATCCTGTATAGTGGCCAATAGTCAGTATCTGCTCTGGTTCTAAAGCAAGGCCAGAACTTTGAAGAAGCAGATATTGAAGTTGGTCCTTCCTATTGTGTTTCTGTGCTGCAGAGTGCATTGTAAAGGCAGGTAACCCTGCGCCAGGCATCCTTCTCATCTTGGCAGCCAGCCCTGCTCCACGCTCCAAGGGAAACTGGGAAGGTCTTTTTTAATGTGATCTGGAATAAATTGTTACAGGGCTTGTCAGGTACAGACTGCATGCCAAAAATAATAATTGTGTACCTGTACACTTTGTCAAGGACTGGGTTAACATGACATACAGCTTGTTCTTAAGGATTTAATTCTCTCCAAGACACTTCTCCTTTGAAAATGGTTGGTGGTATAAGTAGGACAGGTTACCAATGAATGCATTGTGTTGGTGCCTTTCACCTGCCTTGTACTTGCCCTCTTTTCATACCCTTGGCAGAAGTAAAGAGGGTTCAGAGTTTGAAATGGAGCTATTTTCCCCTTACTTGCCACAAACATTGTCTTAAATATTTGCTGTGCTCATTTTTCAAATCATAGACTTGAAGTCTGAGTTTTCCAAGCCTTTGAAATGTTCTGAAATCAGAGATCCTGGTGTGGTGTGAGATACAATTCTCCAATTCTCAAAAACTTGGTCTGGTTCTTACTCATTTGCCACTTCAGAGCTTGTTCCTAGAATCCTGTGTTCTGATTTTGTTCTGTTTTATTCTGTTTCTTCAGCCCAAAGTGAGATGTGTTCTTCTGGGTATGTTAGGGGCAGAAGGCAGTTACTTGCTAGTCTCAAGACCCAGGAACTTTCACTCATTTCCTGCAGCATTTTATCAGGATCCTCTAACATTTGGGAGCCTTATTCCTAATGTCTCTCGACCTGCATAGTTACAATGTAACTTTAACATATCTGCTTGATTTTTAGCTGTAGTATTCTTATTGGAGGCAGACAGACTTGTTCTGCTGCTTGACACTGACGAGTGCAGAAAGAAGCAAAGGGGTGAATGGCAGAAAACAGGGAAAGGAGATTCTGTCACAGTGGAAGATCATTGAGTCCAGCTGTTGTAGTCCCCATCCCTGGAGGTGTTTAAAAGCCATGAGGCACCTGGGGACATGAGTCAGTGGTGGCCTTGGGCAGTGCTGGGGGAATGGTTGGACTCAATGGTCTTTAAGAGCTTTTCCAGCCTGAATGGTTCTATAGTTCTATTCTATAACTCCATAAATCAGTCTGAGATCTCAGTGCATTTGGAGAATGGTAGACATGTTAGTCTGGTAGGACGACAGAGAGAAGGATGCTGGCTATCCCAGCCATTGGGTGCTGGCTGGGTTGGAGCTGTATTGTTCTGCCTGGAAGTAATGTAAGGGTTGGTAGAGAAATACTCATCAACTGAAGAAGCAAAACAAAGGCAATAAGATCTGTATTATGTATACTATGGCATTCTTATATAGTACAAAGGCATTCCATGCTGTTGCTTTTAAGCTTCTGTCTTATTGTAGCCAGGCACTCCATATTATTATAAGTGGAAATTGAAATGAAGGAGGTGACTTTAGATTTGAAACAGAACCAGCAAAACAAGAGGAGTATTAGGGAAAGAGGATCTTATTCTGGAGTTAGAAAACTGTACATCTGGACAATAGGCAAAAATGACCACCAAGACTGGAATTTAATTTGTTGCTGTGATCATGATTTATTGCAAATTAAAAGACATGACTTCAAAAATGTATTAAAATCTGTTGTAAAATGTCCTGTGGGACTAGGACATGGGCAAGCTGGAAGGAAGAGCCAGTTCCAGGAGCAGCCTGTCTCCTGTTAGACTTTACTGCATTTTCTTCTCAGAAACTTCACAGCCCTGGGTTCCTTGGCAGGTTTAATCATGATCAAGGAAGTATTTTAGCCTGATTTCCTCTCAAAATATACTAGATTTGCTATGAAGTTTCAGTTAACAAGAAAAGCAGTACAAATACATGTATTTCTTAAGGAGCTAGTATTTGAGTCATATATGGTTCCTCCTTTTTCTATCTTAGGAAGTCTGTTATCCACAATTACTAAATTTCGCCAGCAGTGATGGACCCAGCTTTGTTCCATGATGCCAGAGCAGAAGATATATATTTATGCTCCTATTCTGTTTCACCATCAGAGTACAAGCATCTTAATCAGAAGGCGTTTTCTGCGAAGGAAAAACAAAATAGTACTTTATATTACATTAAGTATTTCAGGGTATAGGTTTCTAAATTAAGTAGCTCTGGAACACTTAAAATCTGCTTAGCAATACAACTGAATAGACAGTCATAATTTAAACTTCAGCAGATGCTCTAATGACTCCTTCCTTAATGTGAGAATTAATTCCATTTCCATGCAGGCTTTTTCCTAATCCTATTCTGAGCAGAGACAGCCAATTGTTTTAAATTCTGAAGACTATTTTCTGTGAAAGAATGAGCTGGGAATATTCAGTGTAGTGCACTTAAGAGCTCAGTAAAATACAACTTCATAATGTTGGGTAATTTGTATCATGTTCCAGCAAAGCATGAAAATTGTCAGATTTGTGTAAATCTATTACGAGCAGCTGCTGGAAGTTAAAAAATAGAAGTAATAGATGTTTCCTAGTAAGATCCAGGGTTCACTTAGAGTTGGATGTTCTCTGTTGTAGATTGCCCTGACTTTGAAATCCTTGCCTTCTCTGATCCCTGTATGGGCCATTCACTGAAGAGTTGGACTCAATGATCCTTGTGGGTCCCTTCCAGCTCAGAATATTCTGAGATTCTCTATGCACTGCAACCATGGGTTTATGTTTAATTACTTAGAGCTTTTTTATCAGCAGATTACTGAGGGTGGTACTGCACTGCACTGTGGAGTGCTGCTGTTTGTAGTATCTTAAAATTATATTCAAATGTACCTGCATAGTAGTGCGGGTATTCAGTTTGTCACTTAACACTGCAAGTCAGTTGGCATTAATTCCTTTAACCTATTTGGCAACAACTTTCGTTCATGACACCTGGCTTTTCTGCAGCTTGCCTGACTGCTGTAGTATATGTAACACTGGGAGGGTCTTCCTCAGATCAGCTGAGTTATCTCCTCTCCATGTCATTCTAATAAAATTAGTGACAAGAAGAGGGCTGATGACTTCAGGCAAATGCTTTTCCTGTAGCTTCATGTGTTGGAATGTTTGCTGTTTCCTAAGCAGGCATATGCCACTAGAGGTTGCCATGCACCTGACTAATTAGACGTGGACTTTTAACATCAAATGACTTCATGGGGCTAGAAACACCATCCAGTTTTCCTTTTTTTCTACATTATCACCACAGCTGCTCATGTGCAGGGCTGTGTGAGACACTAAGAATTCTATTGGTAGCACTTGTGTTGATTTCTTTGGTTGTCACAGAGGTTTCAGTGAGATTCAGGGAATGACATGAGGAAAGAGGTTTGTGTAAATTCTCCTGATACTGGTAGGAGTCAAATGGAATTAAAGAAGAATGTGTGCTTTAAAGGGGTACAGATCACAGTCCTATGTAACTTGTGTGCTGTGGGATACAGTAGGTTGCACTTGAGTGTCATCACAGCCCTGCTGTACCTGCTTGGAGAGCAAAGCTGGAGACCTGTGTACCAGCTGTAAACATTGTTTTTTTTCTTTTTTTAAATAAGTTGTGAGTGGTGTCCTTAAACATCAATACTTGTAAAGTTTGACTGCATTGCTGTAGTTCCTCACATCTGAGAGGAGGATGAAGCCCTGAATTCCCTTTTTACTCTTCAGTAAGAAAAAGTCTTCATCTTTTTGTAGGGTTGATTATGTTTCTTAAGCTACTGTGAAAATTGCTATCCTTGGTGATACATACTGCTGTATTTGAGAAGTTTCAGCTCCCCAAGCAAACCATTTATTTGCTTTATGGTTTTCTATGTTAGTAATTTAATTTCTTTGGTATGGTTTCCTCTTACAGAAGTCTGATGGGATTTTCTGAGCGAAAAATGTTTATGACTGTTGTTTAGGAAAAAGAGTACAGGATGTTACTTTAAACAGTGCTTTTTAAGCCCTGTTTATGCTGAACTAAAAATTGTCTTTTAGTTGTAATGTGTGAGTTTCTACAGGAACAATGTATTGCTACTGCAACATATTTCATATGATCCCAGAATAATTTCAATGGGAATGGACCCTAAAGCCCATCTCATTCCACCTTCCATTCCATGGACAGGGACACCTTCCACTAGACTGGGTTGCTCAAAACTCTGTCCAATGTTTTCCTTAAAGTAACTGTAAAATTTTTCCTTTTACCCAATACAACCCTGCCCTCTGGCAGTGGAAGCCATTGCCTGCGTCCTGTCCCTCCATGCCTTGTCCCCAGTCCCTCTGCCGCTCTCCTGCAGCCCCTTGAGGCCCTGGCAGGGGCTCTGAGCTCTCCCTGGAGCCTTCTCTTGTGCAGGTGAACAGCCCCAGCTCTGCCAGGCTGGCTCCAGAGCAGAGGGGCTCCAGCCCTGGCAGCATCTCCGTGGCCTCCTCTGGACTGGCTTCAGCAGCTCCACGTCCTTGTGCTGTTGGAATCCCCCCTGACCTGCTGCCCACGCTTGGGGATCAGCCCAGGGCAGGGGGGTTCAGGCTGGGGCAGCTCCAGCTTTCACCCACAGCACCCCAGGTCCTTCTCCCAGGGCTGCTCTTGATCCATTCTCTGCTCAGAAAAAATTGTATGAATCACTGTGTTTCAACAAAGAAAAATAATAACAGAGCAGCAAGACCTGTGTGATCTGACCCGTGTATTAGAGGCCACTTTGAACTGAAAAATCTGAAATTGTTAGTGTGTGAGTGTGTTGAAATTAAAATTTGCCAATTGCTTAATAATATTATTTAGCAGTGCCAATAATGAGATGTAATTGCTGGCTCAAAATTCTCTAGGCTGCTCACATAGGAAGATAAACAAATTTGTCTCCCACACAGCTTTAGACTCCGTGAGCTTTCTGGTTTTCCTGCCTTTTTTTCTTTGATGTCTACAATGCTTTTGGGAAGCTCTTTAGCAGAGAGCTTCCTCTACCACTGGAGAATAGCAATGGGATAGTTGGAGCAGAGAACTAGTGAGATAGAGTTCATAAAATCAAAGGTGCATCTTAAGGGGAAAAACTTGGAATCATAATGCAGGCTGCTGCATGAATGCTTCAAACTTGTTTGCTTTCTAATTTAATTCTCATTTGGAAATGTGGGTATAGAACAGAAGTGTTTCTTCTCATACAGGAGTTGTGATTTTTAAATTATACGATTTGAGCTAAATTGGCATTTTAGACTTCAACTGAGATGTCTAAATGGAGCAAATAGAATTAGGTGAATAGAGTATGCAGTAATTTTGTTAAGCTCATCGTTCTGGCATCTTTCTTACAGCAGGGAAATGAATGGAGTTAAATTAGAGCAGTTTTTCAGATCAAAAACTTCCTAGAATTGTTCCAGATTTGGGAGTTGAAGTCCTTTGACACTAGGAAACCTTATTTTGAAAGGCTCTTTAATTTCAGGAATGTCAGCTTTCAGTAATCAAAAAGCAAGATAACGCTAGTAAGATGTTCAGCGATTGATTTATAACTTATACATTTATTAACATATAACATGAAAACTGATTCCACCCTCCTCTATTCCTTCTCCATTGGTACTGTTGGAACGTGGGGTTTATGTTGCTTAGAGCTACACAGCTCTGGGGATGGTTTGAAACACACAGGTTTGTGTCACACCATGGACATCAGGAGCCTGGGCTTGGGTAGGCTGTAATGGTACTGTAGGAATGATCAATAGGCAAGGGTTTTACAATCTAGGTTCAAATCTTCATCTCTTAGTTGGACCATTAAATTAATTCTCAGTTTACTGATCTCTTAATCATACCAGAGAAGTGTTCACAATGGCAGGCCCTAGAGAAAAGAGACTGCTTCTGCTCCCACGGCAGCAGACATTGAGAGACTTCACAGGTTAAATTATAACATAATAAACGATGAAGCTGCTTGGAATTTGTGCCCTGTGGCCAGAGCTTTTAAATACTGAACCCTCTAAGTATCACCTTTGTACTGCTCAATAGTGAGCCCTCTGAGCATCAGCTTTCCCATTCCTTTTTTAACCAAAAGAAAAGAAGAAAGGAAGGAATTGAGGGTAATGAACAGTTTCACTAAAACAGTGAAATCTGCCTCTGCAAATAACGTGAGTGGAATAGTCAAAAATCCCTGGTTTCTGAATGTGAAACTCAAGTGCCTCCAGTCTGAGCTGTTCAAGAGTAAAAGATAATTTTTCCTCCTCTTTTGAATCACATATGAGTTGTGCTAGAAAGAAATTATTTCAATGATAGTTATCATAACAGTATGACTATTTTCTAAATTTTCTAAATGTGATTTTTAACCTCAGGCTTATGTTAATTTCACTGTCAGTGCAGGAAGCCCCACAGCTCTACTCCCCAATTCCATGCTTTGGGGGAACCTGTTGATAGAAACAGTGGCTTTTAGTCATTTCTATCCCTCATTATTTCCATGCAGACATCATGTCACTGAGGTGAGCAGGCAAAGAGCATTTCTGGATATGGCTTCAGTTTATTTATCTGCAACTTAACCAGCTTGTTTAATTTTCTGTGTTTGCTTTAAAGCAGTAGCTGATGACCTGTTCATCCCAACAAACTTCTGTTGCCATACAATACTTGGACTGGTGAATTTGGTACTTTGAAAAATCTGTATTGATTTTTCTCTCCATCCTTCACTTGGGTGGTATTTACCACGTGCTGTAAGATACAGGTTCTGGCAATAAATTCTCTTCAGAATAGAAGGCTGCAGAACTGACTGGTTGACTTTGCCTCAAAAATAAGAATTAAAATCCTCAAAGACAATTTAGTGCTTCTTAACTTTGAAATAGTTTGTAACATTTTTGTTCGGAAAAGGAAGCATTTATTGTCTTGCCTGGATATAAAATAGCTTCCCACTGCCAGAGGGCTGGGTGACATGGTATATTGGGAAGGAATTGCTGGTTGTGAGGGTGGGGAGGCCCTGGCCCAGAGTGCCCAGAGCAGCTGTGGTTCCTCCTGGGTCCCTGGATGCATCCAAGGCCAAGCTGAATAAGGCTTTAAAGCAGCCTGGGAATAGTGGAAGGTGTCCCTGCCCATGGCAGGGGGATAGAATGAGATGGTCTTGAAAATCCCTTACAACACAAGCCATTCTGTGATTCTGTGATAAAATTATACTCTGTTTGTGAGAAACTGCTTTATAATGAGATTTTTTTTTACCCCTATGTAGTGCAGCAAAAGTGGTAATCCCATTTTTATTAAGTATTCCAAGTAGAATGAAAACTAATGTCTTCTCAGAAAAAGGGCCTTCATGATACTCTCATGCTCAGGCCATGTTTGAAAGAGGACACTGTGGAAATGGAAGATCAGGCAACTTCAAGCCCCTGCGCCTGAGCTTTGCTTTTCACCTCTGGGTTGTCAGTAGCCAAGGTTGTGTGTGCAGTAGGACACCTGGAGACACTGTTAGAGTCACCTGGTGAAACCTTGGGCAGCTTTGCCTTCTCTTCCTTGAGCTGTCCACAGGCACAGGCTGCCTACTCTGTGTGCAGTGTTTTTTATACCCCTCATTCTCTGCTCTGTCACTGTTACTCCTCAAACCCACAGAGGGTCTTGAATCCCTGGGGTGCCTTTTATTGGGAGACAGAAGCGATTTATAAAGATCTCAATAGCGTTAAATAAAAGAAACATATGCTGGCCTTATTAGTAGCTTGTTGACCTAGATTAGCTGTGGGGAAGCTTCTAAGCTGATCAGCCATTCCAAAATTGGGAGGTGTCATTGCAATTAGTGGGAAAGGCTGTGACAAAAGGGAAGACAACAATTGTTCTGACAAGGGAAAATAGAATATTAGTAGCAAATGGGCTTTGCTGGTATGACTTAGGGATGTAAATAGAATGAAGTTAATTTTTTAAGAGGAAAGAAGCATCCTTTGTTACTAAGAATTGAGTGTATTTGTGGTCAAATGTACTAAAATGCTGCTTTAGCTATGTCAACAGCAAGAGCAGTACCCCATGTGAGCTTGCCTGTTTTTGCCTGTGTGTAACATATGGAGGTCAGGTTTTAGGCTGATATCAGCTGTTTCCAACATGGAAATATCATTGAACTTGGTTTAAGCCTGGTTGAACCTGCTGGGGATTCTGAGTGGGCATCTGATGGGACAGTAATACCCTCGTCCCCCATCTGGCATGAGCAGTTGAGTGCCCCATGTGCCATGGAAATGTTTGCAACCCAGGACCCCCAGCTCACAGGTCGTGGAGGCTCCCCAGATGGACAGATTGGATCAGTGTGAGCCATGGAGGGATACTGGGGGAGCAGTTGCTTCTCTCTGTGTGAGGGTTTTCTCACATGGAGCAGAGCAGTTAAATTATCTTATCTTCTGCCAGTTAATGGCTGCAGGACTCCTTAAAATGACAGTTTGATTGCTGATTTGGCTTAAAAAGGTATTTAGTATCAAAAAATGCACCACTCTGAAATCTCAACTTTGTACAAGGTAGTTTTGCTCTTCCATGGACCATATCTTGTGTCTCTGCTGACTTGTAGGCAGCAACTAACAGGATAATTCTGTCATTTTTGGGGGGCAAGGCACTACTACAACTCATTTGTCTTCCACCGTCCAGAAAATTGTGTGGTATTTCAGAGTCATACAAACTGCAAGTCACTGCCTGGCAGGATGTGCGATTCAAATCAGCATAGAACTGAGGTGTGTTGAAGCCTTGATCCCTTTTTCAGGGCATCCAGAGCATCACACTTGTCACACAGAGCTGGAGTTAGGAGGGAAAAGGCCCCACTGTGACATCTTTAATTATTATGAATGGCCCTTTCATTGTTACTGTGCCACATAAGCTCTTTGGAAATAATATAACTTGATAGAGTGTTCAAATTGAGGAATTAAACTTTTCTTTTTTGGTGTAACCTTGAAACTGTTGATCTTGTGAATCTCTTCTGATAGAGAAGAAAAAATATCTGAGAAAATCTGACGAGAAATAACTGTTTTTGCGATAGACTTCTAGTGTTGTTTTACAGATGAATTTGCAGAGTGGACTGAGGTTGTTCTGAGTTGTGTCACTTAAGTTTTCTGCATGCTTAATGCTACAGGAAGCAAAAATGAGAAATCAAGTAGGATTATTCCAGTCCTGCTAATGCAATTTTGATTTCTTTTAGCTGGAAAAAAATTTAAGGCCACTGAAATATTTGCTGGGTTGTGTCCCACGGTATTATTTGAGATTTGGATGTCTAATGTGGGGTCATAGAAAGGCTGAGTTAGAAGGGACCTTAGAAATTTCTAGATGTGATCTTTATAGCTTTTGTGTTATAAAATACTGTTTTATACCAATAAGTTGTTGTACATAAGATTTTTTTGAGATTTAAAAACCAAGGGAATTCTGATAGTCTTTTAGAAACTATTATTTGCGATTCTAGTAGAATCCTAGAAACAGCAGTCTTTTCTTCTCAGTTTGTTTTGAATGGAACATATTTATGGGACAGTGTTCCTTAACAGAAATAGAGGTGACTCAAGATAATGACTTGCTTGAACCTGTAATTTATCCTCAGTTGCAGGGTATTTGGCTCATTAATGCTTTATTCTGAGACAACATGTAGTCTTTCCTGTTTAGAAATTTTCCCTTTAGAAAAAACTTTGCACTGTGATCTGAAGAAATGAATAATGAACTTTTAAGGATTTATCTGACAAACTAAAATGGTTCTAAGTAAACATTAGTATGGAACAAAAATGTAGCCAAAAATATAGCATTAATTATTTTTTTTTCCTTGGCAGGCTGATGCTTATTTCACATTTTAACTGATGTCTTTGTATAAGTCTAGTATTTTTCCATCTCTGCGCTGCAGTGAACTGATGTCCCTCTCCACTTGTGTGAAGTCAGGATAGGTATGAGTGGCTGCAGGGAGGGAAGCAGGGCTGTGTAATAGCCAGCTGACCTGTGTCAGTGCCCTCCAAATGCCTCCTTCCTTTTCATCACACATGGAAATTTTCAGTTCTTTCAGACCCCACACTTCAGTGAGGATTTTCAAATAGGCTTTCTAATGGATTTTGGGAATAGAAAATAACAATCTGTGAAATTTCTGAGTCTCTTAAGTACTCAAACTGAGGTATTTCCTACCACCATCTATTTTCACTGTCATTTTTGTGGCTCTCAAAGACAATATTGCACATTGAGATCATCTGACATTTGTAAATGGAGGGTGAAACTATAGGTACAGGCAAAAGAATTGGGATTTAACAACTTTAATGTGCAGCAGGTCTTCATAACCATTGAATGACTCAGCCTATTTAATGGTAATGGCCTTCAGTGAGTTTAGGAAATAACAGGCTTTTAGGTAAAGTGCACTTAGTTTTGTAATGAATAAACAAATTTACTATGAAGTTTTGTAGAGGCATGCTCCTGTGACTCGTTAGTTGTGTGCTGGGGTCTGTCTGCAAGAACCCCAGTTAGCAGGGGCTCAGATGGATGGATGGATGGATGGATGGATGGATGGATGGCGGGTGGGGCAGCGGGGCTCAGACACCACTGTCCTTGCGTGCCATGCCCTCTCTTGCCACTGTCTCCCAATGCAGGGTTTTCCAGGTTCAGGCAGACGGAGATGCAAATGCCTGTGTTAATGAGGATGTCGTAGCATCCCTGTAATCTCTTGCAGAGCCTGTGAATTATCATAAGTGTCTAGCCAGAGGATAAAAGCACAGGAGGTTTCCAAAACAACATTCCCATAGTAGCATCTCTTAAGCTGCCAGGGATATGTGCCTTCCAAGTAACCAATGCATCTGGTTGATTAAAGCCTTCGCCTTTGTCTGAAGCATCAGAACTGAATAGACACTTCCTCTGAGCTCTTTTAGATCTTTTTTGCTTATGGGTCGTCAGTTATTTCTGTCTGCTTTTAATATATAAATCCTTTTGTTCTTTCTGATAGAACTTCATCTGTACAGAAGTAATTTGGCCTTTCTGTAGAAGAATCTCATATTTCTCTTTTTGTTTTCAGTCTATCAGACATCTCCAGAACTTGTTTGGCTTTCATTTCCTTGCCCTTCTTCACTATAAATACTTTCATGCATAAAGATAATACTCCTCTCATAAGCCTGTCGTGTACATTGGGCCAGTACTGTGACAGAGTGCTGCTTCAGGGCATGGGAACTTACATCTGTGACACATTATCACAAATAATCGCTTCTTAAGCATTTAAATAATTTTCATCCTTTTCTGTGTTGTTATGGCACCTTTAACCCCGTGGTGACCCCTCGCCGCCAAACTGCTGTTTTGCAGTAATGTAATTTAAAATCCTGTCATCACTTTATGATGTAAGATATAAATTTAGGAATACTTTTATCTGAAAAGACGGCCTGCAGAAACAAAGTATTTTTGGAAATCTATGAGAATGTTACTTAGAAGAGGACATTTAGTTTAGGGAAGAAGGAAAGTGTCAGCAGTGGAAAAGGATCAAGTCAGGATTACTTGAGAACTGACTTATCCATGTCCACTGGTAAAACACATCCAAGAATGCTATGCGTGTTGTCTTGTGCCCCTATAAGACCACTGTGTTGGATCACATCTGGAAAACTGCGTCCAGGTTTTGGGCCCCTAGACATAGCAGAGGGGCTGCCAGTTTGGAGGGAGTTCCATGGAGGGCTGCATGACGGCTGGGAGCTGGAGTGGGAAGGTGGGCTGAGGGCAGTGGGGCTTGTTTAGCCTGGAGGAGAGAAAGCTTTGGGGCAAGGCTACAGTAGGAGGTTCACAGAAAGGGTGAGCAGCATTCCCATGTGTATGAGAAGGCTGCTGAGAAGATGGAGCCCAGGCTCTTTAAACAGAAGGGTGAGGCAGGAAGATGAGAGAGAATGGTCAAGAGGTTCCAGGCTAAGGGGAGAATGCAATTGTCATGGTCATGGCAGAATTGGCACAGCAGCAAAGGGAAGTTGTAGAGTCTCTATCCCTGGAGACCTCTGAGAAAACCAGATAAATCCCTGCTCAGGTGTGGATACAATTTTAACCCTGCTTTGAGCAGAAGGTTGGGCTAGAGACCCCCTAAAGTCTCTTTCATATTCATCATGACTCTACTCTAAGAATAATAATTCAAAAATACTTAAACTGTGTGAAAAATGAGGAATTTCTTAAGTAGTTTAACTGTGCTAACACCACAGTGGCAGAAACTTGCCCCAAAGAAGCCCAGAATATGGGCATGTTGCTCTTTCAAAGCATTCTTCGTACTGAAAAACAAATAGATAATTAGATTTCTGCTGTGATTCATCAGTACCGTAGTTCATCATGTCATCAGTGGTAGTGTACTAAACAGAAATGAAAAGTTCAATCCAAAATTTGATTTTTGCTTGATGTATATGATATATTTTACTGTTGCAGGAATCACAGAATCCTAGACTGGGCCATGGTAGGAAGGCATCTTAAAAATCATCTCATTCCAACCCTCCTGCCATGGGCAGAGGCACCTTCCAGTAGACCATATTGCTCCAAGCTCTGTCCAACCTGGCCTTTATATAGGCAGAGAGATGATTTGCCTTTCAGCTCTTTGAGCCTTATGAAATAACATTAATTGGTGATATTTCAGGCTGAAGAGAAATCAATTCTCATGGAGTGGATGATCTAATAAGTTGTTGTTATCATATATTTGGTGTTTGAGTACAGAATTTATTTCAGTTGGGTTTGTCTTTGGGAACAGAGGAGTAGTGACTAATAGGACTTCCTAGAACACAAATTATCAAACATGAACAGTAATAACGACACTGCGTGTCGTGACGTTCTGCCCACGTGCACAGAGGTAGTTTAGTGTGTTGACTAACATGTGCTAGTTTAATTAGCTTATACTTTCATTTATTTTTCTTTTAAAGACTTTTAAATATGTCTTCTTTTAAAGACATATTTGCTTTCCTGTAGAGTCGTGTTGTAACATAACTGCCTTTTGAAAATACTGTGATTAAGTCTTCAAGCTCAGGGAAAGATGTTATTTGCTGTGCGTTTTTAAAATTCTGCTGCAGAAACAATATGACCTAAATATTTAATCAGGCTTAGTAGAATTGGCTTTTTTCATTGCTGCAGGTTAATCTAGTTTCTCTGAGCTAATACACATGGCATGTATGTCTTCAAGACCTTTCTTTTTCTCAATAATGTTAAAGATTTATAGCTCTCATAAGATCTGGCATGTGCCAAGAGGAAGATTATGAATTACAATTACTTAAACATTAAGACTGGGAATTTTTCTTTTGAATCCTGTATATGCTGTTTCAGCCTAGGTTGTATTTGTAGAGGGGTTAGTGAACACTGGTTTTATACCACTTATCTATACCTGCCCAACTTGCTTCCTTTCTGTGTCGTTAAGATGTTGGCCTGGTGCTGTTTACATTTTTGCCTTTGATATACTTATTTTAAAATAACAGTTGATTTCACTAGAGAAAATATCAGCTTTCTAGTTTAAACAAATAAGTGGCTTTGCATGTTTTGCATAGTGCTGTTGTCTTGTTCAAGTCTTAAATTTTGGATGAAAAAATGAATGTAAACATATAATGAGTTTCCGCAGTTCTTGTTTTTAAACTCTTATTTTTGCTAGGTATTTAGTCTGTGGCTGTAGCCTTATGTTCACTTCTTGAATTAATGTGGAGTTTGAGTTATATATTGGAAGTGATATGATCACCTAAACCAAAATAATTTCAGTGGCCAATTGGGATGTTTAAATTTTCAGACAAACTTTGGAAGAATCTTCAGCAAAGTCTTATTTATTTATTAGTTTTGACTATCTGCTGGCTTCACAAAAGGTGCTTGGAGGGCTTTCACATAATCAGGGGGATAACTAAAGCTACAGGAAGCTGTGATTTCCTTTGTGCCATGGCATTCCCTGAGGGAAAATCGCATCCTGGTGTGCATCACACACAGCAAGACCAGTTGGTCAAGGGAGGGGATTGTCCCGCTTTACTCAGCGTTGTTGCGGTGTCATTTTGGGCACTGTGTGCAGTTCTGGACACACCATCTGAGAAAGATGTGAAGGTGCTTGGATGCTTCCAGAGAAGAGCAACAAAGCTGGTGAAAGGGCTGGAAGGAATGTCCTGTGAGGAGCAGCTGAAGAGTCTGGGCTGGCCTAATATGGAGAGAAGGAGGCTGAGGCACAACCTCATTGCTCCCTGTAGCAGCTTCCTGAGGAAGGGAGTCCCTTTTCTTCCTGAGATCTAGAGATAGGATGCATGGGAATGGTTCAAAATTACCCAGGGGAGGTTCAGACTGGACATTAGGAAGCATTTTTTTACTGAGAGGTTGGTTAAACCCTGGAACAGCCTTCCTAGAGAGGTGGTCCATCATGGAATCCCAGAATGGTTTGGATTGGAACAGACCTTTAGTCTTGTATCATTCCAACCCC
>VXBC01012422.1:324264-345316 GCA_013399945.1 Ploceus nigricollis
TGCCATGGGCAGGCACACCTTCCACTATCCCAGATGCTCTAAGCCCTCTCCAACCTGGCTGTGGGCACTTTCAGGGATCCAGAGGCAGCCACAGCTGCTCTGGGTACCCTATAGCCAGTTCTTTAGCATGGTTTAACTTGGTCATTTAACTGGTCAGGCAGTTGGACTAGAAAGTTGCAGGTCACTTCCTACTGAAAATATTCTCTTCTATTCACATGGCAACCTCCACTTTCCCTCTGTCTCTCCATATCAAACTCCCATAAGTTTTAAAGTATGTCTTTGATGCTCTCGTTTAACTGCTGTCATCAGAATACCTTTAGTGACTGGGGTAAGAAAAAGGAAAGAAAACTTTTCTTTGCATTTATCAAATCTGCACTTAATTGCAAATAAATGTAGATACACTGGGTTAATTTTTGTGTGTGTGTAGAAATTGCATGTTTTCCCTACATGTGCCTGGGTGTCAGGCAGTGAGCAGTGAGTACAGTAGAGGGTCTCAGCCTTCATTTTAACTACTTCTGGTTCAGACAAATTTAAATAGCTCTCAGGCAGAGGACCAGAGCTCCAGGATTACAGAAGATTGGGATAAATGGATGAGAGAATATTCTCACAGCAGTCAGATGAAGGCATTCACCTCTTGATGAGAACAGGCTGCCTTGGCAGGGTGGCAGAGGAAAGGACAGCTCAGAAGTTGAGGAGACTTAAAAGCAGGACCAATTATTTCTTTGAGCAAATTAACTTTTTTCTTTTTCTAGGAGGTTGATACCGCTGACTAATGTGGTTTATTTGGGGGTTTTTTCCTTTTCTTTTTTTTTCCTTTTATCTTCTCTTTTTTCCTTTTGCCAGCCAATACTGCAGCTTCCTCCCTGCCCTCTCAATTTATACCAGCTGCTGGGCAAGATTAGACAGTGCCATGATCAGAGAAGGAATCACTAATGGATGCCAGAAACATGAGTACAAAAAATTCTCAAGTAGCAGGTAGTTTTCGGGCTTCTTCACAGATGTCAGGTTCTCTGTGCTGTCTCTTACAGTATCAAATTACTTTCGGTATATTTTTATTCCAAAGTTCACATTATTGATGGTTAACAAGTGAGCATTTTTATGGTGGTTTTGGTGTTTTGTTCAATTTTTGTTTCTTTCAATTCTCCATCCTCAGTGTGTAGTAGAGAAAGTGAAAAACAAACAAGAAACCTATAAAAATATCTATTGGGATTAAATCCTTGGAGCCTTCTAAATGCTGCTTTCTGACTTTATAAAGACTGAATTTGGTGCTTTGCCATGATGCTTGTCAGTTTTGAGCATCTTTTGTTATCTTAAAGAAGTTGTTCGGTTTCCATGTTTACGTTTCCATCCAGCTGATATTCTGTAATCAGAGAGGGTCCCAGCTGATCCAGTATGAAAGACGGGAACTACCAGACAGAAAGGATCCTGGCACTTTAGTCTGCAAAATACTGATGCTGACCTCTGTTGCTTTGGATCTGAAAGTTTTGGGTTTTGTCACTTTCATGACAAATAACTTTAATAACTTGAAGTTTTAATGGATCATATGGAATTTTTTTCATAATTTAAATTTCTGTTGAATGTCGCTGTGTATTTTGTGTAGTAAGAAGGCAAGAGAGCAGTTTTATTATTTTCATTACCATTATATTCATTACCATGAATAAAGAGAGTGATAGCTTACTGTTATGTATGAATAGTTACCTTTTTTGATTGGGATAACTCAAGTCCACCCTAATTTCCCTGACAAAGTTTTGTAACAGGGCACTCTGCCTTTTAGCTTTTAGAAATGGACACGGTCATGTTGTCATATCAGAATTCAAAATGTTGATCAGATGGCTTTTTATATGAGGGGATTACAGTCTTTTGAAGTGGGATTTTAGTACAGTATGAACTGCAGTTTTGTTTTCCAAGTAAACAGAATACCTGAATAGCACACATGCACACACATACCTTAAATCAAATATGATTTTCATTATTTTTGCAGTAGTGCCTTTTCAAAAATTTCAGTACTGCATTGTAGTTGAAGATCGCCTTTTGCTATAAAGTAAAAGAAATGTGCCCCATAAAATATGCAAAAAACAAAAATTTCAGTAACATATAAAAGTAGATGTAGCTGGAAACCTCGTTTCTGGTGGATCAAATAAGTTTATTTCAAACTCACAAGTAGTCACTGAAAATTGATGTCAATATCTCTTAATGTACATGGTCTTAAAGGAACTCTGCTCTTAAGTCAGGATTTTATTCTGATTTACTTCAGAGGATTTAGTAACAGAAATGCTTAGTCTTCAATTTGATGTAAGTTCTGCTGGTCAAAGTGGCTATGAACAGCCAGGGAGTTATGGGATTGCATTGCTCTTGTTGTGGGTTTAATATCAAACTTCTCAGTAGACAAGTCCAGCTTTGAAAATAGGAATGGCCTATGGAGGGCAGTGCTGCTGGCACTGTGTCACCCTGGGTGTGTCTCCAGAACCTCTGGGTGATGTTTTGGCAAAACTCCTCCTCCACCGCATGCTGTCACGTCACCCCGTCGTTCAGTTAAGCCTAAATACGGTGATGGTGATTATGGGATCAAGTCTTGCTGTTCCCATCTATGGAGAATGTTGACAGGGGTCAAAGATAGTTGCTATCAGTTTCCCTGTGGAGCGAGCCTGGGAGAGCTAGGAGTGTTGACTTGCACAAGAGAAGGCTCCAGGGAGAGCTCAGAGCCCCTGCCAGGGCCTCAAGGGGCTCCAGGAGAGCTNACTGGATGAGCTTTAAGGTCCCTTCCGACCCAAACCACTCTGGGATTCTTCAGTGGAAGACCCATTCAATTTCTTGATAAATCTAACAACATTGAATACCTGGAAGGAGTTTTCTAGTAAGAGGCCTGGTTAAATACAGTAAATGGTAACAATGGACTTAGAACTATTTAAATCTTCAAAGCATCATCATTCAAAATTATGCTCTTTATTCTGGTTTTGGAAAAAAATATGCGACCTCTCCAGGTAGCTGCAAGGGCAGGCTTGTGGGTTGAGTGTTTTCTTTAGTATGGGACCCTATAGATCTTGTAAACCTTGTCCATCCCTGGCCTATGCATTGAATAGAATAGCCTGCCTTGCTCACAGTGTGCTCTGGTCAGGAAAGCAGAAAAGGCATGAAAGCTTAGGAAGTGGCATCCTTGCAGCTTCTTCATCTTCTGACAATTATCATGTCTGCAAATGAAGTGCCAAAAGGGATCTTGTGTTCTTAAACTTCCAGAACAAAGATACGACTGATTTAATCCAGTAGTGTGCGTTGTTTTAAGCAAAGCAGAGGGAGGTATTGATTTTGATGCAGTCTTGGGCTTAGACCCCCACTGATTGCAAAGCTGTTGGTGACACTCTTTTTTGTCCTATTTTTTGCCCGAGGTACACAAATGTCTCAGGAAAGAGTGCTTCAGCCACATGTGACTATGCCGCATAGGGATTTAGAGAGACACTAGCCTGTGAAATGCAGGTGGTTGGGTGCATAACCCCTGGGCCAATTTTCCACCTACGAAGCCATGAAATAATGGGGTTTTTTGATTTGGTGAGAATTCTGGAGCCTGGAGTTCAGGTGTTGTTGGTTCTTGCCAAAGTCAGCAGAAGAAACTTGATTTCATAAATCTCCATGGGAAACTTTCCCAGTTTAGCACTCCATGGGTATATCTGTCCTGGACAGAGCCATGTCCCCTGGCTGCAGATGAGGACAGCAGAGCCTGGTAGGACCATGATGAGCTGACCTTTTTAACCAGCCCTTAACCAAGGGCTGGTTAAAGCACTTTCTGAACGACTTAGAATCACAGAATCATTAAGGTTGGAAAAGATCGTCGGGATTACCAAGTCCAGCTGTAGGATCACTGAGACGCATCATCATATCACATCATCATACTTGGCACACCCTGGGCTGTGCACCATTATGCAGTGAAGTATTTTCTATATAAACCCTATAATAAATAGTTGAGGTTATATTTTCTATGTGTCTCGGAGTTTTCCAGTGATGCAGTTTGTTGCAGGTGAACTACACTAATGAATTTGTTTTCCTTTCCATTATGAGTGGGAAGATATCCTGTGCATAGGCATAGGCAATATATCTCTTACTCAGGTGCATTCAGGGCTGCTTAATACAAATTTTAAATGTTTTATTGCTTGCTCTGTAGTTACTTCATAGAAGTGACTGTACTTCTTCATGGAAAATCTGGCCAGGTCTTAATTGAGTAACTCTGTTAAGATTAAGCATCGCATTTGAGCAACTAGAATTAAATACAGGAATGCTCTACCACTGAAATCCCAGACCACAAGAGCAGTTCACACTTATCAATAATTCAGTGTGATTTTTTTCCCCTTTAAGTCACCTGTCAGTTTTCATGAAAGGTGGTTAAATTTTGTGAACGTTCTTAGGTATTTTTTAAAGGTAACCTTTGTAAATTAGTCTCCTGCATTTAGTGAGAAAGATAAAACTTTTCTTAAGGTGATACTGGGAACAAAAAGTGGTGGGGAGGAGGGAGAGAAATGACACACACACACCCAAAAGAAGCCCAAATTCTTGTGTCTAATGTGTGAGACTTGGCGAATTCCCCGTGCAGCAGTACAGAACCAGCATGTAGGCACAGGGGCAAACAGAACCCTCTGTTTCTTGAAACTGTTTGTTTTATGTCAAACTGCTCCATTGCTTTCTTGGCATTTTCCATTGACTCTTGGCACAAAAGCCAGGGATGTTAAAACATGACTTAGCTTTCTTAAAGGAAAACACCTCTTTTTTCTGTTTTGTCTCCCTCTACCCTTGTCTTTCAGTTATACCTGCCGCCACTTGCGGAGATATGTGTATGTCTTGGACAAACTGTATTTCCCCCACTCCCACTGCTCTACGCTGCAGCATTGCTTCTCGACCCTCAGTGACAATGGAGAGGAACTCTTGTCTTTAACTTGTTCTCACATTCTCAGATCCTATGCTTCCAGGTTATTAACCTCTCCTCTCCAATTACTGCATGCTGCATGCCCTGTGACTGATCTGTGCATGTTTTCAGTTAAGTGATGAATAATTTGAATTTCTAAGGGGATAGTTTGTGTCTTTATGACATCATTTATGTATAATCTAAAAAGTGTGTCAGAAATGGGAGTCTACTAATGGTTTGGTTTGTCTTTTTAAATTTAGAATACAAATTCTTTGGCCTTTGGAAGCTTTAAATGCTTTTTATGTTAAAGTATTTTAATCCATTTCCAAAGCCTTGACATAAGAACTTGAGCTGTGATTCACAAAACTTTCCATTGCAGTTGCATAGTTTGTTTGGAATTGGTGCAGAGGTTACATGCAAGTGTTTAATACTTCTTGACACCCATTGTTTTATTTGTAACATTGTCTATAATTTGCTTTTCAAGAATAGAAATGATAGAGCTTTTGCCTCAAGTTCAGGAAGTTTTCATGGAAGTTAATCACAGGATTGTTTGTGCTGGAAAAGCCCTCCAAGATCAAGTTCAAACATTACCGAGCACTGCCAAGGCCAGCATTGACCCATGTCCCCAAGTGCCCCATCCACACAATTTTTAAATCCCTCCAGAGATGGGGAATCCACTTCTGCCATGGGCAGCTGTGCCAGTGCCTAGCCACCCTTGGGGTTAAGAAATTTTTCCCAATATCCAACCTAAACCTCCCCTGACACAAGCTGAATCCATTTCCTCTTCTGTTGATTGTTACTTGTGACAATTAAAGACCTCTCCTTTTTTGTATGTCTGATTACTTTTAATTATACAGAATAAGAATTATGAGAATCCATCAGCCCCAAATCCCTGTTTGTGATAGGGAATTATAGATGCTTTACAGAAACTGTAAAAAAGGTGAATTTAAAATTAAGTCCTACTTGCCATACTCAAAGGATTTCTCTTAGCTGTTTACTCCAAGTAAAAATTAAAGTTTTACTATTTCATTGTTGATGCTGTGGATAATTAAATATATTAACCTAGTCCCTAGAAGCTTTGAGAAAACAAGGAAAAAAATTGCGTGACAAAATTGATCAGAACATGGAAGGCATCCAGGGTGGAAATACAGCTTCCCAGCTAAGCCAGCATACAATAGCAAGGGACCACACAGTAAACATAAGTAAAACCAGCTTGATTGTCAAGGGAAGAAAATATGGCATGCAAGCTGAAATAGCTCTTTTTGTACAAAAGAAAAAAATTATAGTAGTACAAAATGATGGAGAATTACTCTGAAGATCTCAACAGGACATGAAAATCTAGCTGTCCCAGGGGCATTCTCCAGATTAATTTGGAACAGGGATATGCTATTAATGCAGTCAAAAGCCTGAGATTTCAAAGGCTTATTTAAAAATGAATACTAATAAGTACAGTCTACACTACAATCTTCTTTCAGATGTAATGTTTTACATCTGAAATGATATCCTGAAAATGTAAAATAAATAGTGTAATTCTTCCAGCTTGTTTCCATGAAATTTTGGTAGTTCTGTACAGCAACAGCACTACACATTGAGCTGACAAAATCATCCTTGGGAGACTAAGTGCTTCTCTGTGGATATTGCATCTTTCAGGTGTTCTGTGGATGAAAATGAGCACTCATAACACTGTATGTGTTTTTATGTAACAAGCTTGTGAAGTTTTTAGAGCAAAAACATTCATCTAGTTACTCCTCACTTACACAACTGATGGAGAAATTTTTTACTGGTATCAGTTTCTGAAATGGGGCTTATGCGTCAGTTGAGGTATATTAGAGTACATCAATATGGGAGATTGTGAAATCTCAGATTTTCATTGCAGGTTGTCTTTTTCTGAGATAGGAGGAGAACAGAGGATTTGAAATAGAAATTACTGCTGTAAAAATATAGAGATAGCAGTTTTTTATGGCTAGTTCTCTATTGTTGTTTTGATATTGGATGATTAGAGAAGTACACTCAGGAAATTTGCCTGTCTAAGTCTGTAAGTAGCATCGAATACAACAGCATAATTGAGGTGTCAAAAGCTTTTTGTTTGAATCCAGGCATCCATCCTCTATTAAGTACTACAGTGTTTTATTGTGTGATCAGCCCGTTTAGAGAAGAGATGGAATTTACAAATTACTAAAGGCAGAGGATAATTAATTATGGTGAATCATAAGTCACCACCCCCTCATCCAGTATTTCTGGCAAAGAATATAAATTTTAGTCCAGAGCAGCAGGTCTCTAACGATGCTCTGATACCCACAGATGGTGTTGCCTGTCTTTGTACTTACCAAAGAATTACGGTTTTCATTACTAGTTTGGTAGATTTTATGTGCAAATATATTAATGTTTGCATTAAACATGTTCCAAAGCAGCATGGGCAGCAGGGGAGGAGGGATTCTGCCCCTCTGCCACTGTGCTCAGCTGAGACCACACCTACAGAGCTGCCCCAGNGAGCAGCTGTGGCTGTCCCTGGATCCCTGGCAGTGTCCAAGTTTGGGTAGGGCTTGGAGTCACCTGGGCTAGTGGAAGGTATCCCTGCCCATGGCAGGGGTGTGGTAATAGATGGTCCTTCAGGTCCCTTCCCACCCAAACCATTCTGTGTTTCTCAGGTTTTCAGTGTATTGTGGATGTGTGTGAGAACCTGGTGGTGATGGAGCACAGGCACACCGCATCCCACACTTACTGGACAGCCAACACTGGTTAAAGCAGGGAGGAGGGAATGAAAAATAGCACATATTTTGCTATCCCACCGGGAGCAATCCCAGAGCACCAGTTTTCCAGGCAGCTTTCATTGGGATTTAGTGACAGTGTTGCTTTCGTCTTCTTGCAAATTCTAGAAACATAATGAGTACGATACCCATTTTATTATGTACAGTATTAGCATAGCATAAATATTGGGCCTGGGTTTGTAATGCAAAATTCCTGATATCTAATAATTCTGTTGTGACTGCGCTATGTATTTTTTATTGCAGCATCTGTGCTTTGTGATGTGAGATATGTTTGCCACTATTACTGTTTCCTTTTGCATTTCATATTCATCATGTGATGTTTTAATGCTCGTGTGTGTTCCTGTTTTGTTTTAAACCTCTTTGGGTTGCAGTCAAGCTCAGGAAAATTGCTTTTGAAGGCAGATTGGCTTAGTGCATGTACTAGCAAAGAGGCAGCTAACGAGCAATGATTAGTTCTGGGATGCTGAACAAATTATGGGCAGTTTTAGTTTCATAGTGAGCTTGACGCTGTGTGTGAAAACAGGAAATACAGTTTTGCTGAGCCTGTAAATTGGGTAAATATGTCTTAAAGTTGCAGAGGTAAAATTTATTATGGATTAATTTAAATTAGGGAGTCTTTTTCCAGATAAAAAAGACCAAGAAATATGATATCAAATTGACATTCTGTTTACCCATTTTGCTTATCTTTTATTACTTGATGTTAGGTTTGTTTAAACAGCAAAATGTATCTCATAAGATTATAATGCTCCCTTTCAGAAGTGTTCTGGCATTGTCTGAAGTGTATGGAGAATGGGCTTTGCAGCCATCCTTCTCCCATGCCATCAGAGTCAATGGAATTATGCAATTATATTCATTTAAGAATGTGCCGCCTTAGCGGGATCACGGCCTTGGAGGTTAGCTTTGAGGAATGCTGCTAATTTACTAGAAATGTTTCTGTTCCTGCAACCTGATGCTTAAAGCCAACTTGAATTTATTATCCAGTTTCCAGTTCCTTTTTCCTTGGAGTGCGAGCTGTGCTGGGGCACAGAGCCTGGATCCCAGTCCTGTGTCCTGGTATAGATTACTGACCTGACAATGCAAGAAAGGTGTCTAGGTATCATCCTCAAAAACAGCTTAAGCATTTGCAACTCTGACATATTTTCTTTGACTTTAGTCTGTGAAAGGAAGGTGAGGAAAAACATGAGGCAAACTTATTTATTATTGAACCTTAAATGGCTTTTGCTTGGATTAATGCTATGTGGAGATGTGCAGCAATTAGTATTCTTCCTCGTAATTCAAATGAAGCTTGACAGATGTGAATTCTTTTTCTCTGATAATCCAGAGCATTTGTTGCCATTGAGTTTTTAAGCTGTTAGTGTGAAAAACTCACCCCAAGTTAGTGCAAGTAAAATAGTCAATACATCAGCCTTGCTTAGAGTCATTAAATGCTTTGGGTTGGAAGGGACCCTAAAGTTCATCCCATTCTACCCCCTTCCAGGGACACCATCCACTGTCCCAGGTTGCTCCAAGCCCTGTCCAACCTGGCCTGGAACACTTCCAGGAATAGGACAAACATTGATCTTTACTTCGCTGTGAGCTTAACCTGTCAGAGCTTTCATAAATGGGCCCACATTTGTCATAAGGTTAAAAGTAGAGTAATGAAGATGGCAGAATCTGGATCTGTCACAGGCAAAAACCAGCTTCACTTCATTTATCACTAAAGCAAGCTATTTTTGGAATAGTAGATAGCATAGTTTAAAATATTTTTCCCCAAAGAAAAATTTATTTCTCCAATACATGTAAAAAATGGGTAGATTTAAGCACTTTTCAGAAATAAACAAGCTTGGGTTTTTTGTAACAATACTGAGTAAAAGCATTCTTTTCCCGCAGGATATTTAAACAAGATTCTGCACTTTGCTTTCAAAGCTGGCATTTTACCAATGATCTTTTTCCTTCTCTTTTTCCTTTCTGTTTCCCCAAACACCATTCAATGGTCTTTGGTCAGCATCCTGCCAAGCTGAGAGGCTGATGAGAGCTGGAGTGGTACCATTCAGGGACTGCAGTGTCATTGCATTATCAGAAAGTACCATTATGGGTGGGCTGGGAAATTTTTCTTGTTATTGAAACATATGGCATAATATCTCCAGCTTTTAGTGTCAGAGTTGGAAATGGTGCATTTTTGTAACAGCAAACAATTTTTTTGTCTTAATGCTGTGCCACTGATAAATTCTAACTGTTTCCATTACCAATGTTAAACCTGAAGTCTCAAAGGTGGTCTTTTTCCTACTGGGTTTAATATGCACGGTTTTACTTTTTATTTTCAATGCCTGCCCAGTGCTGTGAGTTGTTGCAATAGTCAACCAATAGTCATTGAATTCAGTGGTTATAGTGTATTTTAAACTTCAGTCTTAGGCAGACCATGGAACAGCTGACAGAATTTAATTAAGTCACGTAAGAGGTAAATAGAAGCAAGAACAAGTGAAAAAAGACAAAAGAAAAAAAGACAATCAAACTGCATTAATATTTCTTCAAGAATTCAGGTTGGTTTGTTAATACCCATATGCTGAGATTTCTCTAGAGTGGCTTGTAAATTTCTGTGGAAACTCTGTTCTCTGAGATTCCATGCAGGATGGTTTGTGGGGCTCAATTTCTGAGCTGGGGGCACAGCTCAGGAGATGAGGCTTTTTTTTGGCTGCTGCGTTGGTGTGGATAATTTCCCCAAAATCCAGCTCATTTGATCATTTTTCTTTGCGGGGGAAAAAAATTAAAAAAAAATAAAGGTCAGAAGTCTGTTGAATGAATATAATTTAATATTTTATTGCTTTGTGATTGTGATTTTTAGTCAGCTGCTCATAATTTTATTGAAGGCTCTGAGTTGTTTATTATAGAAGGATCACTTTACACTCAACATCGAGTGACTTGGCAGAGCAGAATTGTTTATAAATAATTCTATTACAGATTATTTATTTTTGTACTGCACAGCATAGCGATCAAGGAACCAGTGAGATATAAAATCAATGGTGTGGGTATTCATTGGATGAAGAACTGCCTGGCTTGCAGGTCTCAAATACAGTTTAACTGGGTGCTTGTCAGCTGGGTGCATGTCTAGTTGAAACCCTCTACATTGATTTGTTAAGTCCTGCCCTACTTAAAATTAAGTATCAAAAATAGTTTTTAGGGAAGGAGTGATCAGTGAAGGGGAAAGATTGCTGATATAAAAATGTAATTGTCTGAGCTTGATGAAAGCAAGGTGTATTTTCGTAAAGCTGTTGGAGTTCCACGCACATAGATCATGCTACAAGATAAAAGGAACAGGTTGACTTTGAAAGAAATCAGAAGTACTCTATGGCATTTTAATTTAAGGAGTTTACTCCTTAAATTATTTGGAAGATTAAGGGTAAATAAATCCTTCAATAAGGGGGCTCTTTAATAAGATTTGTCAGGGGAGGTTTAGGTTGGAGATCAGGGAAAGGTTCTTCCCCCAGAGGGTGCTGGCACTGCCCAGGCTCCCCAGGGAATGGGCACAGCCCTGAGGCTGGCAGAGCTCCAGGAGCATTTGGACAGCGCTGCCAGGGATTGTTGGGGTGTCTGTGCAGGGCAGGAGCTGGACTGGGTGATCCTTGGGGGTCCCTTCCAGCTCAGGGTATTCCGTGATCCTATACCCGTGATCCTATGCAAAAGTACAATGCACTCCAGTAGATGGAAAGCAAACCCAGCTGAGACTGGTCCATCTTTTTTTACATGGTATATGAGTCACTGGAATAACAAGGGCTCTGGATTTCCCTAGACTGGAATTTTTAAATGAGATTGGATGTTCTCCTAAAAGATATGTCCAAGTCCAGCCAAAGCTATTGGACTTGAAGGAGGAAGTAGCTGAGGGAATTCCTATGGCTTGTGTCAGATGAGTGGATCAAAGTGGCTTCTTTTGGCATAAAAAATGGAAGTTACAGGCAGATTGCCATGCAGGATTTTGTTCATTTGTTTGCCTTACAAATTGCTTTAAAAGGCTGCATTTTGATTTGGAATCTTCCCATTAAAAATTATATCTTCTCAGGTTCCCCAGGTGATTTGACCCAAATAGTAAAAACAGCACAGGATGCCAAAACTCTACATTCTCATGTACAAAGAATGAAATCGAATGGGGAAAAATTGCAAGAGTGCTGTTCTTTCTCTATAATAATCTTTATTCCTCCCACCCTGGTAAAAATCTATCACAGACATGTTCTAGATGCATTCTCATGTGAAGCTAAAACACATCTTGATCAGTTGGAATTATTTTAAATTGGATGCTTATGAGCCCACATTCCCATGAGATGAAACTGGAACAAAATTACTTTCACGCATTTCCATTGTAGCAGTATGTTCAGAGATTGGGGGTTTTGCATTCCTATGTAAAGTCTGGCATTTAATCAGCATTGGGAGGATGTCTTATTCTTTGGTAAGTATGTAAATAAGCTATTGTTTTGGGAGTAAAAGAAGAAGAATGCCATAGCTTGTCTGAAGAGTTCAGGAGAATGCTAACAAAATGCGTGTCAGTCTGAATATACTGAAACAGCTTATAGCTGAAAGGAGAAAGAATTTATGCTCATCTCAGCCAGTTTTATCCTTAGACTAAAAAACCTTGCTGAGGTCCAGCCCCTCTGTAGTCTCTGCTAACTTCCCTGGTTGCATCTCTCTAGCAGCTTCCTTAAGTCAGTGCCACTGGCAGCAGGGAGTGCCCTGCAGGTATTCTTGGCTTTCTGCATCTCGGTGATGCACTCCTGTCTGTTTTGATTTCCCAAACAGCATTGCATGAACTTTGACTAGTGAAAGCAGCTTAATAAAATATTTAATTAATGCCTAAATATAGAAAATTATTCACTTAGATAATAACAAACATATGTTACTGATTCAAAAGTCTTCCAGTTTGTCAAATTAAAGAAAATACTGACTGCAGCTAGAGTTGTCACAATTGATAATTTTAATTAAGATGTTCCAGTCAGAATGCCTGAAGTATCAGACTGTATATATTTTTCCCCCTTTTAAGTAGGAGTATCTACAGCTTGATATCAGTTGAGAACTAAATGTTTAAACCATATTCATGGGTCTCTTGAGAGAGATCTGGGTGTCTACCCAGAACTGGGCAGTACCCTCAGTACTAAAATATTTCAAAGAACTTTGCAAACCTTGAGTAACAAATGATTCACAAGAAGAACAGTGCAGCAAACATCTTTGCAGGTGTCTCCTGGAGACAGAGATGGATGAGCTTAAGGGATTCAAATCATGCATATGAACAGTGGTGATGAGGGAAATTTTAAATTTTGATCAAGGACTCTGAAGAACAGAAGCAGCAAGAAATTAATTTTGTTAATGTAGAGGACAAGAGGTTTAAAGTTTTACACTTTTAAGGTTGGATGCAAAGTGTTTCATTTCATAAAATATATAAAATTTTAGTTCAGCAGTTATTTTTAGTCAATAACCCCAAGAATCAACAGTGCAGTTAAAAATGAGAGAACCTCACAACATACTCATAGCTTCATAGGAGGCTTTCACTTGAAACATAATTTGGTTAGTGGGATGTTGTACATAAGAAGGATATCTGAGTGGTCTGCTGATGTGGGGCTGGTATATTAGTTTAAAAGTGATGAGTCCAGGAGATAAACCTTATACAGTGAAACCCAGGGTGTTTTCCAGTAAGCCCGAATTGTCTCAAACCGGATGTTATGATATGTGCTGCAGAGATGTTCTGCACAGGAGCCATAGGGATGACCTGGTTAGTGAAAATACCTGAGAGTTTATATTCTTCTAATTAACTGCAGCTGTAGATAGCATGAGTTTGGAAGTTTGGTTTCTTTTGATTTTTAAAAAAAATCTTTTTAAAAATACTTGATTAACAGTTTAAGTGATTAGGGGCATCATCCTCATGGTTCTCCTTCTGAAGTAATTTTGGGTAGTCTCCCAGCTGCCCAGCTGTTGAATCTATATCAGTGATTCTCCATCAAAAAGGCAGGTGCCTCCAGTGAGGGGTAGTAAGCACATTACAGCAGAGGCAGAGCCCCGGGCTGCTACATCCTGCAGACCTGGCCTGGCTCCCCACATGGCTGGAATAAGGATGGGGAGGAAAAGAATAGGGAACACTGCTGAACTGCTTATTGAAGGTGTAACACCTGAAAAATTGGAAACGAGCATCTGGATCCATTCATACTGACTTAAGTGACCCAAACCATTCCAGATCTGCAGAATTAATAACACTGTAAGAACGACTCCTTCTGGTCTTTTAATTTCTGGCTTCTATTGAGAACATCTGAAAACAACAACTATTATGTCTTCTCACATTTTGGTATCGCCCTTCCTCGCCACAGCCTATTTGACCAAGAAATGCAGAGAGAGGCTTGGGGGGAAGATTTAGTCAGCTCTTTATTCCAATCCTCCAAAGGATTGATTTAAATTGTGTAAGGAGTTTTCGGATCCCCACTCTGCAGCAGGATGTAGGGGGTGAGAGCTGTGAGCTATTCTTAAGTGGTTTTGTTCTTTCGTGTTTGTAAGCTGAATTTATGAGAAAACATTGATGAGAATGCTCCCACTGCAACAGCCACAGTTCAGAAAAAGCAGTGGGAGAGGAAAATAAGAACAACCACAACTGGTTTCCAAAGATGACTAATCCTCCAGCCCCAGTGTAACCTCCAGGACAATGATTAGCATTTGGCTTTTCTTCTGCTGGAAAAATTTTCTGGGGCGTCAGCCTAGCTGAAAACTGGTTCAATACATGTAACTAATGAAAGATTTTAAAGTTACAATTTTATGTTCCTGCCTTGTGCACTTGGTTACTTTAAATACTTCTAGGTGCATGAAAGGCAGTATTACATTTTGCCTGTATTCTGTATTAGTTACCAGAATATTTTATAAATGAGGAAAATCTAATTTTATAGATGAGATATGGTCAGGTACCTCTAACGGACCTGTTAGCAGTAGTGTGATAGAGTTTTTGACTTCCAGTTGGTGAAAATTCAGTGATTGCTCCTCAGTTTTGCAGAAGACTTTTAAGGGAATTCAACATGGATATTTTCCTTTTCACCAGAGTGAAACAAGATGCAAGTCCTTGCTTTTAGTGTGACATTCACTCAGCAAAAATTAAAAATTGGTGTTTATAAGAAACTTCCAATGTAATAAATAAAATCAGATCTTTCCGATGTTGCATTCTTGTAATTAATCAACAAGCCATCCTCTTGCTACTGCAGGATTTTACCCTGAAGTATGTGTTCTGTATTTCCCAGAGTGCTTTGTAGTGCATTTGCGGCTTTACAGGTTTCTACATTGACTTGGTATTCGTTCCCATCAGACAGTTTTCCTTGCATTTTACTGTTTATTGAGTTGTGCTCAATGTTTGTGCTCCGTGATTTCAGGGAAGCATCAAAGTGCCTAGTTAGGAAGCATCTTTGGAGATTGTCATGTCCAAGGGCAGGGTCACCAAGAGCTGTATGCCGAGGCTACGTCCAGTTGATGTTTAATATCTCAAAGGATGGTGACTCCACAAGCTCTCTGTGTAACTTGTGGTTTTTCTCTTAACGGTTAAATGCAATTTCCTATATTGCAATTTGGGCCCATTTCCTTTTGTCTTTTCTCTGGGCATCAGTGTGTCTGGCTTCATCATCTCTAGACCTTCCCATCAGAATCCCAGAATTACAGAACCATCTAGACTGGAAAAGACCTTTAGGTCATCAAATCCTACCTATGATCTAACACCACCTTGTTACCTATCAGATATTTGTATGTTCTGAGACCCCTGTGAGCCTTTTCTTCCCAGGCTAATCACAGGTCTCTCAGCTTCTCTTTGCATGTCAAACACTCCAGTCCCTTCGTCATCTTTGTGGTGTTTTGCTGGACCTGCTGCAGTGTGTGCATGTCCCTGCTGCTGGGAGCCCAGTGCTCCAGGTGAGGCTTCCCAGTGCTGAGCAGAGAGGGGGATCACCTCTTCAGTGGGCTGGTGGTGCTATGCCTCATGCAGCCCAAGGTGCCCAGGGCTTCCTTTGCTATGAGGGTCAGTTGCTTGTGTACATTCAATTCTGTGCTCCCTAGGAGCATGGGGGCCCTTGCTGCAAAGCTGCTTTGTATGTGGTTGACCCTCAACACCCAGGATCTGATACATCCCTTCATAGCTTCACAAGGTTTCTCTTGGAGTGTTTATCCAGCCTGTCCTTGTCCCTCTAGCAACACAACCATCATGTGCATCGGCTTCTCCTCCCAGTTCTGTATCACCTGCAGATTTGCCAAGACTGCAGTCTGCCCCACCAGCTGGGGCATCAGTGGAGATGTTGGAAAGCATTGGTCTCAGAATCCCAGAGTGGTTGGAAGCGATCTTTAAAGGCCATCTTGTTCCACCCCCTGCCATGGGCAGGGACACCTTCCACTAGCCCAGGCTGCTCCAAGCCCCATCCAACCTGGCCTTGGACACTTCCAGGGATCCAGGGAGGACAGCCACAGCTGCTCTGGGCACCCTGGGCCAGGGCCTCCCCACCCTCACAGCCAGCAATTCCTTCCCAATATCCCATCTGTCCCTGCCCTCTGGCCCTGGGAAGCCATTGCCTGTGTCCTGTCCCTCCATGCCTTGTCCCCAGTCCCTCTGCAGCTCTCCTGGAGCCCCTTGAGGCCCTGGCAGGGGCTCTGAGCTCTCCCTGGAGCCTTCTCTTGTGCAGGTGAACAGCCCCAGCTCTGCCAGGCTGGCTCCAGAGCAGAGGGGCTCCAGCCCTGGCAGCAGCTCCGTGGCCTCTTCCAGAATGAATGCATGGGGTGCACCACTTCAGGCTGGGCTCCAGCTGGACTTTGTACTGCTGACTGTAGCTCTCTGACCTCTAGAGTTTAGTCAGGTTTCTGTCCACCTCCCTGTTCATTTATCTAGTCTCTACTTCATCACTCTGTTACAACTTGGCTTAATTGTAAAATACGATAGTCTGTGTTTTGTGAAGCAATTTGCTTCAATATCTGGGATAATTTTGGCCTTGCATTAAGATTTCAGATTACACCACCGGGGTTGGGAAAACTCATCTGTGATCTATGCGAGCACTGCTGAAGCACCTCCAGTGCTGGGGACAGCTCTGGGCCCCTCAGGACAAGAGAGACATTGAGGGGCTGGAGCGTGTCCAGGGAAAGGAATGGAGCTGGGGAAGGGGCTGGAGCCCCAGGAGAGGCTGAGGGAGCTGGAAAGGGGCTCAGCCTGGAGAAAAGGAGGCTCAGGGGGGACCTTGTGGCTCTGCACAACTCCCTGACAGGAGGGGACAGCTGGAGGTGTCGGGCTCTGCTCCCAGGGAACAGGGACAGGACGAGAGAGAACAGCCTCAGGCTGGGCCAGGAGAGGGTCAGGCTGGACATCAGGAGGAATTTCCCCATGGAAAGGGTGGTCAGGAATTAGAAGGGGCTGCCCATGTAGTCCCCATCCCTGGAGGTGTCCACGGAATGACTGGACATGGCACTCAATGCTCTGGGCTGGGGGACAAGGTCGGGCACATCTTGGACACTGTGATCTCTAAGGTTTTTTCCAACCTAAATGATTCTGTGGTTCTGTCACCTGGGTAAATTGAAATTCAGAGCAATGTTTGTACATGCCTAGAAAGACTCTTACTGTATCTCTTCTGAATATCTCATTGAAATACAGTTTATGTTTGATCCTATAGCCTAGCAGTTGTTTCCCAAGCGGGAGCAGAATTAACATCCCAACCCATGGTGGTTGTACTTGGTTTTTGTACAGTATAGAATATGAAATTTGTTAGTGTTCATTTTATCATCATGAAGTCAGTTCCTGGAAGTGTTGTCTTAACTTTGGGAAAAACAGAGAATGACCTGGAACATCACAGAAATGTGCCTTTTTAAAAAGTGCATTTTGGGGAGGGCAATGTTTTGGAATTTAGGAGGATTTCTGGATTGTTAGAGGCAGAAAGAATTACACAGCAGAATAAGATTTATAAAACTGAGTGGGAGGTAAAGCTCAACCTCTTTCTCTGTGGGAAGGAGGTTAATTTCCAAATAAATTGAAGACAATGTAAATTTAATTACTATGCAGCTTGAAGGACTGGGACTTAAAAGCTATCATGTTAGTTTTTAAGATGGAAAAATATTGCACAACTGCAAGAACACTGAAATAAATAACTAAATCAAATCTGTGTTAGTTGTCCCACCAATTTTGAGGCTTGAGGATGTCTGAAGACAATAAAATAACCTCTCTTCAGAATGACAGGTTCAGCAGTGGGTAAGGTAATTTCAGATGACAGTGTATGTGGGAAATAATGACATATTTCCTACTGAAAAGTAATGAACAATAGCTTTAAAGCTTTATCTAAATAAAATCTGCTTTTTCTTAATAAGGGCTATTCATGCCCATGTAACATTTCATTGGTATTGTCTGTAACATCTTTTTCACTGAAAAATAAAATTGAAAACATTGACAGGCAGACTAGACTGGAGAAACAGGATTGCGTTTCAGCTCTGTCAAGGTTGGATTGTGAAACTTGGCTAAGATGTGACTTTTGGTAGATATGGAAAATATTTTAATAAAAGATGAGGGGACCGTCCAAGCCGGGCATCCTTCAGGATGCTGACAAACCTTTTCCTGCTATAAGCTGCAGTGATTTTGATCACACATGTTTATTTGGGAGAACAGTGGTGGTGATGGAGACAAAAGCTGGGAGAATTCAGTGCTCCAAACATTTTTCCTTCCTTAAAGGCTTCCAGATTATCCGTTCCAAGATTGTCATCTTCCTGCAATGATGAGTAGTTCAGAGCATTTTGAGCTGTAGTGTATTCCTAAATGCTTTTGTACATGCTGAGACCATGGTATATTCTTGATACCTATATGCTTTTCACTGCAGTTCTGTTTTAACCTTTCTAGGTCCTTGCTCTACATTTAATGGAATCATTTAGGCTGAAAAATCCCTCTAAAAGCATCAAGTCCAACCATTCCCCCAGCACTGCCAAGGTCACCACTAATCCATGTCCCGAAGTTTCACATTCACAGAGCTTTTAAATCCCTCCAGTGATGCTTCACAGGTTGTTTCCCCCCACCTTTTGTTTGTTTGTTTGTTTGTTTGTGTGGGTTTTGTTTGGTTGTTGTTTGTTTTGTTTAATTTTCTTTTTTCTTATGAGCTATAGAACAAGGGAGGAAAATCACTAAGCTGTGAATTTGGGATGTGATGTCAGGGAGGTCAACTTTACTGTCCATAATAAAGATACATGGAAAAGGAAGAAAGTGAAAGGCCCTGGCGTTATCTCTCAGACATACATAGGAAAGGACATGGGTATTGTTGAGAGGCTGGAGCTACCAAGAAGAGAGAAATAAAGAAAATAAAGAGAAATGATAAATAGCAAGAGTTAAAAAAATGCTGTGGGCTGATTTCCTGGGATGTTGGCACAGCATTTACACTGAACTGGGCAAGGGCAGGCTGGGACTTCCTAAAGCCAAGTTAACCTCCGTGTAGGTCATTAACTGTAGCTTTTTCCATAGTGAATTGCACTCTCATTAAATGCTTCATTATCCCTTGTTTTGTTCAGCATTCACTGCAGTTGGGTTCCGATTGGATATTAACATCCCTTACAAAAAATTTAATATTCTTGATAAATTTTTTCTTTTGGTGATGCAGTATTTTTCAGGAAGAAAATACCTATCTTTAATTTCCTATCTATTTTAACCTCAATTTTCCTTTGTAAAGTGGTTTATTTTTGATAGGCTACCTTTTGCATGTTTGTTTCAAAGAACAGAAATGCACAGAAGTGCATCAAAGGGAATGATGTTGACATTACAGTGAAGGATGTAAACAATTTTTATTTGAGATACATATTTTTCAAGTACTGTATTGTTACAGCATGTCTTTAGTTATAGATAATAAACTTAATCTTGGTCTTGTATTGAAAAACACTTGATATGTTACATTATTTGATGTTACGTTATCTGACATTATCCTGTGTTTTTATTGCATTTTTCCTTTTTTCAAGTACTAGTATGCCTTCATGTGCTTCTGAAAACATTTAAGCATTTAATCTCTTGGAAAGTATATTGATCTGTGCATCAGTGCTGTTTGCAGAGAGGAAAAATATTTCCAAAAAATACCGTGGGAGGAAGGTGTGGGTGTTTTATGTAGGTGCATACACTCAGTCATAGGATCCCAGAGTGGTTTGGGTTGGAAGGGGCCTTAAAGCTCATCTCATTTCATCCTCTGCCATGGGCAGGGACACCTTCCACTAGCCCAGACTGCTCCAAGCCCTGTCCAACCTGGCCTTGGACACTTCCAAGGATCCAGGGACAGCCACAGCTGCTCTGGGCACCCTGTGCCAGGGCCTCCCNTCCCAGGGGCTGCCCTGGCCCAGGTGCAGCTCCAGCACTTGGCCTCGTTAAACCTCAGATGTTTCCATGGGCCGCTGCTTGAGCCTGTCTGGATAATGTGATACCAGATATTGTAGTGTGAAGTTTGAGTTCATTATCACGTACAATACCTAAAGTCCTCTTCTTTATTCACTTCAGAGGTATTTTGTGCCTGGCATGATTTATTCAGAAAGGAATGCATGAGCAAAATTTGAAAATTGAAATTCTGTATTTACTGGTTTGAATACACATGCCTTGGAAATTGCAGTTTGTGTACCAAGATTGAACATCCTGTGTGAAATTCCTGATGAAGGTGTAGGGGGAATGATTAAAATTCAGCTCCAACTTCAGCTTTATAGTAGTGCAGCTCAAACTGTGTATTTTTTATGTCTGGAAATTCAGTAAAATGAGATATTTGAGCCAAAATCACTAATATGAAATGGATGGAGACACTCCGTTGAAAGAGGTGGTAATACACTCAATATATTATGCTTTATGCATATTTTACATTTAAAATTGACTTCATCAATATTGGAATTTGATGAAGTTCAGGAAATAATAGATTAAGGTTTTATGAAAGTTCAGGAAATAATAGATTAAGGTTTTATGAAAAGTTTTAATTCACCATCTTGGTTTCAAAAGTGAAACACAATCTTTAATGAAGTAATTGTTCATTGTGCTTTGTTTTGAATGTAGAGTTATTCACTGGTTTGGGTTTTTTTTACATTGTCTTTATTCTTTGTGTGGCCTCAGGCACACCGAACACATGCCATCAAACTTTATCCAGAAGACAAAAAATGCTCATTTCCTTAATAACTGTTCTTTTTAGTGTCCGTGGTACTCATAAAAGTTCTCAGTGGTTCACAAGTGTTCACAGTGAAAATACAAATTATTTATAGATAGAGATTTGGGAAAAAAGATTTCTACCCACTATAAACAGTTATGTAAGTTATCCACAGATATAAATATGTTATCTGTCTTTTTTTCCTTTATGGAGCACTGGAAGTTTAGAAATGGCCTTATTGTTATGCAAAAGAGAGTCCTTGCATCCAAAATTATTATATCTGGGAGAACATTTTAGCTGTGACACTT
>VXBC01012422.1:345340-378492 GCA_013399945.1 Ploceus nigricollis
TAGCTGTGACACTTATGTCAGGTTTGAATTTTTGGTCATTTCTGTAGTATCCTTAGCAATGGCTTTATTGTAAAGTTGATTGGTCCAACTGATTTTCTTTATTTCTTAAAAAAAAAAAAAAACTTTCCAATTTGTTAAAATTTTAGAGGTTTTATGTCAGTAGGATAACCAAACAAACTGTAGTGATGAGGGAGAGAAAGCTAGAGGCTTTCCATGCCTACTAGCAGAATCACTGTGGAGGGAGAAAGATGTGATCAGGAAGAACAGCTGGCCAAAGACAAGGTCAGTCCATGAGGAAAGGAGTAAACTCCTTCCTGTGGAGCNTGAGTCTGTGATATTATTTCCAAGTTTCAGAGGAGATTGCAATTAATTCATTGTAACTGTGCCAGGGCACTAAAAAGCCAAACTCTTGCTGAGCCTACGGGGCTGCATAGGGACAGGATGGTGCCAGAGGTGAGCGCCATGAGGGCTCCAGGTACTGAACCAGGGCTCCAGACTCATGTTCTGCTTAAATCTCAGAACAAAGAGGGCTATTAGCAACACCCATACTCTGTGACCTTTTGCCTGCAGAATGAGTCTGTTGTCTCCTAAAGTGGATCCAGATTCTTTCCTGTCAGAATGAGTGTTGAGGGCACAGCAATTCTCTTTCCAAGTGTAGCAAGCACCCAAATACATACAAATACATACAAATGTGCTTGCACAGCCAGTGTGTTTGAGCAAAACTTTGCCAAATCCGAGCTGCTCAAAGGACAGGGATTTGGACCTTAGGTTGCATGACAGCACTATCTTTCTAATTTTCATGTTGTTATTTCTTTGTTAGGAGTCTGTTGTTGGGGTTTTGGATGAGAGTTTTTCTCAGGATGCTTTCTCCAGCAATTTCCTCTGATTCTCACCCACAGAGTCTTGCCCTCAGTCAAGGCAAATGTCATCTCTCAGCAGCTATGGGACACTTACCCTTATTGAATTAAGTGCAAGTAGATAAGATGGAAATGTTATGGGCTCTGCCCATTTGATATTCTTATAAAATAGTAACAGGACGAACACAGGGATCATTGAAAGGAATTACATGCATACGTTGAGGCACCTAAAACAGGTTTGAGGATTTTTAGCTCAGAATAAACCTTGTAATTAATCTGAGCTTTGCAAATATATATTCTGTTTCTACTGGACTGCACTGATTTTCCTCCCTTAGCTTTCAGCCTTTCAGAATTAAGTTTCCGGCTTGCCACTCTCTTGAAAAGCACAGGAGAGAGATGGTGCTCAGCAAAGCACTGCCCTGTCAAGTCAAAATCATCATGTTCTGTAGGATATGCATGCAGGAGCTCAGTCCATGGTAGATCACAGTCTGCTTACTGAGTTTCTACTTCAATACAACCTAGAGTTAGGTCCTAGCCTGCCTCTGCCCTGTAAGTGGAATGACGAGGATGTTATTTGGCATGCCAGACAAAAGGGGAATAAAACGATCTGTACCAAGATACCAGGGAAAGAATTTACTGCTTTCTGTTCCTTTTACTTCTCTAGCAATAGGAGCATCCATTTCCCAAAACTGGCTGGAAAGTTGCCATGAGATGCCGAACAATTTATGCCTTTAGTTGAAAAATACATTTCCTGGTCTCTGGAAATTAAACTCTTGGCTTATTTTGTAAATATTTACTTTTGTCTTGCCACATCGAATTCCTTTCTTCCATATTGTTTCTAGTGTCATTGTCTTTCTAACTCCATTTTGGCAGGAAATCCTGTTCATTAATGCAAAGCCTCCCTTAATTGTTCTAAGTTGTTTCTGATTTTGCTTATATACCTACAAGTGTATGGTGACTTCTTGTTTTTCTACTTAATATAACAATATTCTAAATAATACTGTTATCCTCTGTGAGGCAGAATTTGGTATGACTTTGTAGCACATGACTTACAGATCTCTGCTCATATGTAAGCAGTGGCAGATAAAAGGGTACTCTTTAAAATTAATGAGATGTTTTGTCATGAAGATATCTTGAAGTATCTAATTTATTAGGATCAAGTTTAGGATTGTAGAATTAAAAGAGTGGCCTTTTATGTTTGCTGTTTAACAGGGAGATGGGATAGAAATAATTTTCTTACCCAGGCTGCATTAAAACCATTTGTGATGCCAGAGAGCAGCTCAGATGAATGACTTTTTACATGGGCAGATACCAACAAGACAACTTTAAACAGACAGAGGGCAGGTTCAGATTGGATATTAGGAAGAAATTCTTTATTTAGAAGGGGGAGTGAGGGCCTGGCACAGGGTGTCCAGAGCAGCTGTGGCTGCTCCTGGATCCCTGGAAGTGTCCAAGGCCAGCTTGGAGGGATCTTAGAGCACCCTGCGCTAGTGGAAGGTGTCCCTGCCCATGGCAGGGGTTGGAACTGGATGAGCTTTAAGATCTCTTTCAACCCAAATCACTCAGAGGTTCTATAGTTTGGAATTTGCCCTGAAATAGCTGCCAGCTGTGGCACACAGCTGTTTCCAAGGGGACACAAACTTATATTTTAAGAAGGCACAAGATAAGAAAAGCAGAAAAAGGTGTGATTACTGTCCAGCAAAATCAGAACATGGCAATACCCTCCTCATGTGAATGTTGTACTGTCTGGGAGTTCTTTTCATTCCCTGATCCCTTGAACCCTCTTTGTCCATCAGTGTGGCCCATGCAAACCATGTTACTTACATCCATGATGTTTGTGGAGTCTGCACACTGTGAGTCTCTTGATTTCACATCATCTCCACAAGCCAGGTAGACCTAATAGTAAATATAGCAAATCTTTATTCAGCAGAATTTAGTCATGTTTCGCTTTACAAGATTAGAAAGCAAGATATAAAGTGCATTCTTACTTTCTGTTTATTCTGTTATTTAATATTTTAATTGGTTAGGTTCTGTTTACTGGGATCCTAAATGTCTCCCAGGCTTTAGACTTGGTCTCAAATGAATAAGAGGAGTGCCCCTCTATGGAGTAAATGACCCTGCAAAGGCCTTGGAATTCTCCATGGCTATTGTCTCTCTTTATTTCTATTTATGTGCCATTGTAGCTTGGATAATTTGAATGTGGAGTGCCTCAAGGGCTCTTTAATAGACATGAGCACAGGGGAATTAGGGATTTTTCTCTGCATTTATTTGTACTAAATGGATTTCTCCCAGTGCTGGGTTCTTTAAGTGCTCACAGAGCACTTCTCCATTGCCCACAGACAGGCACTTGCTTACAACCTGTCCCCCACACAGGTCTGTGGGACAATGCATTTATTGTATTTCAAGTGGAGCAGCACAGTGCATTTATTTTGTTCTGATGTCTCGTATGACCCTTCACAGACCTTGGTTCAACCAGATGGGCATTTCAGGTTGTTTGCTTGGAGATGTCTCTGCTGGGACATATCCATGTCTAGAGTTCTTGTGCCACAGCACACACCTTTTTTTGCTGTAATCCTTTTAAAAAAATAGGTCAAACCCAAGAAGTGTTCCTTACATATACAGAAATCAAGGTATGGTTTTAACTTTTAGATGTCAGGTTTTGAAAAGAAAATATTTTTAGAGCTTTTATTTAATATGATTGTCGCATCGTAAAATCCTTTTGTTTAAAAGGAGTATTTTTAGTGTAGCAAGGTTTTGATGTTTAGGGCTTTATATTTAAGTCTTTAAAATAGAGAGCAATAGTACGTTTGGCATGTATATAGGAAGAGTGAGAAAAAGCAGCATAGAGTATTGCTGAATTTTTTGAGAACATTCATCCTCAAATTTTTTGATCCATGGAACTGGTTTTTTTCCATTACCAGATAGTGGTTTGTGTTTGGGTGCTGTTCAGTTTGTTGGCAGCACTTCTGAACTAGGAGAGTGAGCATAAAAAATTCAGAACATCTGAATTTCCAAACTTCAAATAAATTCTGTGGAGAGGTGCTTTAGTCCTCAAGTAGTTCTTTACTCAGCACATATAGAATATTTCTAGATATTCAGGTAAATGATCGTTCACCTTTAGAAGCTCAGTAGTGGTTTGAATTGTAAGAAATCCAATCCTTACCCCTTCTTGCTGTTATATAACATGATCTGACTTTCCTCTGCTAATGTCATCAGTTTGTTTCTCTCCGTGCCCCGTTTTTTCAGGCTTCCATCTCTTTCTTTGTATCACACCATCAGTCTAAGCTCATCCCATACCCTAGGTATTGAGGTTGTCTTCTTTCCTCCCAGGTTTTTCTTCCCTCTCTGCCATTGCTTTGACAGTGCAAATAGGAATTTACTGCACCTTGAGCCTGGCTCCAGCCTCCTTTGTAAGGAGGTCTGTGCTCATGTAATGACAGTTAAGTTTCTAATAACTCCTCTTTTTTATTATTCTGGTATCTTGTTGAATGCTCTGTAAGCAAGCTTCCTTTCTCCATTTGCATATTTTTGATTTTTTGGTCAAATCACTCTTCTTTTCTCAAATCCATTAAATAAATGAGTTTTCAAGAATTTCATGGAGAAGTATGTTTTCTGGTTTAGAGCCTGTGCATCTTCATACAATTGTTTCAAAATCTTTCATGCTGGATGCCAGGGGCACTTGTTGCACAGCACAACTTTACTGGTTATAAAATCATAGAATTGTTTTGGTTGAAAAGGACATCTAAGTTTGACTCCAACCCTGTTCCCCAGACTGCCCAGCCCACCACTGCCCCATGTCCCCAGCTACCACATCCACATGGCTTTTAAACACCACCAGGGATGGGGACTCCACCACTGCCCTGGGCAGCTGTGCCAGGGCTGGACAGCCCTTTCCATGGAGAAACTTTTTCTTATATCCAAACTAAACGCCCTGGCACAACCTGAGCCATTTCTGCTTGTCCTAATATTTGTTACCTGGAATAAGAGACAGACACCCACCTGGCTCCAGCCCCTTTCCCAGCTTTGTTCCCTTCTCTGGACATCAGCACCTCAATGTCTTTCTTGTCGTGAAGGGCCGTATTTTCATTAAAACCAAAGACAGGTACTCTTTCAGCAGTTTTGTTGCATTATAGGCAGCTGTTTGCTGTCTGGTCATCCTTAGTTGCTGCTCCCAGGGTGAAATCCTTCATACTTAGGGAGTGCTTGGATTGCTTGCTGCTGCATTAAATCTCAGCAAGTTTATTTTGTGTCCAACTTCTTGAAAGGTAAAAAAAATGCCTTTTCTCTTTATTTATCACTCCTGTAATGACTGTGCCATTTGCAAAGTTTAACTGTAGTATTTAATAGAATCACAGAATTCTAATACCCTGAGCTGGAAGGGACCCCCAAGGGTCACCCAGTCCAGCTCCTGCCCTGCACAGACACCCCAACAATCCCACCCTGTGCATCCCTGGCAGTGCTGTCCAAACGCTCCTGGAGGTATGCCAGCCTCGGGGCTGTGCTCATTCCCTGGGGAGCCTGGGCAGAGCCCAGCACCCTCTGGGAGAAGAGCCTTTCTCTGATCTCCAACCTAAACCTCCCTGGCACAACTTCAGGCCATTGGCATTTCTTTACCATTGATGTATATTGATGTAAGTCACTTTATATATTCTCTCTGTATATTGAAAGTATTTTGATAGCTTGAGCAAGTGTTTATTAGCTTTTGGTATTTAGATGGCCCAAGAATGTATTCCTGTTTGGCCCTCTGAAGAATATTTTTCAGGCTGTTGGGATGTCTCACCTTCAGTTCAAATAATGCATCCCATGTTACTTTTTATTATTCAACTGTATTAATTTAATAAAAAAATCTCACGTGGAACAAAGTAATATAAATTATTTATAGAAGCCTGTTACAACAGGAGTACTACTGTGCTTTATTTTACTCACAGTCTCATTGAAAGACCATCAGCAAGGTATATTTTTTAGTGTTGGTGATATCCTCCTTGGAATGTGTTTCACGAACACTGTTCCAGTATTATGCTCAGGACAAACTGGCATGTCATTATTTTGGAGCATCCTGTTCACTTCCTTAAATAAATGTACACTGCTACCTGTACTTAAATAAAGTACACTGCTACCTTTCCTTCTCATTATTCAAAGCTTTCAGAAAAGGTTTTGGCAAATTCCAACTTCAGATTCCTTTCAACTTCTAATTTTAATTCCCACATCTTTTTTTCCAATGTTTTAGTTATAAAAGCTGCATTTTATACATTGTTTTTTTTGGTGTGAGAAGTGTACTTTATGAGCTGTTTCAAACTGATGTAAATTAGACTTTTTGAGGCACTTGTGAAATGAGTCTCCTTATTGGCTTTTTTTTTTCTTTTGGGATCTACAGTCTTTGTGGAGTTGACTTTTTGAAAGTGTTAAGTTCATGTATTACTGGTTTGCATTTTATTGTGTGTGCAAATAGCACTTAATCAATTCACAGGTATTAGCAACCATTACAATTTAGTCTGTATTAATTTTTTTTACTTATTGAAGTTCAGCCCTGAGTTAAATTAAAAACTGCTGTGTAAAGGGAGGTAAGAAATCAATGTTGTTTTTAATTCCTTAAAAACAAACAACCACAAGACCTTGAGATTGTTGTTCAGCCTTTAGTCTTCCTTGCTGGCTGAGCTCACTGCTGGTGCAATTTGATGATCTGTAATGGATCACATTATCTCAGAATGGTGTGGGTTGCAAAGACCTTAAAGATCACACTGTTTCTGGTCAGGGGCACTTTCCACTAGACCGGGTTGCCCCAAGCCCTGTCCAGCCGGGCCTTGGATGCTGCCAGGGACCTGGAGACTCCCAGCTGCACACAGCTTCTCTGGGCACACCGTGTCAGGGACTCACCACCCTCACAGCCAGGAATTTCTCCTGATAATGCCAACTGGTGATTCCTAATCTTCCTAACAGATGCCAGCTGTTACCTCATCTTGCTCTTATTCCGCCTTACTATTTTGCTCACTATACATTGGCCTGGATATACTTCTGTGAGGGAGAGATGAGTTGAGATGAGGGGTACCAAGATGATTTCATTTCTCTGGACATAGCTCTTTATTATTATGAAAAATCCATACTGGGTGAGATTGAAGGGCTGTCAAGCTCCATAGCCTGCCTGACAGTTGATGGAGAAGAGTGGATGAAAGAGGACAAATATTCTGGTAGAAAAACCCATATTCTTGTCAGCCTGTGCACGCTGCCCTTGGTGACCACATAGTACATGTATTTTTCTGTTTGATCTCAACTTGGCTTTTAGTTGGGGAAAAACAGATGCGTGATGAAGACACATGAGGGAAATTTGGGAGACAATCGCAGCTTCTACTTCTGGACCTCGTACCTTGTTGTGAAGAGGGGAACAACCTTGTTGTAAAGGATTTTTGATTTTTTAAAATTGCATTATTCATGCCTTGAAAATCAAAATCAACCCTAACACCTTACATACACTGGAGACACAATTGCAAAATCAAGAAACTCTTTTAGAATGCAGCATTTGTTGGTGATGAAAGGTATTTATGAGCTAAACTTCATACAAATGCCTTTTGAGGGTTGTAACTAACTCTGTGCTGAGATTTTAAAAATTAGTCTAACGTTTGTGAAGATGGTTTTGAGAGCTAGAGATAGAGGCATAATAATAAGTGAATGACTTGGAATTGAAGTTTTGCACCAATTTAGGGGGCAACGGTGTTTCCTAGGAAGCTCCAAATCCATTCGTTAATCACAATATCTGGCTTTGATTTTTTTCTTCTGTGTTTAGCTGTAGTGTTTTTGTGGAGCTCTTTGAGTTTGTAGTTCTATGCATCTTTATTATGAAAAACTCAGTATGAAAAATCCTGCCATGTATCCCTGCTCTCGTGCTTAACTAAAGGATGGCCCTTGGAGAAGAATTACCAATGGATGGAGGAGAGAATTGTGTTGAGTTTTTTTAACCTGAATATCTGTGTTATGGGCAGTGGTCCCACAAAGAATTGTCCCAGCATGATGTGAAGGACATGAGTTTGTGGCTGGGAAGCAGAACTTTGCAAGGGGAAAGACAACAAAGGCCTCTGCACTGCTGCTTTGTAACTAGAAATCGTCCACCAAGATCTTGCTTATGCCATAAACTCTAATTATAGTACACTTAATTATTAAAAAAAAACCTTAAGGAATATATAAAGAAATAATTTGTCTATTATTTTCCTTTCTGCTTTTCCCAAATTCTCTACATTTCTGTTGGAATAAATAAATTTACTTTTTGCTATTCTGATTCCATGCAGAGTACCACTGTATGTTCATTTTCCTCTTCATATGCATTGAACTCATGCGCTTCCCAAAATCTTGATCCCTCTTCTTTGTTTGTATTTAAATGTCCTTTAAAGCCAAAATACTTTATGTATTTGGGAGAAGAATCTACTAGTTGGAAATCCACTTTATTCCAAATTCTTTCTCTTTGTGAAATTATCTCTATCTTCTGAAGCAGACACCACATTTAACCTGGTTTTGCTGCACTTCACCATAAGCATCTCCAGCTTGGTTTTAACTGATTATTTTGTCTCCACAGCACTAGATGGTGCTGATGACAGTATCTCTGAAATCTGAGTTTTCAAAGATATCCATAGTTGCAGAAGTAGTGCTGCTGTTTCCTACCAAGGACCAGTTTGCAGATCTAGTTATTGATCTAAACAAAAATTTCAGTCTGTGAATGCAATAACAGAATATGGGAGGGGGAAAAAGGCAGAAAGCTACCAATATATCTTAATTTCTGTGTTACTTCTTCCCCTTTTAACGTGGAATGTTCTAATGGTATTGACTAATAGCTGTGAGTTAGTGTAACTAATTCCTCATGGCTGTGAGGGCTGTTGGAAAAGCCTTTTCCTGAGGCTCTTGACTGGCAATGGGGTGGCAAGAGCTGGTGACAAGCTAGCCATTCCACCCTCTAAAATACACATAGTCATCCTAGGAAAACCTGATAGGAGTCCTGTCGTGCTCCAAAAAGAAGTAAAGAAGTCCAAATGATGTTTTTAAATGCAGAAAGCCTAAAAACATCTGACATCTAACAAGAGCAAATAGCCTCAGGTTGCACCAGAGTAGGTTTAGAATGGATGTTAGGGGAGAATTCTCCATGGAAGGGGTTGTTCTTTCACAGGCTGCCCAGAGCACTGGTGGAGTCCCCATCCCTGGAGGGATTTAAATGCCACTATTTAAAAGTAGATGTGGCACTTGGGGACATGGGTCAGTGGTGGCCTTGGCAGTGCTGAGGAAATAGTTGGACTCAATGGTCTTAGAAGCTCTTCCAATATGGGGATGGGTTCATCTGTTAATTGATAGCCATGTTTGAGGTATCCAGGGCTTTAGAGGAGTATCTGACTCCTTGCTGCTGCTGAGCATGGTGGCCTTTAGCTGGTGGGCTTTGCCCACTGCTGCTACTTCCATCATTCTCCTTGTAAATCAGGTTACCATCCTCTGTGAGTGTCATTGCCCTGCTTTTTTCCAGAATGCAAGAAAAATATGTTTATTTCTCTGTATGTGTATGTACCTCTAATGTAACAGATTATAAAGCTAAGGTAGTCCTTTTTTCATTGCCTTAGGCTAAAATAAATTAGAAAATAATATGTACTAGTAAAATGCAATAATTCGGCCTTGAAATACACAAAGCTTTTGTCATATACTCAAATTTCTCCTGTCTAAGCAATAGGTTATTAAAGTGGATAATATATTAGATACTTAAGTCTATATTACAATGTATTGCATGAGGTGCTGCACTTAAAAATTGCATTCTAGTGAACACAAACTATTTATGAACTAAAAATGCATGTATGCCATTCCTTCTGTGACAGTTTGACTTTTAAGAATTTAATAATGAACAGAAAATGTTCTTCAGAGTATATCTTGTATAGAATGTTTCTGATTCAAACTCTGCTGTTACTTACCCAGATGTTAAATAAATAAATAAATAAATACAACTATTGTGCATTGCATTCTAAAAATTTTGTGTATATAAGAAGACTTCTTTCCTTTCTGAACAGCCTTAACTATTTCAGGACACTCTCGTGAAGTTATTTTAATTTCTTTTTCCCCCAGTCTATTTTCTCTGTTGTCTAAAAAACACAACAAAGTACTGGAGCAAGCCACGCAGTCCTTGAGAGGTTCCTTGGGTTCAAACGACTCTCCACTTCCTGATTATGTGAGTATCAAAATGAATGTTGTAATGGGTGCTTCGAAATTCAAGTCATACATCCCTAAATCTGCAAAGAATTCTCAGAGTGTGGCAGCTGAGCAACCACCAACATCAAAATACAGGAACCTGTATGAATGATGTCATGTCTGAAACGTCTCTAAAAAACAAGAATTACACTTAGAAATGGCAGAACAAAACCACAGCTAGCCAGAGGGAAGAGACTTACTGTCAACTCATGCTTTTCAAGCCATTTGTAATCCAGAATATTTAAATCACACAGTTGAAAACGGCATTTTTAAGAACTTGGCTTTAGCATCCACAGAATCTTAAAATGCCTAAAAATGATTGAAAACAATTCCCAATGAGCCTCTGAGGGAGTACTGGAGTCATGGGGTAAATTAGTATGTTCTGAATACATGGATACTTACAGTTCCCTTCAGTTTGCTGAGCCAGTGCCCACAGCTAGGCAACAATTTTGTATTTAATTGCACGGCTTGTTGGGAAATCTCTGCTTTGGGTGGAGGAAGGAGACATCTTGAGAGGACTTGAATAATATCTTTGTGCTGCTGAAGTATCTTTGGTCTGTACTCATTTGAACCCTCACTGCAGTACTGTGTGCAAGAAAGAAAAGCCGATTTATCATTTGCTTGGGATTTTTGAGGATGAAAATGTATCAACTGTTTTGTTTTCAGGGCTAATACATGATCCAGAATATGCCTGCCTGAGACTTTACATATCGTATTACTCTAGCATTAAATATAAAAATACCTAAGAAGATAATTTGATATAATAATTTAATGACTTAAATAAGGAAACAACTCTCTATCACAGATATACATCTTCAAAACACATAGGCACACATAGGCATGTGATAACATACATACAAAGATCTGTATTTTAGGGTGTGTAAGAATACAATGCTTGAAAAATATTTTATAGGTTTTGAACTTTTTAACTTGCTGGATGTAAACAGTACTGCAGTTAAGGAAAGGCCCAGGAAAAGGCTTTCTGTATGAAGTTGTCCCCTTACGTACAGAGACAGCTGAACAACGCAGCTGATAGAGCTGGGAAAGGTCCCTGGAGTACAGCCAAGAGGCTTAGATACTCCACTGATTTTTTTTCTTTTTACTGTTGGTTTTTTTTACTGTTGGTACGATGTAGGGTTCGAAGGGGAAAAGAGAGCACTTGGAAAGATTGGTGTAGGGGAGAATAAATTAAGTTCATGGCTTGTATTTTGGAACAATAAGGTAAACTGTTAAGGCATGGCTTTCTGGTCCTTTCTTTTTCCTCTCCAAATTGCTCATGTTACAGCTCAGTCTGAAACATAGGCAGTTGACTAAAAAAAGAGGCCAGATTTCATCACTTCAGCATATTCTGCTTCTGAAAGCCTGTGTTTATGTTGTGTGTAAGAACAAGGAGGAGTGTAGGAGTGGAGGGGACTGAAATGTCAGAAGTCCTGAAGTACGTTCTACCTCTGTATCCCAGCCTGCTCTGCACAGGTTTGTTCGTTCAGAGGTGGAGGTTTGCCTAATAAACAGTTTTCTTTGCAGGTTCTCTTTGGACCAAATATGTATTTTAAAAATGCTTTTCTCACCATTTTTTTATTCACTTTAATTTAGAAATTATTCATTTTCTTACTGTGATAATCCAAATGGGAATTTACATTGAATCTGAATCCAAGGTTTAAATCACATAAAAGTATTCTAGGTGCTGTTTAAGATACTGTCTTAAATTCTGTGTGTTTGAACAGTAGTACTCCTTATATTCTAGTAAGTTTTTGACCCAATACACAGTCCCTAAGCTTATACTCACTGATGGTGGTAGGAATATACTGACTTCTACATTTACCACGTTTATTAATGTTCTTTTTGTGAGTTATCTGCTGCAGCCTGCCATCAGGTCTGTGGTGTAACAGCAGAGCTGGGAACTGGAGTAAGGAACTGACCCCATTGGCCTTGATATTGTTCTTGCTGGGGTTTTTCTGGTTTTTAAAAAAGAAAGGAGCAAGTTGTTTCATTTATTGAGGCTGGGCCACTGTCACTGTCCTTTCCTGGAAAACTCTTGTCAGTGTAGTGGATTAAGGAGCAGGATGGAGAAGGCAGCAGGACAGAGACAACCAACCCCTGTCATTATTGCCTCAAAGACATGATCCTTTGTTAGACTAATTCTCATGCTAAGTAATTCACTTGTTTCATAAGCCTTAATATTATTCGTTGTTTTTGTAGAAGCATTTACCTGTTTTGAAATACTACATATGATCCAACTGAAAATGGGAAGAGTCCACTTAAGTATATCTTTCTTGCTTTCTTGCATTCAATGAAAGCACGTTTTCCAATGTTTTTAGCAAACAAGAAAACTGGTAATAAAATAATTGAGAATTTTGCTTCTTTCAGTGTAAATCAAGACATATTACTTAAGTAATCATATCAATGATTTTCTTGGTAATTTGATTACAGCCTAATGTAATTTATCAAATCAGAAGTACTTAACAGCATAACTAGAGACATGCTAGCTTCTCTTGGGAAGTAGCACATCAAATGTGTTGTTTGAGCTACCATCGACCCCAAAAATTTCTTTTCAAGTATTTCATAGTATTCTTTATGATTTTTGAGTGCTTCCATGCTTATTAAACTACAGCTGGTAACAAGAGATTCTTCTTAACTCTTTCAACAGAAAAGAAGAGAGTAAATTTTGATTTTTGGCAAGTCTATGTCATTTTCTTGCTGATGTGAGAAAAAAACCAATTTCCTTAATGCAAAAATTGAGGAAATTAAAAATCAAATGTAGGTATAGTATTAGATTCAAGTAGCTTGGCAGACATCATCAGCTGAGTCTTACCTCCTAAGTTTTGAGTTTAAACCCAAATTGTTCTAGCCAGATGAAGCTTAAATATGTTAGGAAAAATTCTAAAAATAATCCCACTTAGTAGCAATATATTCAATTATCTAGAACATAGCATTGTCATTTAAACAGCACATCAGTGGTGGATGAAATTTGGGATAGAAACCTTGTAGTGTAATATCAAACTTTTCATATTAATAGATATATTAATTAATATATGGAGAGCCATCCTTTAATCCTCTGTCCAAAATCTTTTGGGTTTTTGGGTTATTTAGCACAGAAATAAATGCATGTTGGCAACTCAAAGGGAAAAATGTAAAAAATACAGATGTAGTGAGCTTTGTGTGTGCATGTATATGTATAAAAATATATGTTTTAATATGTAGTTATATATATAAAGTCTGCAGTAGCAAAGCCTGGTGGTACTGGGAGAGTTCCCAGTCAGAGCTGACTTCATGACTTCTTCCCAGTCCAGTAAATTTACCCCCTGTGCAAAGCTGGCTTTCATGGAGGGCTGGAATTCTGCAAATGTTGATGAGTTTTCCTCTCATCTTGATAACCAGAATTAAACTTCGCATCTGGATGACGAGATTTCTGTATTATTTTCTTTTCCCCCTCAGTTTGTGCTCCATAGTGGGCTAAATGAATTCCAATATTTAGATTCTCCTTTGATTTTTCCCTGATTTATATGGTAAATAGAAAGCAGCTGTCTGTTTAACCATCTAACTCTTGGAACTCCTAGGCCCCTTGAGCGTCATCTGGAAGTAATGTAGCTTGTAAAACAAAGCTAAGAAGAAAAAGCGATGTTTGTTTTATGTGGGATGAATGACTTCAGTTGGGGTCCCTCTAATTCGGCCATTATGGGGGTTATTAAAAAGCAGTATTACAAAAGTGGTTTCAAGAAAAAAGAAATTTGGGGAGGTGGGAGCTTATATCTTGTTATTACATTTGATTGTATTCAAACCTCCAAGTACTTCATAAATAGTCCTTCGTTTGAGTTTCCCCAAGAGAGAACCAGCCCAGTCTCCCCCCTATACATCAATAGATATAAAAAGGTTCCCCTGCATCATTTACTTCTAAAGAAGAAATTGTCTGTTATAATTAAGAGCTGCATATTTATCTTAGAAACTTGAAATTGCTAAAGAGTAGGCAAAATCAGGTCCATGAACTGCACTATTTGTTGTCTTTTAAACATAATGGAACAGATCTAAAATGTATTACTGTTCTAGATTCAGTAATGTGCAGAGAAGTTAATTTTTAATCCAGTATGTAGCAAACAAGTATTTTATTCACTTATGATGTGAACAATTTGGCCTTTAAATAAATGTTGTGATATTTTGGGGGTTAGAAGGAGAATACCTGTAAGCCTTTCCAGCCCAAATCATTCTAGGATTCTATGATTCTATGAATCATGATTCTATGATTCTATGAATCATAGAGCCATTTGGAGTGGAAAAGACCTCTAGGTTCATCAGGTCCTATAATATGTTCTGTGCTTGCTTATCTAATATTATATTAGGTATCCTGCAGCTCTATCTGATTTTTTAAATTATCTAAAGAACAGTTTAATGCAGAGCTCTGCCATCACGTAGAAGTGTTGTCCTATAAACGTGTGCTATCACGAAGAAATGGGAAATCTTTCCCACAATCATCTGATGACTCCAGAAATGATGCAGAAGTGAAATTAAACCTACTTCCAAATAAACTGGTCAGCCATAGTAGAGTTAGTGTAGTGCAATTAATGTTGTTCAGCTGGTAAATACTGCTTGGTGGTAACTGCTAAGAACACACAAATTATGTAGAACTGGATACAATGCTGGCAGAATGGGAAACTTTTGCCAAATTAAATCAAGACTGCTGACTGAGATATGTTCATATATGTCAAATACTGGAGTGAGGAAAAAAACTAAGGTAGTTTTGTTTTGTTGGGGTTTTGTTTTGTCATAATCTTTCTTTAAAATCCAGAAACCATCTACTTACCACCCAAAGCACTGCCTAGGTCTCTTCAGTGGCTTTTTTGTCTCTATTTTCTTCCATTTCAAAATGTCGTCAAGAAACCCAGTAAGATTTTTTTAAATGCCTTAGCCATGCATCATTAATGGTCTAAAAAACTTCATTTTTGTGTGTGAATTTTTAGTTTCTCATGTTGTCTGGAGGGATAAACTTAAAATGTGATTATACAAGAGAATTTTTATTAGGGTGTTATTTAATGAAAGCATATGGTAAAGCAATATAGTACTGGGTGGGTTTTGTATAGTATGTGGATTCTAGCTGTTCAAGTTGCATTTTATAGGAGAGTCACCTTGTTTTGCACTATAATACCTTCTTTTTGATTACTCTGACTTGATGGCTGATGAAGTAACATTTTCGATATCAGGTTATTCTTGGGTTTGCCTGTCTCCGATATTGAGCAGAGGGCCTAAAAATACTTTTTCTAAATATTAGTCATACCCTCCTCCAGATGAATTATATTTTATAGAATATTACTCCTACCTAATCCCCCTATTTTTATATCACCAAAAAATAGCTATTTCAGAATAGACGGAAATAACCAACCTAACCCAAATCTAAAGCAATCTTTTCTATTGAGTAATAGCTGAATTCTCCAGTTCTGTCTGAATTCTTAATCAGTTCTTTCCTTTAAATGAATTGAAACTTTCATAAGAAAATGCTGCATAAATTATCCTTAAACAGAAGAACTGTCCTAAAATCTTGTGGAAAAGATGTTGGTGAAGTTCAGTCTGTTTAAACTTCTGTATATTACTATGAGGTACTGATAGTTATTTGCAGCTGGTTTTTGCAACTATCAGTAGAACTACTGGGTTTTTTGATATCTTTACAAATACATTGCTTGTGGTTGAAAGATTTTTAGACAAATACATTGAAGAACATAAAGATGATATTCTTCAGAAGGGCGATGGTCTTTCATCACCCAGGACTTCCACAAAAGTGTCATTGGTGTCTGGTATTTGTGTTACATAGATGGTGTTAAGCCTTATTTCACTTAGAAATTCTCATTATTTTGGGAAATAAGGATGAAAATTCGTTTGGTTTGAAAGAACATTTACTGTGGCAGTAGCATCTTATCATCATCTGATTGAAAATCTTTCATTCTTCAGGTTTATGAGAAAGAACAAGTAAGTAAAAGAACTTTTGACATTAGCAGTGCAAACACCTACTAAAGTAATTTCAAAACCCCTTGTTTTGCTTGTTAGAAACATTTGCAATAGAGTAAACATGAACATCATAATTTTTTACTTTTTCTTCTTTAATAGTTGTAGAGCTTTATGACATTGTCATTATTTTGCAGTAAAGTGTATAAATTATGGCATTTGTGCAAAATATGCACTCAAAACCCGTGTTTTTTGAGAAGACTGCTTAAATGAGTGTTCTTAAAAGAGAAGATGATTAAACTGAAGAAGTTGTAAGAGCTTGTCTTATAAAAGGATGAGATCTTGGGGTCCCTTTGCACCTCTGTAAGTTAAACAGGAGAACTTTGTACTCTGATTTTTCTCCTGCACAGCTAATTGAGCTGCATTTGAGAGAACTGGAAGCCTGGGAATGCTGGTATTTTAGAAGGGTCTTATGTGTAGCTGTAGATAGAAAATGTGATACATTATTAAGATAAAGCCCTCATAAGCCTCTCTATAAAACTATTACTGCCGTGTAAAGCAACATTTGTTTTATCCACATTAATGGCAAGTACTGAAGTGTTTGGACGAAAAAAGGAGCAGTACTGATCCCCAGAGCACCCTTCTTTGCTGATTTGGTCATTAGATGCTTTTTCTGCTGCCTCTTTCACATGAGTGGGTTGTTCAGGGTTTCTCAGAAACCAATTATTCACCTGGATGGTTCATCTTGGTCAGACGTCCACAGACAAACAGAATAACCTAATGCAGTAGCTCTCCAAAGAGTAGGATTTATTTTTATAACAGCAATCTATTTCAACAACGCATTAAAACAATTTTCTGGTGTTCCTAACGCAAGGTTTTGATTGAAAAATGTAGTGCTTAAAAACCATAAGTATGTGACCATATGTTATAAACATCCCAGTAATTGTTTTTTTAAACATGCAGCCATATAAAGTAGAGGAAATGGATGAAGAAGAAAGTATGTACCAAACCTTTTAGGCTGTTTGGTACTAAATATCTAATTGGAATTGGAATTTCTGTGTGCTGCTTTTTCTCTATGAGATATTGGCGGAACATGTTGTACCTTCCATTTCCAATTTCTCCTCTTCATATTTTTCAGGGACATTTACAGACTAACCAGTGAGGTTTTTGTTCGCTTTTAGTTGTTGTTTTTAAAAAAGCCATCCATTTCTATCAAAGGGTACTAAGAAGTTATTAAACAAGTAAACAAAGATCTTTAGACTCCTTCATTGCAGATATCTGTGATTTGGCACCGGAAAGACAAAGAAAATAGTAGAAATGAGGGTAAACCACGACCCGGTGATTTTGAGAAACATGCTCTAAGAGGAAGATGGTGTGCTTCACATTGGATAAAATAATGGAAGAAGTTATTCACCTGTGGAGATGCTGCTCAAATCTGTCTGAATTGAAACATCTACAACCTCAAATGCTATGTCCAGCTCTGGGCCCCTCAGGACAGCAAGGACATTGAGGGGCTGGAGCATGTCCAGGGAAGGGAACGGAGCTGGAGAAGGGTCTGGAGCCCCAGGAGAGGCTGAGGGAGCTGGAAAGGGGCTCAGCCTGGAGAAAAGGAGGCCCAGGGGGTACCTTGTGGCTCTGCACAACTCCCTGACAGGAGGGGACAGCTGGAGGGGTCGGGCTCTGCTCCCAGGGACAGGGACAGGAGGAGAGGGAACGGCCTCAGTCTGGGTCAGGGGAGGCTCAGGTTGGATACTGAGGAAAATTCCTCCATGGAAAGCCTTGTCCAGCCCTGGCACAGCTGCTCAGGGCAGTGGTGGAGTCCCCAGACTGTGGAAGAATTTAAAAGCAGTGTGGCTGTGGCACCTGGGGACATGGGACAGTGGTGGCCTTGGCAGTGCTGGGGGAATGGTTTGACTCCATGGTCTTAGAAATTTTTCCTTCCTTAACAATTCTANTTTTCTAACTTAAACAGTTCTGTAATTCTATTCAATGTTGAAATGGGTCGGTTTTCTACCTCTGCAGAGCCACATTTATTACAAGTTGTGTCCATGTTACTGAAGCAAGTTAATCTCATCAGTTTACACTTTATCTTTTTGGTGAGGTCTTGTGCCCCCTGAGCAGCATTTCACAGTGTCATGCTGAGGGCAATTCTCCCACTGGTGGTTGCTGTTAATATTACCTATAATGTTACACAACTGCTGCTGATTGGCAGTGTGGGTGGCCAGGAGACTGAATGATGGGATGAAGGCAAGGAGAGTATTTTAAAGGGAATTAGTCAACTATATTAAAAGACAGTCTTGGTATGAAGTGAATAAGAAAAAGGTTTGAATAAGAAAAATTATTAATATAGACAGAAATCCAAAACCAAAAGTGGATTTGGAAAAAGGATTGGCTCCTCTCTGCTGCTTATATGAACTATCACATGGAGCAAAATAAGCCTCTTAATGAAAACTGATTTCCTCATCACCTGGCCTGAAAACAGCATTAAAGAAATGTAGAAAGGAGAATTTAATTTTGGTTATCCCCATTGACAGGAGTGGATTCTTGTTCTCTGTGAAATACTTTCCTGAAAAACCTCTCAGAAAATTTAGAGAATGTATTTAGAAGAAACTGAAATTTATAAGAGTCTGTTACTCATTTTTATTGAATTGTATAGACACCCTAATGTTTTTCACAGATGTAATTGAAAAGATAAACTTTTAATTCCCTTTCATGTAATCAGCTATTTCTCATAATTTTCTCATTTCTTTGTTGAATAGGAAGTAAGTGAATTAGTGGAATACATTGCATATTGCATATGCTAAATCAGCTTTTATAAAAAGGAGTTATTCCACAGCATTGGTTAATTATAGAAACAATGACCCAGAGTTTGGACAAAAAGTAGCAATTCCTAACAATCTCTGAGTTAGAGGCAGAGAACTAGGGGGTGTTCAGCCTGGGGAAGAGAAGGCTCTGGGGAGACAAGCCTCTAATACATTGCCATTGTTTAATCCTCCTGTATTTGTTATCCCCAGCAGTTTTGGGAGATGTCTGAATGCCTTCACTTCTCTGAAACAAAGTTGAGACACGTAAGATACCTTTTTTTTTTTTTTTTTTCATTTGCCCTTCAGATCTGTTACTGGAATGTGGTGGAGCTCTTCCAGAGTTGCTCTTGTTCATATTCAGGCTGGAGCCCAAGCTGGGTGAGCTGTGGCCCACTACTAAACAACATATTCTCCAAAGACACTGTGTTCTGATGCATTTTTTGTTGCTATCAAGCTGGCATGGTGTGTACAGAGCCTGTTCCACTCCAGCATTTGTGTGTGTGTTAACCCAAACCCTTGACCTCAAAGATAATGTTGGTTAATAACAAAAAACAGCCGTCCTGTTCTAGAGAAAATAAGATGTATTGTAACATTGCAGGTTCAATTTGCTTTATTCACTGCAATAGGACTCATTATCTGAAGTACATCTGTTCTTCCCAGATAAACTGAGGAGAAAATGGATGTTGCAGTTCCCAAAGGCAGGTCTTTCATCTACTCACCAGCAGATAATTTGTGGCACTCACTGAGAAATAAGATGCTTACTCAATGCAGCCAAAAAAAGTTATCTGAACAAATAATGACAAATTTTCCCATTCCAACACGATTCTTCTAGATTTTGATAAATTGAGTCAATAGGAAGAGTCATGTTACATTCCCATGGGAAAAAGCTTTGTGGAATTTTTCTGATACATAAAATTACTTTTCTGAAATAAATTAGCCATCTTAACGTGTGGTAAGTTAATTAAAGTTTGTTAGAAAACTTAGTGTAGATTATAGGTAACCAGTTATAATCACAAACAGGATTTTGGTGAGGCAGAGTTGAGGGACTCTGGGATGGATGTACAACATACCCAGGTGCTTCACTGTCTTTCAGCAGGAATCTCTCATCTTGTCCCTGTCTGTCACTGCTGAGCTTTATGAACCAGGCTACACAAAATTAACTTTGGTCCCAAATAGACAAGACTTCATAAATATTTCTGGAAATTTTGTTTAGTTGGATAATGCAGTTTTTACATATTTCCATCAAGAGCATTTTGCCTCAAAATTTGAGAAAATACTATCTTGTTGCTTATAGTTCATTTTGGAACAAGTGCCTGTGTACATAGACTTCTACAATTATTTTCTGTGAGTTTTGGGTTTTCCACATCTCAGTTAAAGGTTTGTTTTTTGGCATTCAGGCTGCAGCTGCTCTGTGCTTCCAGAACATTTAGCAGCACAGCGGTCAGCAACTTCTGTGTTTATCAGAACTGATGCAGTGTCCTTGTGACCAAATGTATTTCAAAAATAAGATGGAATGTAGTGAAAAGAGATTTAATCTAAAAGTTACCCCATTTATTTGGTTTGTTTGCTGTCAGCTCTCAGAAGGCTGTTTCTCATCTCCTTACAATTTCCATTTTATTCAGCTCAAGAGAGCAGTTCTTGAAATTTGTTCATAGAGGTTTTTTGGGCCCAGTTTAATAGAATAAATGATACTTTTACTGGCAGTGACTAGTTTTGAAGAATTGGTAAGGTAAGATGAAAACAAAAACCACTTTCTTATGTTTTCTAATCTTAGAAGAACTTATCTCCTTTATACTGAAAACCACTTCAAAGCTCAATAATGTGATTTTTCTGATAGGTTTCACATGTCTTTGTTAAGCTATTCCCTTTAATTTTCAAAATATTTAACACCATTGAAAGAATGAATATAGTACATGTGCTGAGTAGTGTCATAAAGAATTACTTCTTTAACCATGCTGCTATCTGTTAATGTCTCATAAGAAATAAAAGCATTTTCCATTATTTATCTTCAGCTCTGGTGTAAAGATGATGGCTGTAAAGCAGATTACTCCCGCTCACAGGAGTTTGGGAATCTCATGCCATAACCCCTTGTCAGTCGTCAGCTATCTGGGACCTAACATTTTGTATCATGCACTGCTGTTGTTTAGTACTGAACCATCATATAAACTTTCCTATGTGCACACTGTAACCTTCTATATGAACAGCAACAGGTTAAATCAACCTTTTTTGTACTTACTGTTTTTAAACTTGCCTAATATTGTTAAGAGGGTTTTTTTTTTCTATTTTGTGATGATTTTCTGTTGTTGTTTTACCCATCTCTGTGTCCCTTTGCAGTGATTTTTGGTGTTTGAGCAGAGCAGGAGTCTTACTGTGTGGAAGCAGGGGCAGGGTGTGGCCGTAGCAGCAACATCATTCCCTTGCCTCCTTGGCATTCCCTGAATTGTAATGATGGATACATCTGCTCTGCGAACCCCTTCTGATTTTCTTATGCCTCCCACAGAAATTTCAATAGCAATTTTCTCCCCAAGGGCAGCAATACAGAATCTTTTGGCTGCTAGGTAGAGAGAAGCACTGACATCCCACTGACTTTACCCACTGACATCCTATACGTCATCAGGACTGGAAAATCTTTTGCTTGGATAGTATGGAAATGATGGAAACTCTGTTCAGTCTCTGTTTGTATTGAGGACTTGGATTACACAGTCTTGTGTGTTAAGTTTTTTCTCTTAGGTAGGGTCAAAATTATTCAGATTAGTACTTTCAGTGGGAGAGAACAGTTCCAAGGCATTGATGGTTTTGCTGTGTCATAGCAGAGATGCTGAACCACAGGATCTGATCAGTGAGGAACCATACAAGAACTTATGAATTCAGCTTCTGTGAAGGTGACATCTTTAGTCAGGGATCAGTATATATTCAGTTTGTTTTCGTACCTTCTCAATTAAAATTGCTTAGACACTGAAGGTGGGTCTGCAAGACCATAGAATTGTAGGATCATTTGCTTTGGAAAAGCCCTCTCAAGTCTGGGTTGGAAAAGTCACTGAGTCCAACCATTCCCCCAGCCTGCCAAGGCTACCACTGACCCATGTCCCTGAGTGCCACATCCACATGGCTTTTAAATCCCTCCAGGGGTGGGGACTCCACTCTGGGCAGCCTGTGCTAGGGCTTATTAAAGAAATTTTCCCTAATATTCAATCTGAACTTCCAGTGGCAGAGCCTGAGGTCATTCCCTCTCCTCCTGTCCCTGTTCCCTGGGAGCAGAGCCCAACTCCCCTGGCTGTCCCCTCCTGTCAGGGACTTGTGCAGAGCCACAAGGTCCCCCCTGAACCTCATTTTCTCCAGTCTGAGCCTCTTTCCAGCTCCCTCAGCCTCTCCTGGGGCTCCAGACCCTTCTCCAGCTCCGTTCCCTTCCCTGGACATGCTCCAGCCCCTCAATGTCCTTGTTGTCCTGAGGGGCCCAGAGCTGACTCCAGGATTGGTATAGTCTGTAATTACTGAGTGATTTTCTTGAGTCACAGCAGGTGGTTCACAGGAAACATGCTAATAGTTGTATATATACTTTTGCAGACAGTGTCACAGTTGTTACTGCTAAACATAATATCAAGGATGAAGAAAATATTTGATAATATAGTCAGGGATTATGCTGGGGTGATAGGGTACTGGTGGATAATTTACATTCCTGCAACTGTAGTGTATTGTATGTAGTAAAGTTTGGGAGGTGTGAAGGAAAAACATGAAGAAAATGGTTTGGTTTTAACTGCTAATTGGTGGTTTTTTCTGGCCATTTGCAAGATGTGATGTTTTGCCATCTTATTCTTCTTCATTATAAAAATATGGGTTTCTGTACATCAGTTAACATCACATAGGATAAAAAGAATAAGAGCCCATTCCAAAGAAGCATTAAAATATGATATGGGTGCAGTTAACTATGAACTGAAACAGAAAAATGAATGCTTGTATTAGCAACTGTATCTTAGTCAGTTGTTAAATTTGTTCCTTTTTGGAGAACCACTTAATTGCTTCTAAGGGGTCGTCAGAAATCATCTCTAGGACACACGTTAAGGTCTACAGATTTCATTAGGTACTATTTACATTGCTATTAATACTACTGTTAGGTTTAATGCATAAATTGGAAACTTTGTCTTATATGAAACCTGCATTGCTCCTGATGGGATCCTACAAAGTGGAAAAGGACTTTTTACAAGAGAATGGAGTGACAGGACACCGGCAATGGCTTCCCAGGGCCAGAGGGCAGGGACGGATGGGATATTGGGAAGGAATTGCTGGCTGTGAGGGTGGGGAGGCCCTGGCCCAGGGTGCCCAGAGCAGCTGTGTCTGTCCCTGGATCCCTGGAAATGCCCATGGCCAGGCTGGACAGGGCTTGGAGCACCCTGTGACAGTGGAAGTTGTTCCTGCCCATGCCAGAGGGGTGGAGCAAAATGGTCTCTCTCCCTTCCAATGTGATGGTTATCATTCCATGATAATTATCAACATTTCCATTCTTGCAGCATTTACTGCTGTGTAACTTCTCCAAACAGTTTTGCTGGTGACATTTTGCAGCTAAGCTGAATGTGTAGGATTGGAATCAGAAACTTTTTCACTTGAGGAATGTCTTTAAAGGCCTCGAACTCTCCTCAAGGTGGATTGGTTCTGTTAATTAAAGTCTGTATCATGATGATCTATTTTACCATTGTATGGTGGAGTTGGGGTTGCGTATGGAACTTGTTCTTTCTTGTTCTACCAGTCAAACTAAACAAAATCTTCCCATAGCTCTAGGGAATACCACTTAGTTGCATGGAGAGACGGAGAAATCTTCATTTCCTTGCAATAGCAAGAAAACCTCATTAGTATTTCAAGCACAGTATGACTAAATACAAATTCAGTTTTAATTTTCTTAGTAGGAATGTTGTCATCTTCTAGTAGCAGTTGCTTCCCAGGTTTTGTGGGATCTTAGACAATGATTGGGTTCAGTTTTACTAAATATTGTTTGCATTCTGTTGTCACTGTTGCATGTGGTTTGGGAATACTGTCTTGGAGTGTTTGAGTTCCCAGCTGGTGACTGTCAGGTATTTTGGGTGTTGTGGTGGATCCCCTTATGCTGAAGCTTTGTGGTGGGCTTAGACCAGCCTCTGAAGCTTGACCCTGGCTAGATGTCTTCCAGAGTAATTTACCTTTTCTAAGCTAGTTCAGGTGAAAATCAGGTTATTTGATTTGATTCATGGGAGGCTTGGACCAACCTGGTCTAGTGTAAGGTTTCCCTGCCAATAAACCTTCCAAAACAAACCATTTTGGGTTTCCATGATTCTGGGAATTGCAAAATCCTCAGTAAACAGGTAAAAAGGACACAGAGCTATGAGAGTGAAGGGTCACTGAGGAATCAGTAAAGCACTGAGGGAATCTGGGCAGTTTTATAGTAATTTTTGATTGATTCTGGAGCCTGCCTTTGAAGGAGGTGGAGGATCAGTTAAAATATTTCAAAGTGAGGTGGTTTGGGATTGGAAAAAAGTGGTTTGACAGGAAGGTCATGGATGGAAGAAGAGATGAAAGTGAAGGGGTGACCAGGAGATGAGCAGTGGATTAGCTGTAGGTCAGCTGGATAATAAACACTGTATGGTGAAGTCATGTAAGAAGTGGCAATGAAGCATCTGCATCTTCCATGGGTTATATTCGTGTCCTCAGAAATGGCTCATTATTTCTTGGGCCAGTGCAAATTGGGAAAGCAGGGTTTTGGAGCAGGAAAGCAGTTGGGCTTGCTGCCTAGGCAGGTGTCCTGTGGTGTGTTTTCCTTTGGAGCAGAGTGCTCCTGGGCCTTGTCCTCTGGGACAGGAAGCACACTATGGCATTTCCTCCAGTGTAGCCTTGTCGTGGGCTGTGGTGGGTGTTGGCATTGGGATACGGGCTGGAAACACCATGTTCCTTGTGGGAAATGTGTTCCTGCATGGGCTGGCTCACCGTGGCTGAAAACCTGCGCTCTCAGCTTGCCAGTTGCTGCGAAGGCAGAGGAGGAGTGGATGTCAGGATGGACAGTTTATTTAGCAAAGTGTCTGGCAACAAACTTTGGTCTGGTGTGACAGCTCTGCTTTCATTTCTAAGCAGTGATCAGAAATGGCAGGGTTAATTCTTGAGGTTATAATCACTATAGGCCCGGCATTTTTTCCACATAATACCTACTTTACCAAAAGTTGTCTGAGCTTGACATAGAACAGCTAAAGAGTATTGCCAGTAAAAGAGATAAAGATAAGATTCTGGTCACCAAAGGCTTGGCTTTGAAGTTGCTTGAAGTTGCTCACTGAAGGTAAGAACAACTTTCTTGTGAGCTTCCTTCATTCCTCTCTGTTCTTCCACTCCTTTGGCAGAGCAAGTTTATTTTGTTGAAGGTTTTATTTTCTGCTGAAAGTGCAGGAAATTCAGACAGCTCTCTTGGAAGCTCCCCAAAGCTAATACAAACAAGATACATATGCTTCTCTTAAACTAACTAAAAATAAAGTAAATTATTTGAAAATATTTAACTATACATATTCCCCTATAAAGACAAAAGGGAAATTTACATTATCACAATTGTGGATGCTGATAAATTATGTTGTCAAGGTGAAATTCCCTGTAGCATCTATTGTCTATTTCTCACAAAAGATTGAGGAGTACCACCCTGAAATCTGGAATAGCTGCATTACAGACAGAAGTAGTAACTACTGCATGTCCAAAGGCATAATTCATTGAAGTATTCTTTAGCTTATATGAAGCCAGATGAAAAAAAAATGTAATGTAAAATGAAGCGAAACTGTCTGTTCAGCTATACTTTGTGTGGCCACAGCTTATGGATCTGGAACAGTTTACCAAATTTTTCCTGCTGGTTTCTCCCTGGTAAAAAAAATCACAGAACTTGTCTGTTTGGGGTTAATTTGGCATTCTTAGTCCTTTTGATATCTGTTAATTGTGCAGGGTATATGTGCTCTTTTTTTCCATTGCTGACAAAATTGCCTTTATAGTCATATCTGCGTCATGAAGGAATTAGTTGTTTATGACTATAATTTTTTATAATTTATGTTCGCAAATTGTTGAATCTCACCGAAAATATTACAGATGAAGAGCTATAGTGAGTCATCATGGACAGGGGCTCAGCACGGAGAACAACCATAATTACAGTTGCCTGTGCAACCTCCACCCTCACCTGTTCTCTATTCGTACATCAATATGAGGCCTTCAGCCTCAGCTCTGAAGATGATGGGTGGTCCCACGGTATGGATGCAGCAACACAGACATCGTGCAGCCCTCCCTGACACTCCAGTGCCTAAAGGGGCTCCAGGAGAGCTGCAGAGGGANGTCCTGGGATTTTCTGAGTTGCAAAGAGAGGCAAAGGAGCAGATGTCCTTAAGGGGTCACTCAGAACTAGCAGGGAAAGTGGTGAGTCTGAGATCGTTTTCCTTCTGTGAATTGTAGAGTTCCTGGGAAGGAAACTATTACATCATGTCCAGCTGTTTTAAGTAGCTGCTTCACAGCTTTTGCACACTGTGTGCACTCCTGGTTCCTCTGGAGAGGGACCAGCAATGTTGGTCAGAATGAGCTAAAGCCACCAAGCTTTGACACAAAGGAACTTCCACTTTTGAAAATTCAAATGTCAAAGCATTTTGTTACTGGCAGCAAGTTCCCACTCACTAAAAGCCATTCATTGACATAAGCAGTTAAGATCAGAATTGTGTTTGGACATGTTTTTTTTGTCAGCCTGCATTTCCATCAAGTATTTATTTTGCAATTACATGTGACATTTCCACTTTCTTTTGTCAGGTTTCTTTGAATTAAGACTTCAGCACAGTGTGTTGTCCTGTTGTTTTCTTTTACCCTATTTACACTGTGCAGTTGTAGCATACTCCATTACCAATCCCTGCTCAGGTTTTGCTTTTTTTAGGCAGATAAGCTTCTTCCTGCTTGTTGTGCTAACTATATAATCAGCAGTTATTTAGCTGAAAGTATAATTTGGCTGGAAAATTGCTGTGATGTGAATGCACAGTGAGAAATGTAGCTTTTTTTAGTATACACAAGTGACCTGGGTGTCCGTACCCATTGTCATATGGTGCATAACACCATTCACATGAATCTTGCCACAAAGGAAAAGTTACTCTGTTAGATCTCCAATTTTTTAAAAAGTTAGAAACTAGACCTCTTTAGGCTTACAATTATTCATTGCTTTGGATTGGGGTTTACTGTATATCCAGATAAAAGGGAGGAAAACCAAATCATTGCATTTAAGTGAATTTCAGCTTGCTATAAAGAAGTATATAATCATATCTGTAATATATAGTCTGAAGCATGTAATTGTCATGTGGACATGATATGAGACTTAAGTTTGTTCACTAATGCTTCTTAGAGTCATGGAATAGAATCCCTGAAAGGTTTGGGTTGGAAGGGACCTTAGAGCTGATCTTGTTCCACCCCTGCCATGGGCAGGAACACCTTCCACTATCCCAGGGTCCCCGTCCAACCTGGCCTTGGAAAACTCCATGGATGGAGCAACCACAGCTGCTCTGAGAAACCTGTGCCAGCTGTGACTGAGTGTGCTGGATATCTTCCTGGGTTAATGATCAAAAGTGCAAAATACCATTAAGAAATCTGTCACCATCCATGCTGTGCAGTACCCTGCGTACCACTCTGAAAAAGGGCAGTGCTTGACTTCCGAAATGGGCTAATCAAGGAGCTAATTTCATCATGGAAGAGAAACTCATGTCCACCTTTGCTTATTGATGCCATTTCATAGTATCACAAGTCACCAAAATTCTGATTTTTCAACCAGCTATTATTTTCTATATAAACTAACTTGGGAGGAAAGAAAACAGAAAGCTGAATAATTTTGTCTCTGTTTATATTAGACAGTACAAACCACGAGGGATGGTTGTGCAACACTAAGCTGAATTACACAAGACATGCCTCCCTTTATCTCCTCAGAACTGGTAAACATTTAGAGGGTGGAGATTTACATTCATTCATGATAGAACTTTTCAAATCAGTTTTTTATGGTCACAATAATTAAAATAAATTCAATGTCAAATTGAATTAAAAGGATGAGCACTCAGAATGTTCCGTTGTGGGAACCAGGAGATGGGGCACCATAAATTAAACAGCTGTTTGGTGACACTGAGTTTTTGCATCCTCTGCTGACAGTGATTTGTTTTTTGATGGGTAAATATGTCTGTAAGGAACTAACTGTGAGCAAATGCCTGGGGTTTCATGGTTAGGCTGCTTGACTTCTCTTGATATTTAAAAGCCATATACTTTTCCAAGTGGTTTTACACATCAGGATGTAAGTATTGAATTCCGTCGAAGTGTTTGCCCAGGAGGATACCATGCTAATTATTAACTGTATTGCAGTAAAGAAAGCAACAATATCCAGGAACATCCAGCTCTGCCCATCGTTTGCCTTGGCTTTGAACTCTTATGTGTTCCTTGATAGTGTTTATCAAACTCAAATTGTTTTTCCCCAGATAATGTTCTCATTCATCATGTTTTCCCCCGCATCTCTCAGCTTATTTCCATTCTCTTTTTTCTGGCATGATTACTTGTTTTTTCCTTTTAACAAAAGACTGCCCAGATGTTTACCTGGCTATCTTTTAGCTGTCACTGGCTGGTTTATCCCTTGTGCATCTAGAACATGATCTAGAACATCTGTCTTTTTGCCTTAAAAGTTAGAATCTTTGCCAAAAAGCACCATGTTTAACTTCTCTCCTGAGAAGGAACATGAAGTGACTACCTAGAATTACCCACAGTAATGTGAGGGCTGTGCCTACATTCCCGTCCCCTTTGCAGGCATGATTTCTGTCTCACAGAGTTGGTACTGAGCTTTTAGCTTCCACTTTTCTTTTTATTGATGGTTATAATTTTTTCTATGGGAATAAACAAAAAAAAAAAAATAGGTAGGGGAGGACTAGTACGCGTCGATGTTGACAGAGGCATTATCTAAGCCCTGTTTTGTAAAGGAATATTGTAGTAATTTTAAATGTGAGTGCCACACTGAATTTGTCAATTGTAAGCAACAGGAGACTTTTAACTCCTCTCCTTTAAATGTACTGTTCAATAGATTGAAGCTTGTCTATGTTTCACAGATCAATTTTGACTTTTATTTTCATGTAACAGCTAATCCAGTAAAAAAAATATGGTCTTACAAGGCTGCTGAGGATAATGTGTTAGTCCTTGCCTTGGCCACACACATTCAGCATTTCAGCTGTGTTCAGCTGCTCTGAAAGTGATACACAAGGTGATAAACTGCAACAACAAAATGTTAATGTAACTGTATTTATACCTGTCTTGATACCATGTCTGGATGCAGTGGGTCTGTAGCTTGATACTGATGATACAGAGCAACAAACCACATGGCATTTTATCAGCATTTCTCCGCTGTCTCAGCCAAATGCTGTCCTTGTATTTATGCTTATTTTTTCCTTTGTTTTGAAAACATTTAAACCCTTAGGAACAATTCAATCTCTAATTATAGGAGCAGACAGTTCTCCTGATAATGTATGTGCAATACAGGGATTCAGTGCCACTTCTCTGTCTTTTATGGAGATAGTTCTTATAAATTCTTTTTTGTGTAGTCAGTTGTGAGTAAAAATCTTCACTATGTCTCCTATTTTTCTTCATGGGGGGGGTCTCAGATTCTGCACCTGCAATGTGGTAGCTGAAATACAGATGACTGATTCTGTCCATCAGCTCTTAAAAATGTTGAATTTAATTACTGTGCAATAACCTCTGAACCTTTTCATTGTTTGAAGCTGACCACTAGCAGAGTCTCCAACCTATTGGAAGATGGTTAGCAATGCTTTCTGTTTCAATTAGCTGTATGCCTGAGGCTTAAGCTGAACACCTTTTATTAAAAAACATTTAGTTTTTGAAAAGTAGTCGTGTGGTTTGTTACCTTTCTGGTAACTGGATAGATCTCACTTGATTCAAAATCATAATATTTCTGTGAAAGTCATCTAGTCTGTATTTTAGGATAGTGTCTTGGTCACTAGCTCACTCTGCTGCACTGGGGTCAGAAGTATGCCAGTGCTCAGAGCTTTTAAAAATATACCATAATGCAGCATATTCTGCAGTAAATCTGAGTTGATAGGCAAGCACCATTCCCCAGGTGAGTTAGGTCTGGATTTTTCTTCAGATGCCAGCTGAAGCAGTTATTTCTATTTTTGTCTAATATTTTCCATTACCCTTGACAACACCTACCTGGGATGCTCTTTCATACCACAATAACTAGGTAACTACAGGCAGAGGAACCACCTGCATTTTGAAAGTTAAGATTATTTCTGTCATAGAAGAATGTGATCTCATTGACAGCAATCAGCTTTGTAGGGGTTTATGCCATCGTTAGCTACAATACAATGCTAATTTAGGTGGAAAAGTCACTAAAAAATAGGAGATACTTGCATTCAGAAAAAAATCTGTAACCTTCACTGTCAGGTATCCTTGCTAAAGAAGGAATTTTACTAGAATGTATGCACAAGATATTAGTCTTCAAACAAGAGCTCCAAAAGGCTTCCACTTAAATCTCTCTTGTACATGTAGAAGAAAAGAGTTGGGGATAACCAGACTGTAGTGTGGGAATAATGATGGGATCTCACTTCTCCATGGTCCTCAGTCACAAAAGAAATGGAGCAGCAGGTTAGGGGGATGGTGCTGCCTTCTGCAGGGCCACATCTAGGAGAGGGATTTGGGACAAGGGACAGAGAGATTGAGCAAGAGGGAATGGCTTCCCACTGCCAGAGGGCAGGTATAGATGGGATATTAGGAAGGAATCCTTGGCTGTGAGGGTGGGGAGGCCCTGGCCCAGGGTGCCCAGAGCAGCTGTGGCTGCCCCTGGATCCCTGGAAGTGTCCAAGGCCAGGTTGGATGGGGCTTGGAGCAGCCTGGGATAGTGGAAGGTGTCCCTGCCCACGGAAGGGATGGAACTGGCTGAGCTTTTAAGTTCCTTCCAACCCAAACTATTCTGGGATTCTGTGAGCTACACTTCTAGGAAGAAATGCACCTTGCTTTCCATTGAAAGTAGCCAAAGCAGAGTGGTAGCAAAGAATTTTGCTCTTTTTGAGTCTAAACAAGATAATGAAAATTCCTGTGCTCTCTTCTGCCTTGGAGAGAGCATACATCTTCCACATGACAATTCCTACAGTGCTGCTTAATAGTAGAAAATAACTGTGTGCAGATTGAATGACAGCCCAACAAAATGCTGTAAGTACTGCCTTTTTGTGAAGAATTTAAGTGCCTTGTGATAATTCAGAAAGTGAACTTTGTGGGCAGTCAGCAAAAGGAAGCGTCAGTGGTTTCATTGTTCATACCCAGCAGAAAAGCTCAGGCTGGTTTAGTATGGTTCATGTTCTTGCCAGACCTGTAAACTCTCACAGTCCAGTGTGTGTTTGATGTGATGAAGACAACCTAAATGATACAAACAAGGTAGAAGAGCCCTTTTTTTACCCTATTCCAAGGTAGGACAGGCAGCTCTGCAGTTGGAATAACTGTATTGGAGATATCCTGGTATGGAGCTCAAGGAGGGAAATCCAGGCAGCTGGCAGGAGTTCACATGCCAGCTTGTTCAGCTTAGGAAGTTTGAGTTGTCAAATGCACTGACAAAATGAAAAGCTCCACAAGTTAATCTTAGTGTGAAGGCTTAGTGCACTACAAAAGGAGATTCCTTTTTTTCATTTGTTATGAGTGTTCTTCAATGCCAAGAAAATAATTTTTAAAAAGAGTCAAAGGGGAAAAGTCTGGTAACAGTGACAGATGTTGAAGGTGCAGTGATGTTTGATACAGTCAGTTTTCCTTCTCCTGCCTTTGCTTTCTCTTTCAGCCATTGTTTTTTATTTCTCTGTTACTTTTTCTCTCTTTTCCCTATCCCTCCTTCCTGCATAGGGGCTCAACAGAAAATGTAATAAATTAATTATAAGCAGAAGTACTTTTACTTAGAATAGGAAGGGTTGAAAAGACTATGTTCACTTAACCCTTATGAATTTGACTGATTACAATATGGTAGTGCTTTATGTCATGGCTCCTGTTGGGAGAATCAAGCTATGAGGCTGAGTACTAGTATGATGCATTTCAATTAAAATTTTGGTGATTACTGAAGAAAACAAATTCCTTTCCAGACACATGGATGCCAGATTTGCTCACCATAGAGACATTACCAGCTAATAGCTTTATTAGTAATAATTACCTTTGCACTGCCTTTATTACTCATTTTACAATGGAAAAGGGCACACTGACCTTTCATTCCTTTCTTAAAGGCGCAAGACCTGAATGTGATTGAGGAAGTGATCCGAATGATGCTGGAGATCATCAACTCCTGCCTGAGCAACTCCCTCCATCATAACCCCAACCTGGTGTACGCTCTGCTCTACAAGCGCGATCTGTTCGAGCAGTTTCGGACTCACCCCTCCTTCCAGGACATCATGCAAAATATAGACCTGGTGAGTGATATGTGACTTCAGAGATGGTTACACTTGGTTATGTGAGCTCTTCTTACTCTTGAGAGGTGGAAAATATTTATCACCTCTTACCAGTTTGTTTTAAAATGTTGAATTTTTCCTGTCTGTTTTTTGGGCCTGCACATGCCTTCTGGACAACATAGAAACACAGAGTGGTTTGGGTTGGAAGGGACCTTAAAGGTCATTTAGTTCCAACCCTCTGATTTCTTTAACAGCCCTTTCGCACATCTTTAACTCAGGAGACTCAGAGGGATTTTGAGGTGCCTCTGGTAAGGAATTCCCAAGCTGTGACACATCTTTCACCCCGCAAAGGGAGAACAATGTCAGCTTCTCTTGACTTGCCCCTTGTTAGAAACCTACCTTTCAGGGGAGCAAAAGCTAATTTTCATCATCAAACAATCCTTTTTTTTTACTCTTACTCCTCTTACCAACCTATTAATGATTATAGGGAATTAATTTTAAATAACTGAAGAGCAAGCATTCAGCTGTCTTATTCCCTGTCTGTATCTGAATGTGTGTTGTTTCCACCTGCCAAGTGTTTTCTTCACAGCAGCCTTCCCCTTGCATAGAGAAACATTTTAGGAGAAAACAAAAGAGAACAGCTGTGGATAAGAAGCTGTTACCAGTGTGACTCTCTGTGGAGTATGACTTTGGGAAACAATTGTTAATTATTTCTGCATCTGATAGTAGTTTTAATGTTCATATGGAGAGCCTGAGCTTCTGCTAGAAAAATTTGAAGCATTACAAATTTTTCTGTCTTCTAGTCAATATTTGCAGAGCTGAGCAATATTTGAAGCCACACTATGACCACTGGGTGCAAAATACTAGAAGGGAGGGCTGAGCAGGGTACTAAGTCTCTGAATGCAGTGAATAACATATTATTGTGCCTAATAATCTGCAGAGTTTTT
>VXBC01012422.1:378528-390019 GCA_013399945.1 Ploceus nigricollis
ACTTTTAATTACAGGAGGTTGACAGATATCTGATTGCCCGTAAAGGAAAATCATTTAAAATGTTGAACTGAAAATCCTGCTCTGTACCTATTCCTTCCTCTTCTGTTCTCTCTTCACATTTTCTGGTCATGCAAGAGTTTGGGGAGTGGAGAACCTGAAGGTCAAAACTCCCCAAACTTTCAGCAGCTGCAGACTACAAGCAGCATGATACTGTCTGGATGATTGAAACAAGATGTCTTCAAGTTGCGTAAAGAGGATATGGTGCGTTGAAGATAGCAATTGTCTACATTCCTGACTGAGATAGGGACCTTCTCTGGTTACTTGCCCACATTCAGGATAACTGATGGTGGCCAGATCCTTCTGCTTGCAGCCCTGTGCCTCCCACAGACAGCAGCATGTCTTTTCCTTTGTAACAGTTAAATGTAGGTTTTCCTCAACAATTTAAACAATTCCTCCCCAAAATTATTTAATATTGGATTACAGCATAATGCCAGTTACATTCAGAAGCTATTTAAAGCTTTCCAAGGGAGCATGTTGAATTTTTAAATAGCTCCTTTGTTAGAGAAGCAAGGACGTCAAAAAAAGAAATTTTTAAAAATTTTTTTTTAAATGTACCTGTCACCATCTGGCAAGTGGTAAGAGCTGTCAGGCTTGTAGATCTGAATAAAAGATGAGATTCATCTGACTCCTTGTCTACCCTGTCACATCCTGCACTTCATATACAGTATTGGCAGCACCATAAAGAGCCAGTCTTTGTTGTGTGTGCTACAGCCAGAATGTTCTAACTGGTCTTGCTGTCCCTTGAAACAGTGGCAAATCATGTCAGTTTTACTGTACACATTGCAGGGAGCTTGCCTGGGAGCCATGTGAGCAGGAACTGAGAAGAACCAAAATGAGTTTCTGTCTCCAAGAACTTACCAGACTTTTCTCTGCAGTGGTGGAGCTCCATCCTCACAGCTGTATGGGGCACTGTGGATGCCTGAAATGTAGCTATGCTCTGAAAGGAGTCAGAAAAAAATCATGAAAGATTTGGCTCAATAAATTTCTAAAGTGTATGTTGCTGAAAGCTGGGAGGATATACTTACGAGGAGGATCTCCCTATTCTTGACCTACTCTTATATTCTTATTTCAGCATCCATCCCAGCCTGTTTTCAGATAGAATAGTGAGCTGGCCAGGCTTTTCTTGTGACCAAGGCTGGTTATTCAGAAGAGGATGGATCCACCAGCTTCCTGTATACTGGGGAGCTGTGTTGGCTTTCAGGCTGTTGTGATCAATGAAATTTTGTGGCCCAAATTGTGTAAATTGTAGGTAGAAATGGTAAATGTTGCAACTTTTGGTAATGCAAGAGTGGTCAAGAAAAATTACCTTTCTGAAGCTCCCCAAGTATGTCTGCAGGGGCTCTGTATAACCTGACTCTCTCTCTGGGTACTTTCTCTCGTCATAAACAGCAAAGTATGTTTGGATTATCTGTACCCATGCTGCAGTGGAAACAGGAGTGTAATTTTTGACAATGGCATATAGTGACAGGACAAGGGGCAAGGGCTTCCCACTGCCAAAGGGCAGGGATAGATGGGATATTGGGAAGGAATTCTTGGCTGGGAGGGTGGTGAGGCCCTGGCACAAGGTGCCTAAAGAAGTTGTGGCTGGCCCATCCCTGGAAGTGTCCAAGGCCAGGCTGGATGGGGCTTGCAGTAAACTGATCTAGGAGAAGGTGCATTGGGATTGGACTAGATGGCCTTTGAAGGTCCCTTCCAGTCCACACCATCCTGGAATTCTATGATTCCAATCATCAGATAGCTCTAGAAATTCACGTGAGTAGTAGGTGCCTGTTATGCACTGTGTCACTCTGACATCCCTCTGCTCCATCAAATTCTGCCCACCAGATGATGAAAGATTCTCTGACTGTAAACTGTAGTCCAGATTTGTATTTCATAGAGAAATACTAACAGACAGTGTGAGAATGTTTAATGCTGCAGAAATCAGACCAAAATACAGAGCACGTAAAGGCTGTAATGAGTTTTGGACACCAGAACAGTTGCCAATTTGCCTTGTCAACAATGTATAAAATAGATATGACATGTAAAGACTTAAATGCTTATTATTTTTACTAAGTTGGACATAATGTACTCATCAACCAAAAGGAAGCATGGAAGAGGTGAAAAGGGTAAAAATTTGAAGAGGAATTAATTGGAGAGTGTACTGGGGATGTAATTGATGATGCAAATAGAAAAAGGCATCTGCTGCAATTCTGTGTGTGTATACAAGCAAAGAATAACCCAGAGATATCCTCTAAGCCTAATCACACTGTTGACATCTTAGCTGGATTACTCTGGGATTAGAATCTCAGAACCATTTGGGTTGAAAAAGTCTTTCAAGACCACTGAGTCCAACCATTCCCCAGCACTGCCCAGGCTACCACTGTCCCATGTCCCCAAGTGCCACAGCCACACTGCTTTTAAACTCTTCCACAGACTGGGGACTCCACCACTGCCCTGGGCAGCTGTGCCAGGGCTGGACAGCCCTTTCCATGGAGGGATTTTCCCAATATTTGATCTAAACCTCCCCTGGCCCAGTGTGAGGCCATTCCCTCTCCTCCTGTCCCTGTTCCCTGGGAGGAGAGCCCAACCCCCCCAGCTGTCCCCTCCTGTCAGGGAGCTGTGCAGAGCCACAAGGTCCCCCCTGAGCCTCCTTTTCTCCAGGCTGAGCCCCTTTCCCAGCTCCCTCAGCCTCTCCTGAGGCTCCAGCCCCTTCCCCAGCTCCCTTCCCTGCCCTGGACATGCTCCAGCCCCTCAGTGTCTCTCTTGTCCTGAGGGCCCAGAGCTGTCCCCAGCACTGGAGGTGCCTCAGCACAGGGGACAGGCACTGCCCTGGGGCTGTGTTGCACCCTGGCTGGGACAGCCCAGGGGCCATTGCCCACCTGGGCCCACCTGTGCTTATACTCAGTTGGCACTATGAAAGAAATTCCAGGTTGAAATAAGAGCTGTGGAAAACAGAACCTCTGAAGGTGCTGATTTGCTAAAGTGATGTGGTATTTTTCAAATAAAATGCTGCTTTGAAGGGAAATGGAATAATCTCTTTGACATACTTGTAGGTTTGCAGGTCATAAGGAAAGACTTTTCCAAGGTTAGGAATGATGAAGCACTGTGGTAAGTTTTCAGGGACTTCAGCATTGGAGACCTCTGGGGTTTGGCAGCGTGGCACTGGGGCGGAGGACAGACCACCATAGGTCCACAGGCACAGGTAGATGTGAGGATGCCTCTGCAGCCCCACCAGAGCTCAGGGCAGAGCAGGAATTGCCTGGGTTACCTTCAGTACAGACCTGGCCACAGTAGCTCTGGGCTATTTCTCAGAATTTGAACCATTCAGTTTACTCTGGAGATACACATAATCTCTGTGTGCTTCATCACCAATGCAAAAATAGGTGAATGTATAAGGGTCATCAGTATATTGACCAGTTTTTATTGAAAACTACTTATTTGCCTCTGTGTTTTTATAAATAATATAAAAATCACCATTGCCAGCTGATTGGGAACATATGGGAACCATTAATGCTGTGCAGAAGAAACTGAAATCAAAATACCTCTGCTTCTTATTATTTTACCTTACATTTTAGAAAGCCATTTTAGTAGGAGGTAGTGCATCTTGTTTATCTTAAATGGGATATTCTTCTTCTGAATGGTGAACAAAGAAGAATGCTATGGTTCCTCTTCTGGCCTTGTGCAGAAATATTTCATCTGGGAGCTGTCTGTATGCCTCCACTTAGAGGTGGTCTGTAATTTGGTCAGCTGCCTCAGATATGTCAGGAATTTGGTGGAGACTCTTCGCTTATCATTCCTAAAGATGTGTTTGGTTCATGGCCACGGTGAGAACTCCTTGGCTTTCACTGCTCTCATATTTCCTACAAGCAAGCAACTGATACCAGGTGGTGGAACAGGCCCAACTAGGAGCTGCTAGAATTTTGTTTGCTAAATAGTCTGATAGACATCAGGAGGTTGGGAGCAATGGCTTAGTGATGCAAAGGATTCAATTGATGCAATTTCCTACAAGGAATTAATTCTTCAAAGACATTTCCCTACTAGATTTTAAAATCAGTCAAGTTGTTTTCACTCTGGCATAGCAACCCCTGTTGTGAGACCTTCAGGACTTAAGAACTAAGTTTTTATGGCTTTCCTTAAAATTAGAAAAACCTTAATCCTGCTGAGTACCAGAGCCTGGCTAAATACTCTAAGGTTTTGGTGGGTTTGGGTTGGGGTTTTGTTGGTTGTTGTTTGTTTGCTTTGGGGGGGCTCTTTTTGCCTGTTTTTTTTCTCCTCACTCCTACACCTAGGAGTGGAGAGCAGAATACCTGGAAAAGCTCATGTGTCCTTGAACATGCTCCTCATTACGAGGTGGTTCTGAAAAATACAGTACTTCAAGTTTGCTGATTAACCTCTTGTGTTTCTCCTGCTATTGAATCACCTGAAGCTGTTTCACCCCTTCTTAAATCAGCAAGGGTTGGCTTTGCCTCTCATTGGCTCCAGCTATGACTACTGGATACCAAATGTGGCTGTGATTCATGTTTCCCTATGGAAGCTACTTAGTTGAAGTGCTAATCCTGTGGTACTTTACAGCGAGAGGTTTGTTTTCTTCTTTTCTTCTACATTCAGTGTGCCATTAATACACCATATTACCCTCCCAGTGGTGAACATGGCTGGAAATAAAATTCTCAAAGTGTTTCTTTCAATCACTTTCAAAGGGAAACAAAATCGACAAAAACAGGTTCAAAACTTACTCACTTTTTGCCAAGTGATTTTTTCTTCTGTCTTTCAGAACTGACCTTTGCAGTTGCAGGCAGAGGAGGCAGCAATGTGTTGTACTGTTATTTTTAGCTGGAGGAGAAGGAGAGGAGTTGTCATGTTCATTAGGCAGCAGCACTGCCTAGGCTGCCGCAGGCCTCACAGCACTTCAGCATCTGCTGACAGAATCCAAGTGGAGAAAACATTTTGCCCTTGATAGCTCTGCTGTTGGCATGCTGTAAAGGGAAGTATTTTGTTACTTCAGCCTTTCAGTCCAATTGAAAACAATAGTTGGGTGAAATAACAGACACTGCGGTTGTTCCCTCACAATCTCAAAAATAATCTCCAAAACCTAAAATATTGCCTTTAAATGAAAAATGTTTCTAAATCATTCTTATCTTGTAGTACTTTTAATCTCTGGCAATACCTTGTAAGTTTACTGTTTAGAAAACAAAAGGAGAAAGTATGAGTTTCTCATGGAAAATTGATCTCAAGGAAGAAATTCTCACTGCAGGGGTGGTGAGGCCCTGGCACAGGTTTCCCAGGGCAGCTATGGCTGTCCCAGGGTCCCTGAAAGTGCCCAAGGCCAGGTTGGATGGGGTTGGGAGCACCCTGGGCTAGTGGAAGGTGTGCCTGCCCATGGCAGGGATATGGCACTGGATGATCTTTAAGGTGCTTTCCCAACCAAACCATTCCATGAGTCTATGATTAAAACCAGTTTTGGAAATCACTTTAGAAAACGACATAGTTTTTGTATAGAAATATTAATGGTATTTTAATAGAAACCCTGGCAAGGCCTGAGCTGGAGGTGGCCAAGCCAGGTCCCCTGTGCCCATCATACCACAGGTCTGGGTACCTTAGGATAGACTAAGGTACAGCCAGGATTAGACTCTGCACAGGCCAAGGCTCTCCGTGCATTTTATCTGGACAGGGATCAGATATTCCTGATGAGGGGTTGTCTAATCCTGGATTAGATGTGCCTTTTAATCTCTGCTAATATGGAAGCCAGACTGGAGAGAGAGCTCTTAGAATGGGTTGTGTTGCTTCAAGGGGAGGCCTTTCAGTGCTCAGCATGACTAGGAAGAGAGTAATTCACAGCAACTTGTGGAGTTTCTTCTTTCTCTTCTTTTTAAGCAGTCTTTGCAGCTGTTTTCTTAGACCAGTTGCCCAAATAATTAAGAAGAAAATTGATTTTCGGAGTATCAGGAAGACACCATCTCTCAGCCTTGTTTATTTGCCCTAAGATCTCAGTTTTTCTACTCATACAGTCATATGTTCAGTTGGTTTTAAAATATGTACTAAAACCTGAAACTCATTTAATACTATTCACCCATCTAGTTTTTTTCTGGTTCATTTTACTTTCAATGGGACAAGGAGTGGAAATCTGTTAATTTTCATTTTTATTTTAAATTCACCTCTGTTACTTAAGTGTAGAAGATAATTAAAGCTCTTTCAAAGGAAAAAGCTACTCTTCCTTAATATGATGTTGAGCTTTTATATTTTTATATCTGATTAGATTAGTAGGAAAAGTGTTAGACCCTCTGCTACAGAGGTGGGAGCTTGGGCATGAAAGATGTAATACTGGATGCTTTTTGGTTTTATTTCTGATCTGGAGCTAATAAGAAAATGCTTTCTTTAGGATCTCCTCTGTATAATTAATCTTTTATTTTTCTTTTTGCTTTTCTGTTTTCTTACTTCATTGGGATATTCATGGGTACCTCATTGGGGTATTGTGCTCTCAGGGTCCAAAGGAGAGGTACTTCATTTCTATTTTATTTGAAGTAGTAAGGCAAATAACTCGTAGAGATAAGTACCATTATTAAAGTAGATATTTTTAATTTTAGTCATCAACTACACATCAAAAATAGCCATTCTGAGTTCTCTAAAGTGCTGACATAGCCTGAAAATACTGGAAGCCTGTCTTGCTTTTGTTCTTTTGAAATATAACCCAAAGAAATTAGTACCTTTACCACAAAAAAAGTAAGTCTTTTAAAAACATGTTAAGATTGAAGGGTTTGACTTGCCAAAATAGGAAACGTCAGAATTCAGGAAGTATCTGTGAGCTTCATTCAGTTTTTTTACATGTTTGTATTATGCTAGTATTTTATTCTTTTGGTTAAAAGCTAAATATTAAGTTTTGCTTTTGTTGTGGTTTAGCAGAACTTGAGCTAACAAGGCAGTGCCACTGGGATGGATTCTCTGCAGGAGCCTGCCCTTGGCAAGGAAGGGTTTCACCAGTGATTACTGACAACAGAGGAGTGTTGAATGCAGGAAGATGTTTTTTTCTTTCAAAGTCTGTGGGCAACTTGCTTGTTCCTCTGTGAGCTGTCTATCCTCCACCAGCAATTTGTCCTAAACTCTGTGCCAAAACCATGTCAGCCTCACTTCGAGGTCCTCACACTCTTTGCACAAGTTGTTTCTTGCTGTTTTACTCTGTTATTTCTGGTCTCTCCCTCCAATTACTTTGCTTATGAACTCAGCACATCTTCCTACTCCTTTTTTTCTAAGGATCAGAGATCACAGTTCTCCACCAGCTCCTTATCTCTAAGAATGTAAAAGCCTACCTGCAGCATCTGCCAGAGGCAGTGAAAGTCTCCCTTTCTGCTCAAGTATGGAGATAATCATAGGGACAGCACAGAAGGTTAAACTTGAATTTTCTCTTGACTGGTTTGTGTACTTCTGTTGTTAGAAACAAAATAAAACAGAGAAAAAAAACCAAATCAAACACCACAATCCCATGACAACCCCAAAAAGCAACTTCCAGCAACTTTAGTCTGCCTCTTGTCTCATTCACTTGGTGCAAGAGTTTCTAGAGATCCCAGCAAATCTTCCAGCCCAAAACAAGGGCTGGGCTTTCTGTGGGGGAAGTCACAAACAGGAACAACAAATTTGAATCTCACAGTAATCAAGCCATCAGCTGTCTTTGTTTTATGAACAGCAGCTGAGCTGGGAGGCATAATTAGGGTAATGGTTTCTGGCTCCAGCTGTGTCTCACTACAGAACAAAGAGAGCTCAGCAGAGATTTCGTAGTATAATACACTTTTCCCCCTTTCTGCTTGGGAGAATTATCGAAGATGACTCGATGGACTGGGACTGTGATTCAGATACAAGTGAACATCAGTATTTTTCCACAAAGTGTGTTGAAAGCTCACAGGATTTTGCAGAACCTGTCATCAGCATTGTGCTTGCCTCCAACCCAGGGGTAGCCAGGTGCTCTGGTGTAGACAGGCTCTACCAAGTGCCTCTTGTGGTACTTCCAGAGGATTCTAAGTAGGTGTTGAAATTTTTCCCCAGACCCTTTTTGTGTTTTGTGTCCTGGATCCCTGTGTGACTAAGGAGTTTCCCTGGGATAAGGGATGGGGTTTGGAAAGTGTGTTCTTTTTGGATGAAAGGAGCAATAGAATTGGAAGTTTTCTGATGTCCCACATGGATAACTGCCGGTGGGAGTCTGCTTCTGCTGTGACCCACTGAGCTTGGAGAGGGATAAAAGTTAAAGCCTGACCTAACTGAGTTCTAGCTAACAAGGACCAGCTGGGTCACAGAAAAGGGGGTGGGAAGGGAAATATGGGGAAAATCAGTTTGGCTTTACCAGGGGGATATCTGGAAGATGACAGGGAATTTGCAGGATTCCTTAGGCCTAGAATCCAGGATGTGGAAGGTATGTGCAGCACTTGGGATGGATACTGGGTGGAAGAGAAGCTTTGTGGACTTCCTTCTCACCATCCACTTGCTGGGGCTTTGAGTGCTACACAACTCCCAGGAAATGTAGTCTCTCATATTCAGATACTTAACAGTTGTGTTAAAGCCTTTTGTCCAGAAGTCAGTGAAACTATAATGATTTTACTTTAATACTTTACAATGTAAGTAAACTTCTAGCTCAGATCATAGAAAGACTGGAAGAACTCAAAAGCCTGATGGGCAGAACTGACAGAAAGAAATATAGGCGTATGTCAGTGCACTGTACGTGCAAATGTAAATTTATTAATTGAGCTGTGTGTGTTATATTGTAAAATCATCTGTCTGTTAAAAATGACTGCAGGACAATGCTGAGAGTTGTGCTAATTTGACGTTAACAAAGTCTTCCGGGCTGTGACACAGGCAATAACGTGATTATTCTTTAAGAATTGCAGTGATGCCAAAAAAGAAGATGACAGCTTTGTGTATAAATTCATCCAAAGATCTCTTCTATTTATTTATGTGCTGTGATGTTTCATTTCAGGTGATCAGCTTTTTCAGCTCCCGATTAGAGCAAGCTGGAGCTGAGCTGTCAGTGGAGCGAGTTCTGGAAATCATCAAGCAAGGAGCTGTTGCTTTGCCCAAAGACAGGCTAAGAGTAAGTGCTCAAAACCTCATCACTTAAAGTGTACTGTTCCTATCAATTACACATATATGCCCTTTATATCTGCAACTTCAAAAAATCATCTCTCCTCTCAGTAGTGACTGATAAGTGATTACACTGTCGATTGCCATATGTGTATGTTTTCATTTAAATTCCTAATTTCTGCTAAGTGTTTGGGTGAGTTTTTATGATTAGTTATTAAATTGAAGTGTGTGGAGGAATTAAAATTTGCTGAAGCTAAGGTTTTCTTCATCATATCTTGAAGATGCAGGCTTCTCTCTCCATCTGTTGTTTAGTTATGTTGTAACGAAACACTGGTAATTCTCTCTTTTGATTAATTTCTTTTTCTGTCTCTAGTGTTCTTTTTCTGTGTCTAGTGTTCTAGTGCACCTCTGCTCGGTCTATATTAAATGCTATAAAGATAAATTTGGAGGGCTTTAGTTAAGAATTACTCAACCTAGTGAGAATCAGTTCAGGACCTGTAAGTCTGGTCAACATGATGATGAACTTTCTGTATAATCCTGAGCAGTCCCCTCCATTCCTTTCTGAGAACCTCTCAAATCTCATGAGGGATTTACCAACTTGACAGGTTTGTGAGGCTAAAATCCATTAATGGCTGTGTGATGTTTAAATACTGCAATAAAGAAATGTGTGTAAGTGAGTAAGTAAGCAAATGGGAGCTGTGTGTGTCTTTTAAACACGATGAATCTTGTTTCTCTGTTATTCCAGGTGTATTTTAAATACTGTCTGTTTTCTGCAGAACTATTTTTGTTGCTAGTCTGTGATAAGAGAGTGAGAGCACCATTTATTTTGTGGTAACTTTAGTAAAATATCCTCTGATAAGGCACACTGAGTCTGTACAGCCAGTGGCAATGGCTGGTAATTTATTTATATGCTGGTAATTTTAAAACACCCAGTGGGAATTTTCTAGCTGGCTGCATATACTAATGTCTTTCCTGCAGTTCCCTGTATCCCTCAGTCACTCAGACTGAATTCCTTCAGGAGAGGTTGGTCTAGAGTCCGAGTCCTGAGCCACAGTACAGGAATAGCCTGAGTAACACCAGAGCAGTTGTTGGATTCAAATAGAGCCCTTCAGGTTGTCCTTTCTATGTGGTGATACTGTGAATACAGAGGAACTTCGGTGGTTTCTATGACAACTTGTTCTGATGTGCATATAATTAAAAGCTCTTATGTTGAGGCTACACCCTTCTTGACACAGAGCCATCACCAAATCAATTCACTGCTTAGAATAAAGCGAAGGTTTTCTCAGTTGCTGAGTGTGCCACATTGACTGATATGTCAGGCCACAATTTACAGAAATGCTGTTTCTGGAGTGAAATCCCATCAAATTTAAATTTTCTGCACTAACGATATACAGTATTCAAAATTATATGTTTATATTGCCACTTAAAGCAACAAACCAGCAGTTTTTGGCGTGTGCCAAGCTCTGTAAGTCCTCACCAAACAGTCAAGTACTTCCAGTTTTAAGGATGCTTAGTGTTGCTTGGAGCACTTCCCTTTCCTCTGGAGCACTTGAGCTTTAGGACAAAGGGAATATAGCCAGTCTGGCACATCAGTCTTCTATACTGACCACTTACTCCTAGTGGGTTTTGTCTTTTTTTTTTTTTTCCTTTATTTTCCTCTCTTTTTTTTTTTTTTCCCCCCTTTTTTTTTTTTTTCTATTTTTTTTTCTTTTTCTTTTATTTCTTTTTTAATACTTTTGCTGAGCAGCAGTTTGGCCAGAGCAGGTTACTTTTCCATGTAGAAAAGGTGACATTGACCTTGGGATTTTTGTATATATATAGATATATATGTATATATTGTCATGCATCAATTTGTACGTGCAAATAACATCCTTTCTTTGCACAGGTAGTGATAAGGAGCGGCACATGTTTCCCTCCTATAGAAATGGCCTTGTGAGTCTTTGTGCCCTCTGTCTGTGTGCCTCTCTCCTGGGAGTCTCCCTGTTCCTCAGGTCTTCCCACTTAAGTCTGAGGTTTTCAGGGGAAGCTATTCTAAAGCTCGACAAACTCATATTAAGATCAGACTGAAGATGTAGTTACACAATAGCTCATTTCAGCAGCTAAGTAAAGGATAAAGCTTTAATCCTTAGGTCTTGAATGACACTCTCTGGGCAAGTCTGGATGGGTGGGAGCAAGCCTACCCACTCTGGCTTTGATGGCACCTTTCAGGGAGCTGTGCAGAGCCACAAGGGCCCCCGTGAGCCTCCTTTTCTCCAGGCTGAGCCTCTTTCCAGCTCCCTCAACTGCTCCTGGGGCTCCAGCCCCTTCCCCAGCTCCGTTCCCTTCTTTGGACACACTCCAGCCCCACAGTGTCTCTCTTCTCCTGAGGGGCCCAGAGCTGTCCACACCACCG
>VXBC01012422.1:391587-432971 GCA_013399945.1 Ploceus nigricollis
GATATTATTCCTGCCTCCTAGAAATAACCATCTTCAGCTGAAGCACTCTGGGGGAGGAAGTTGAAACATGGATATGATTTGGAAAATGAGGGCTGAGGCAGAGCTTTTATTCACTCACTTCCCTGCAGCTCAGACAATGATGTTTTTTTCTAGTGTGTACCTAATGTATGCACGGATGTTTTCAAGTGAATGTTTTCAAGTTGCTTATCTTGGCCTTTGTCGAGGAAGTGAGCATTCAAGAGGTGCTACATGTATTCAGGTTCTGAGTCTGTTGCTTAGCCCATAGTTCAAACATGAATCAACGTCAACTAAAAATAACAGCACTTAGAGCCACGATCCTCATCTGCATCATGGAGCTTATCAGTTTGGGAGCACACCCTGGTGCTCCTGCTCCCTTCCACTGTGGGAAGCAACACGGGGTGCAAAGTGAACATTGTGTGGTAGCAGTAGGTCATGGATAAATATATATATGTGTGTGTGTCTGTGTTAGGAAAGATATCCTGCACTTTCTTAGAAAATAACTATTGGGAAATGGGAGATCTAACTCAGATTTTCCTTCCAGTCCTGGAGCAGTCTGACTGGAGACAAAGAATATAATTAACATTATTTTAAGCATATGCTTTTAGCTGTATACTGTGGAAGGCCAAGAAAGTCCAAGCTGAGCAATTAGCCTTTTAGAAGACTTCTGCACAAACAGGGAGATAAAGGGCAGGTGCTGAAATCAAGAGCTGGTTATTTCTCCCTCAGTCTGTGGGAGGAGATAAATGAAGTTAATATGCCCAGGATGGAGGCAGAAGCCATGGCGTGGAGATAGAGCTGTCTCCTTTGCAGACGAGCAGCCCACAATCCAGGCTCTCTGCTATATTGCAGAAGCTTATTAAAAGCAATTTAGAGATCATAGTGATAGGTGGAAATTAGCCTCATTCTTTCTTTCTCTTTATTTTTTTGAAAGTTCTCAGGCTGCCTTCCTTCCCTTTGGTGACCTATCTGTACTTTCAGGATTAGCAGAGTGAGAGAAGCAGGACCATGTCTGGAGCCTGTGACTTATCTCAGGATTTCAAGGGGAGTTAGCCAGCAGATAGCAACAACTCTTCTGCAATAAGTGGGAAAACTTGTTTCAAATGCCAGCTAGTGACTGGAAGCTGACATTTGGTTTCATGGAATGATCACACTTGGGAGGCCACGTTTAATGCTTTATAAAAGAAAAGTTCCCATTACCTAAGCCACTTAAGATGGAGATTTGTTTTTCATGAGCATTTTCTGATCTGCTTGTGTTTTTCCCCCACTCCTTTTCTCCCTATGTCAATGAGTATTTTGTCATCAGTGTGCACTCTGTCAGATGTTCTTTGTGTGCTATGCAGACATGCCATTATGCCATCAATCCTCACGATTTGATATGGTACAAAATTGGATATTTATTGAAGTGCATTTGAGTTCAATGGGCATTAAAATTTCACAGAATATGTAAAAGGAGCAGAGGTAAAAGCCTTCAGTCTCTTGACAGAACAAGTTTCACTTTAGGTGTTAAAAGCACTTCTCATAGGTTTCCCTTTCTATTAACAATGTACTTCCAACTCCATCAGCTTCCATTTGTTTCACTGAAAAAAAGCTGCTAATCACTGAGGCACCAGGGCACAGGGGAAGAGTAAATTGTCATCATGATGGTGGCAGATACTGCCTGGGAGGTGGACCAGAGCAGCTTTATATCTCTGGCACATCACCCTGGGGAAGCAGCACCAGCACTAGAAGTTTAGCTACAAAAAAATATCATAAAAATAAGATGGTTGTTGAATGAGGTGGCAGTGAATTCAACAGGGGACGTCAAGCACAGGTGCTTTGGTAGAATCAGAGATTCATTTAGGTTGGAAAAGCCTTCCAAGACCACCAAGTCCCACCATTTCCCCAGCACTGCCCAGGTCACCACTAACCTGTGTCCCCTAGTGCCACATCCACATGGCTTTTAAATCCCTACAGGGATGGGGACTACAACACTGCCCTTGGCAACAAGGAATTGACAGAGTTTTATGTAAAGAAATTTTCCCTGATGTCCAGTCTCACCCTCCCCTGGCCCAGCCTGAGGCTGTTCCCTCTCCTCCTGTCCCTGTTCCCTGGGAGCAGAGCCCGACCCCCCCGGCTGTCCCCTCCTGTCAGGGAGTTGTGCAGAACCACAAGGTCCCCCCTGAGCCTCCTTTTCTCCAAGCTGAGCCCCTTTCCCAGCTCCCTCAGCTGCTCCCCATCAGACTTGCGCTCATGCAAATCAGAAATCAGGAATGGCCATAAAAGAAAGTGCATGTGAAGTCCCCAAAACCAAGGGAACCTAAACAATTTCTTGGCTTGGGTACTGAGCTGTCTTTGGAAGAATTTTCCTGATCCTGCAGATGCTCCTCCCAGGGAGGAGACATCATCTGTTGAGCAGTCAGTGGTGGCATCACACCTGCAGAGGGACAGGACCCAGGCAACCCTGCATAGCATCCCAGGTGGCAAAGGGACTTGGTAGTGTTCCATATATAGGCACCTTGTTGATCCAAAGAAACCATCCATTGCCCCATCTTCTTTAGAATTGCTCCTGATTACAATTTCTTTTCCCCCCACAGTCCTGCTGGTTGGTATTTGGCCCCAGCAAAATGCTGGATTCAGGATCCAGAGCAGTGGTCTTTAATAATCCAAATTAAACCTTGGGGCAGATCTGTAATTGCTTTAAAAGCTATGTACAGTTTTCTTGTGTTTGTTTTACTGCTGTAACACTTTTGCTGCTGTGGAGTTTTTGGTGGAATAGTTCACAAATTAACTCTGTGTGACACCGAAGGGGGTAGGGACAGAGGAGTTACAGAGACCAGCAACTCCATTACAGAGTTCTAGGGCACAGCACTAAGCAAGAGAGACAGAAAACTTCCTTAAAAATAAATTCATCCAGTTCTTCCTGATATTTATCTTTTTCTTTCTTTTTTTTTTTTTCTGGCTCAAAGGTCAAAGTTCTTATTACAGTGGAAGCTGATTGTGTCTAATACATCCTTAGGTCTGACGCTAGGCAGCCATCTACAACACAGACTTCCTTTCGCTGACCCTCAGTTGCTGTTAACCCTTACCCTGAAGGAGATCAGATTAGTGACAGAAGTGTAAGAAAGTTTTAAACAAAGTGCTTTTTGGGCCTTTCCAGAACACTGACCATATGCTAAGAATAAGAGTATTTATGCATTGTATATTTCCTTCTGACAATTTATAACCTCAATTAAAATGTCAGACTTCCCTGCTTCCGTGAGCTGACCTGTAAGTGATGGACAATAATTCACGTTTCTTCTGAAGGCATTTGTTTTAGAGGTTGGCTTCTCAGAGACCTCGAGAAGAGAAGAATATACTCTCTGTCCCTTGAGAAATATTATTTTGGATAATCAAAATTCCAGGGGGAAAAAATGATCTTGAAAGTTTTGATGGGCTTTGTGGTCAGAAAATAACTTATCATTGTGAAACTGTAAGCAGTCAAAGACATGTCTGCACTCAGCTGACTCCGGCTAATCTTACAGTGGGATTATAAACCTGTCTGTCTGTCTGAGCCAGGGCAAACCCTTATGCAGGTGCTTTTCTATTAGTGTAAGCCTTGCTACTTAAATTGGTGAGAATGAGTTGAAACTAAACTGGCTGACACCACCTTATAATAAGTATGTCCAAGCAGGAGTTTCTATCATTTAAATCTGTTTAATTAAATGGTGCAAATTTGTGTGTAGGCAAGATCTAAAGTATGTGAAAAATACTATGGAAAAACTGTGATTATTATAGTGCTTGAAGTTAAGATACTTGCTGACATAATGCATTGCATGGGAACTCTTGGCTTTGTAGTTTGAAACCTTACAGGAAGAAAAATAATGGCATCATCCCATAAGGGAATGAAAGCTTTGGGGGTTTAGTTCAGAAATAAATACCACCCTCACTTTGAAGCATTAATATGATAATCCACAGAAATGTGACTTTTGTAGGAAGTAGGGTTCAGTAGCTAGTTAGAATACGTAGCATGTTAACAAAAAATTTGCTCATGTGCCTGGTTGCTTTAACACTGAAAAAGCCAATGGCCGAAGTAAATTCACTTTGCCACCTGTGGATTTAAAGTCAGGGAATCACAGAATTGTTTAGGTCGGAAAAGCCCTCTAAAATAAATTCCCCCAAGGTGGCCAAGGCTACCACTAATTCATGTCCCCAGAGTGCCACATCTACATGGCTTTTGAGCATGTAAGTGTTCAAAAGTCTTTGAAACATGATGACTCCTGTTGTTCCATGGTTAAAAGTGGATTTTAGCAGTCTTTAGACAGCCTTGTTTGTAGCCATGTGTAGTGCAAATACAGCTGATGAGTTGGATTGAATACCAACAACACTTCATTTTCAGAAGCATCCTTCAGGTAAAATGGAAGGAATCAGTTAACTTAGAGACTTAGGGAAAGAGAAATAAATTCTACTGCAGTCCTCAGCAATGTAGCTTGACTTGAAACTTGCTATCCACAGAACTTATATTCATATTGCTGAATTCGAAGTGTTTGAAATGTTGGCATAGGCTGGCAGTTATCAAGCATTTATCAAGCATATTTATTTATTTTTCAAAATTTGGTTTAATATTTCTATGTGAAAAAGAAAACGTAACAAGAACTCTTCATACAGTTACCCATTCCCACAAGTGTTTGCATGGATTTTGACTGTCACATGTGTCAAGATTTGGGTTTCTTTGGTGTGGTGTAAGACAAGTCCCTCTGCATACAAGATCTTAGTTACAACTGAGTATTTTATCTGCTTGAGTGTTGCCAGGCCTAGCAGCAGTGGTGTGCACTATGGCACTCACAACCTCTCCCTGGCACTCCCAAAGAGAGTTCACTCATGCTGTAACTGACACCATATTTACATGCTGCTCTTAAGGCTGTTTGAAAAAGGGATGTGTTTTCCACCTTTCCCCAGTTGTCTTACAAGTGTGAAAATTATACAGTATCACATTCTTTAAATTATTTTTGTAGCATTATGGGGAAAGGGACAAAAAAAAAAAAACCCAAAACACCAAAAACCACCCCTCAAATGATTCCAGGAAACTAAATTTTTCAAATGTGAACACTTCTGAGAACCAAAACAAGTTAGGTTTGCTTTTACACAGCAGCTGTCAGTCAATTTTGGGATTAAAACCAGCTTTTTAACTTGAGTTTACTTCAGTGGTTATAAATTCTTTCATGAGGGCGGAGAAAAATAAACAGTAATTTTTTGCATTGTTGACTAGAACAAGAAAAAACCCAGCTATTTTATTTTTCTTGTCTGCCTGGCACACAGTTAAAAACATATTAATGCTTTTCTGACACCTGCCTATTGAAGAGTAATACAAACATCACTGCAGCATCAACATAGGAAAAAAAGCATTAGCAAACTTTTGAATCTCTGATCTTTAAACTGTTTCTTATGTAATATCAGTTTCTTATTGTAAAGCACCCAAAAATCCCTTTGAACAGAAAATAGTAATCATGCTTTCAACTTAGACCATTTGTATAGCAGCTTTTCTTCAGAGATGAAGAATAAACTGAGAACTTCAGTCTTGTTTTCTTCCTAGTCTCTGAAACATTCATTTCCATGGGAAAAATCCTGCTTCCACTGGAAAGTTTTGCTGATGGCTCCAACATTCTCAAGGTTGTCAGGCTGTATCTTCATGCTTAGGAGATGGTACCAGGCATGACGCAAGCAGGACACCAGGCAGGCCCCAAGGCTGTGTGTGTCCCACAGCGGGGAGTGTATGGTTCACAGTGACTGGTATTAGTTAGGAGGAAAGAGGGACTGTGTTTCATGTTCCCCTGCTCTGTCCCTGATTTCCCTGGCTGCTGCTCTTCAGGGATAGCACTGATTGCATGGTGGCTCCAAAAGTGGAGCTGGTGCCATGGTCAGCAGCCTGGTGAGGATCTCGTGCCCTGAGAGCTGTGTTTCTGCCTGTGCTGTGTGTGAACAGAGCAGCAAAACTGCATCTGTGAGCTCCTGACCTTCAGCCACCTCAGCTGGAGTGGATTGAGAGAAGCAGATCAAGGAGCAATGGGATGGAGGTAGAGCTTTGTTAGCAGGTGCGCAGTCAGCTCAAAGAAGCTGGGAGTTACCCGCATCAAATCCATCAGTTTTTGCTCACTCTCGTCCTGAATAGTTTGAATTTTGTCACCCTTCTTGTTGAATAATTTCTCTTATACAGGTTACAATTCAAATAAGACGCTGATACCTGAATCCCTTCAATGCACCTTGACTGTTTGTTGTAAGTTTAAGTTAGATATTGGGAAGAAATTATTGGCCATGAGGCTGGTGAGGCCATGGCACAGGGTGCCCAGAGCAGCTGTGGCTGCCCCTGGATCCCTTGAAGTGTCCAAGGCCAGGGTGGATGGAGCTTAGAGTAACCTGGGACAGTGGAAGGTGTCCTTGCCCATGGCAGGGGGTTGGATAAGCTTTAAGATCCCTTGCAACTCAAACGGTTCTGCAATTTTATGATAGAAATATTAATCCTTCTGTGCTGGGCTTTGCTTCTGTCAGCCAGCTCCATACCTGCAGTGTTATCCTCCACTTTAATGCCACATCCTGAAGAGAGCAAGAAGAAGACTTTTTCTTGCTGCAGTGTTCCTTGCTCATTATGCAGTGCTGTGCACAGAATCATCACAGTCTTTGGTAGAAGCATAGCAGCAGCCCAAAAAGGATCAAGGATGCTTTAAAGGCGGCAGAACTGTGAATATCAAAATGCTCCAAAGAATAGCAAGTCTTTTTTATATCTCCTTCAGGTAATCCCACCACTTTTCTCATTTGAGGTTTAAAGCATGCATTAATTAATGTGAGGTAAAGTCAGGGAAGGAGCGGCAGGAACAGGGAGTTTGTTTGGTCTACGTGTGGGTGTTATGTCTGAAACAGTGTTCTGGTGTTCGTCCAAGGCCATGTACCTTGTTTGCAAACCTGTGCAGATAGAGAATGTAGAGAACTATCATTGTTTTATGCTGTTAGCTTGTATTTGTCACAGCCATGAGCAGAAAGCACCAAGATCCCAGCAAAGGAATGAGAAGTGATGCTGTGATAAAGGACAGACTCAACCAAGTCTCTGGCATTTTCTTTGGGAACAAGAAAGAATTTATCCTGGGCTTTCCAAAGAACTAGAACATGCAGTAAAACTGGATTCAGATGCATTGAGAACAAGCATAATATTTCTTTAGTTTCCCCACCTTCCCGTTTATTATTTTGTTTTTCAGTGATGGGATATTGTGCATCCCAGTAAACTCCAAACCCACAGTACTTTCTCCCTGTCACCGAGACATCTGGTTGTGCTGGGGGAGCTAATCAATTGCAGAAGTAGTTGCTATTATAAGCCTGCAAGCCACTTGAAAACTTACCCAGGATATTGGTAATGAAGGGCCTGAAGTTATTATTTGAGTTTTTTTCTTTTTTTCCTTTTAACTTCCCTTCAGGGGTCATTAGACTGGCAGTATTTTTATTTTTTTTTACAAGCTCAAATTTTAGACTTTTGAAAGTTCAATTCTGTGTATGTCAAGCTACTTGAATTTCCTGTAAAAATGTTGGAGTTGTGAGTTGATTTGTAATAATATGAAAGTGAACAAACATCCAGGTTAACTCTGTCTGAAAAGTTGGTATTTAAATAGATCACAAACCCAGGGCTGATCTTGGTTGAAGCACATTTTGCTATTAGAGGTGATATTTACTGTTAACGTTCACTAAGACTATTGTCACATTTATGAAGATAACTTTTAAAAAAGAATTTGTAGCTCAAAACGAAGAACTTGAGAGTTTAGAACTTGAGAGTGACGTTCAGCTCTCGAGGAGACGCACCCTATAGCTCCAATTGAAAACCCCTCCTTCACAGCCTCACTGATGCCAAAATCTAACCAATAATGAATGATTTATCATTCTGTATTTGGCTTTTTTGTGTTGGAAGGGTGGGGGCGAGATCCTCAACTCCAGAATACCGAGTCACTCCTAGCACTTGGCTCTGAAACACATAAACAATGCAGACTGTTACAAGTCCCATCCCAACGCCCGTATTACACGGCCATGTGTTCTCAGAGTTCCTAGAGCCTGATGTCAGGCATGTGCTGGGGCTGGTGTGTTTTCTGGGGGTCTCACATGCTGCCGGAGCGGCTGTGCCGGGGCCTGGGTTCGCAGCGCAGTCTGGCAGCACCGGTGTTGCACTGGTGCCGCTCGGCTGGGCGGCGATAAGCAAAGAGACAGTCTGGCTCCTTCCAGGAGCCTCTCGGTCATGTCTGAGCGCTCGGCAGTTCCCAAAGCCTCTGGCTGACTTTCCCCTGTGGACCGTTCATTTATCAGGAAATGGAATTGGTTACAGGATTTCGCGCGCTGCCAAACCTCACTGACGAAATCGGCCCCGTTCCTGCTCTCAGAAGTAGGAAGAATGTGTTAACTCTTTGTGCTGACACTTATTTTTAGTGCTTTTGCTGAAAAAAGCCAGGTTCCTTCCTACTTTTAAAGGTTTCTGGAAATTGCTGACACACTCTCACCCTTTATGAATATACTACTAATGCAGAATAATTTTGCCTATTACATTTAGCTCTTTGCAGCACAGTTACCACTGTCTTTATAAATATTATTTTAGGGCAATTGAGTTATGTCAGTGGGAGATTTGCCTACTGAATTCAGTGTATTCTTGCTTCAAAAAATGTCTTCTGAATTGGAGGAGTAAAAATTAAGGTTTATTAAAAACATAAACAATGCTTTGTTGTTTAAGGGAGGCTTTAAAGCCTAAGTTATATGTATAACTTATACATAACTTGTAGGAGCTTAACCAGAATTGAATAGAAATATGTCTTTAATTATGTATATAGGATCACAACAAAAAAACCAAGTGCAGCTCTTTCTGAGTGTGTTGCTGGTTTTGCCATATAGTTACAAACCCAGCTGTGTAATGGCAAGGTAAACACCACTCTTTTTAGATGCTGTTTGGAGGTCATTGTCTTTCATTATGGATCAAGTTTTCAGCAAACTTTAAAGAATAAATGCACCTTTAAAATTGCAAATGCATATTTTTTTGTGACTTACCAGACTCCATGTAGCTCTGAAGTTTTCAGGGCAGAGCTGGTTACCAGTCACAGAATCGTCTGGGTTGGAAAAGCCCTCTAAGACCATCAAGTCCAGGTGTTCCCCCAGCACTGCCAAGGCCACCATTACCCCATGCACCAAGTGCCACATCCACACAGGTCTTAAGCCCTTCGAGGGATGGGGCCTCCACCACTGCCCTGGGAAGCTGTGCCAGGCTGGTCAACACTCTCAGTCAAGAAGTTTTCCCTAATGCTCAACCTAAACATGAGCAAATTTTCAGTTGTGCAAGTTGCATTGAGAAACAAAGAGCCAATTTGGTTTTATTAACTTATTTATATTGATAGGAGGTACTCCTGCAGATTTTTCATTTCTCCAGTGGTCAACATCTGTCTCTTAAGACTCCCTAATTTTGTCTCTAGTCAGCTGAGCTCACCCCTTTTGCAATACTTTTTCTGTGCCACACAATGTGTCTGTGTTTTAGAGGGGATGGAGAAATGACCATTTGCAGGTTGTCTGCTGGTGGATGCAAGTGTCTGTTCCTATACCACTTGAATCATTTTAGTTTGTGCAATGATGTGTTGCACTGGGAGCAAGTCTCTCATAGCACATCAGTCTATTTTAATGCAATCAATAGTTGTAACCTCCCATGTACGAAATTACTAAGCCCAGAGGTAAAGCACAGTGCACATATGGTAATTATTATGTCTGGAAGTGGTTGCTGCATTAATTGATAGCAGTAGCAAGTAATGCAGCCTCACTTAATTTCATTGCTTCTTATACAAAAATCCTGTAAACAGAATTTTTGCAGTCTAATATGGTAGAGTGTTTTTTCTCCTTTTTATTATGAGCAAATCACTGTGGAAGTATTTAGAGCTCTCTTAGTTCATTTAGCTTCGTGGCAATTTGTGATCCTTTGTTCCATAAACAAAAGTGGCTGAACACAGCTCATCCACAACCTGTGAAAGCACCTTCTAAGCCTTATCTGCTGTTCCCTGAGACGTGGCTGGTGTTGCAGGAGCTGCTTGGGGCTGGTGCCAGCAAGGGACCCTGCTCATGGCCTGCATTCTGCGAGCCTGAGCCACAAAAGGGGAGAGTAAGTGGGTGATTTGGCCTCGTTACCGACATAACTGAGGCTCAGAAAATTCAGATGTTTTCCAAGCTGTGTCTGCAGCTCAAGTTAATGTAAAAATATTACAAATTTAGCATTCCTTGCTTTTAAAAAATTGTGGTTTAGTAGTATAAATATAATTTTCCATTTTAAAGTAGTGTGTCATAAATACTCCTGAGGATCTCAGAGTGTTGGTCCTTTCCATTGCGAACAAGGAAAGCTATGATGGCTAAGGGCTGTGCATGGTTGGAGGTCCCTCATTCTGTCAGTGAGAGGCTGATGATGATCAAGGCCATCAGAGTGCCAGTAACACTCAAATCCACTTGCATTATGTGTTGAAAAATGAGTGAACTTGTCACAATCCCAAAAAGACCTTTACTGTCATCTGGGAAAACTCCAAATACTTCAGAACTATGGTCTGGGTTTAGAACCAAGCCAATGGTTTGGGTTGAAAAGGCTTAAAGCCCATCCAAGCTGTCACCAAGCTGTCATCCAAGCCCATCCAGCTGTCACCCCCTGCCGTGGGCAGGGACACCTTCCACTAGCCCAGGTTGCTCCAAGCCCCATCCAACCTGGCCTTGGACACTTCCAGGGGTCCAGGGACAGCCACAGCTGCTCTGGAAGATCTGAGCCAGAAACTCACCTTTCTTCAATGCTTGCTTAAAATATTAATTTTCTTGAATACATACAAGATAAAGGACTGGCTGAAAACAGACTATTTTGGAGTAATAGGTATTAAAACTAAATCATATAAATGCAAATATAATGTAGGAAAGCCTTACATGTAGGGTTCTCAGAAGCACTGGTGAGGGTTTCACTGGCATCAGGGTTATGTTGACAGTTGTAGTTTTAAAATCATGCTGTCTGTTTTTATTCTCTCCTTTATGTCTTACTTGTAGTTAGATTATAATTCTCTAGGAAAGATGCATCCTGTTTGTACGGAAGGCTTGTTTATCTTACTGAAATCCAGGGAAGCACATTTCATTCCAAGATGAAGGAATGCATCAGAGATGGGTATTGCACAAGAATCCAAGGTAGCTTAGGAGGGTGGTGCTTGGGTGAGTGACTGGAGTACAGTGATTCTGCAGTTCAGGAATGAGGTGCATTGGCCAAGATGAGGATGAAGGGTGGGCTAGCACAGGACACTCCTATTCCCAAGCTGCTGTCTGCATGGAGACTAATATTTACATGGAGGCTTACTGTCTGTCCCCTCCACCCCTGAAGATTATTCCAGTTACCTTCTGGAAGCTGTGTTCTGGATTCAGTCACTTCATTCCCGAGTCATTGCTTTCTTTGCAAAGCCCAACAATTGCACTGGAATGAAATCACCTTATCCTGGATTTGCCATAGCTGCTTCCAAAGAGCTATTCTATAATACTGTTATGCAGGTTAGTCTCCTGCAGAAGGCTGGGCAGTGTTTTGGCTATCCCAAACCAGTTTAAAAAAAAAAAAGTTTAAACAAAAATGTGCAGACAAAGTCCTACCTGCCCAGCCAGGACTACCATGGACTAGGTAACAGCAACAATTGAATTGTATAAATGCAAATGTAATAACATCAATACAGTAATATCTACTGTGATTCTGAGACTTAATTCTTCAAACCAATAAAAATGGGAAAGGGAATATAAACCAATTCTAGCAGCAGGTTGATCAGCAGTGCAGGAGTTTGCTGTTTCTCTCCCATGGTCCTCTTCACCTTGCCATGACTGGAGTTCCCTTCACCGCTCTGCAGAGCTGTAACTGCAGTCACAGCCCTGTACCCAGCTGAGCTGAATAATGCCTCAGCCTTGGCTGTGGCACTCTGTGGGTTGTAATTAACTAGCTCCCATTAAGGCAACAGATGAAAATTCATGCAGTTACATGCAAAAGCTTTAGAAGATGAAGTAGTGTCATGTAACAAGAGGTGTTAAAGGAGGTTTTGTTTCTTTTTTTTGCTCAGGATAAGGGTAAAAGTTTTAAACTACAAGAAGGTAGATTCAGAGTAAGGTATAAGGAAGAAACCTTTTGTAATGAGGGTGGTAAAATACTGGTACACATTGCCTAGGGAGGTGAAGGATGCTCCATCCCTGAAAGTGTCCAAGGCCAGGTTGGGTGGGGCTTAGAGCAACCTGGGACCTGTGTCCTACCCATGACAGGGGGTGGCACTGGTTGAGCTTTGAAGGTCCCTCCCACACTATTCTGGGATTCTATGACTCTATGAAATAATTATGTAATTCTTTACGCTACCTGTAGAGAGCAGAAAAATATTTCTGTAAGGGACACAAGGGAACTCTACTGCAAAGATCTCCTTCCTTGGATCAGGAGAATGGGGTTGTGCTCTACTGGTGACACAGGGTGAGAGGGACCCTTTCAGCATCTTCATCTCACATACAGTGAAGGGTGCTCCAGCTGGTTCTCAACCATGAGGATGCTGTTGGGCTGTGATGAGTAGAAACCAGTGCTGTTAGGAGTGAAGTTTTGGAGGAGAATAATGTAACTGGTGACATTTTCTAACTGTCATCCATGATTAGGAATATATACCATCCTGTTGCTGTCCATATGGAAGAGCATCCTTGCACAAGGCAGTAAATGGTGAGGGGCTGATGTCAGGTGGTCTGCAAGCTTTATGGAGGAGAAGGGTCAGGACACACAAGGGACACACAAACTCCAGTCACCAAATGGAGTGTGGATTGCCAAAAGAGATCGGTGAAATATTTCTTTATCCACAGCTGAGCTCTGGCCTTTCATTGCAATGTGAAATATCCAGAGAGGGTAGCAGTAAGTTCTGATTTTTCCATGTGATCTCTTCAGACACTGCACTGGCTGTCCATGCATCTATTTTAACTTAATTGTGCAATTTAAAAATAAAGAAGTAGTCCCGAAATTTAATTTTTCGGTGGCTCTTAGAAAGATAGGGTAATTTAAACCAGAAGAAGAAAGTTTAGACTAGCTATTAGGAAGGAATTCTTGACTATGAGGATGGTGAGGGCCTGGCACAATGTTTCCCAAAGAAGCTGCCCCTGGATCCCTGGAAATGTCCAAGGCCAGGTTGGACAGGGCTTGGAGCACCCTGGGATAGTGGAAGGTGTCCCTGCCCATGGCAGGGGGTTGGAATGGGATGAACTTTAAGGCCCCTTCGAATCCAAACCATTCTACAATTCTCTGATTCTATTACTTTGTAGGAAGGAAGGGCACAAGTAAGAGACTTTGAGCAGAAGAATTTAAATTTTACACAGATTCTAACATGAAACAGTCTGTGTATCTATTGTTTGACACCAGATACATTAGATTGACTGATTTCATTGGTTTAAGGAAGCTGCTACAAGAAAGAGATACCAAGTACAAGGCAGAAAGCAAGCTCTGGAGAAACAGGAGGATGGGAAAGCAGTGTGAGTTTCCAAGTTGCTCCCCATGGCAACGGAGCTCTGTCCTGGGTAAACAACTCTCTGCACGTGTATGTTTTTCAAAGCTACTTCCATTCTGCTAACTGCTGGCCTGCCACATCATTTGAATTCTCTTAACCTTCAAGGGTGATCCCATTTTTTCTGAAAGAGAGTACAGAGGAGCTTCCCTGCCCAAAGCTGCAGAGCTTTGGCTTTGCAGGAGATTGGCAGAAGCCCCACACTCATGAGCAGCCCAAAACTCCCTGTCCAACACATCTTACAGGAGGGCTCCCAGCCAGAGCCCAGCCCCTGCTCACTTCAGAGCTGTGAATTGCTCAAGCTAAATAACATTCCCCAAGTTTCCCTCCCTTGAAAACCTCCCTATACTTTTATTACGTTTTTTGCTGTGACTAAATCTGCTTCACATGTGTTGTGCAGCCTCCTCTCACTCCATTGCATATGTTGTGAGTCCAATGAAAAGTACAGTGCCAAAGGCACTGCATTCGCATGAGGTGTTGTTTCCAAATATCTTGCAATTTTGGTCAAAATAAAGTAAAATTACACTGAAGTGCCCTGACCCCTTTCTTCCCCTGCTCAGTTGAAAGCTATTTCCGACCTGCGTGTTGCTTTTCTACTGCAAACCTTCAGTGTAGGCAGAGTAGCTGAAAAGTATAAAAAGTTGCATTTAAAATGAATTTATTCATTTGTTTGATTAGTAAAGTCCCACATTATCCCGCTCCATCAAGAAAAAGAAGTATTAACCACTTTTTAAATAAAGTGTAAAGTAATGTGTCAGAAGCCAACAACTTTATCCCAAAAGGTGCAAAATTTAATGAGTTATGACAACTAAATACGAGATAAAGGGAGAAAAAAAATCATGTAACTTCTAATTATACTGATCCAATTGCTCTTCCACTTTTAAGGTTTAGCTGTCTTTTCTGAATTAATCTTTTGAGTTAACTTTCCATAATATGTGGCAGATTGAGAAAAACAGTCCTCAGAAAATTTCTGCCCTGGATGACAGGTGAATTAGATAATGGAGTATAATCTCTTCCATTTTCATGATTTTGACACATTTTCACTTCTGTGTGTATGTTTAAATCAAGGAATCAAAATAAGTTTGAGTACAGAATATAAATCCCAGACAAAATTACAGCTTTCATTGCAATGTTGGGTTAAATGTAAACAGCAGGAATGTTACAGATATCTTCTAATTAAATGCGTAAATCACAGGAATATCTTGAATGTTTACAGCAACTGCACCAAGAAGTGAGAATGAGGAAGAGATGTACTTTGTCAGCTGATGGCTGCATCTGCTGCATTCCCATACAGAGTTTAATTTTGTCACAACCTTTGGTGTAAGTTGCAAAGCTTCTCTCCAGTTGATTTACAGGCTGTTTGTTCCTGCCGAGGATGATTAGAGATGAAAATGGCTTTTTCCTGGCCAAGCAGGGGTTTTCTCATATCTGTCATCATCACTGCTGAGGACTCTGGTGTTAGGAGGGCAGCTGGTTTAGACCACCCTGCCTTTTTTTGTAGCTGTAGATGTTCTGAAATATCAGATGATAGTATTGAATCTTAAATCCACATGGATTTAGGCTGGGTTTATGATAAGATTTTAATTCTAAACCCACAATCTGTTGAGCTCACAAACAAAGGCTTATTTTTCTTGACTGTGTCCTCATGTTGACTCTTGTGCCTTAACAAACTCTACTATGCTCCCTTTTATCCAGGCTTTTTCCTTGCCCTATAAGTTGGAAAAGTTTTCTTAGACCATCGAGTCCAAGCATTTCCCAGCACTGCCAAGGGCATCACTGACCCATGTCCCCCACAGATGCCACATCCACACAGCTTTTAAACTCCACCAGGGATGGGGCAGCCACAGCTGCTCTGGGCAACCTGTGCCAGGGCCTCACCACCCTCACAACCAAAAATTTCTTCTTAATATCTCATCTAACCCTGCCCTCTGGCAGTTTAAAGCCATTGCTCTAATGTTTAAACTGTGGGGAGAGCAACCAACCTGTGGGTTATGAGCTGGGGCTTGAGAACAGACAGTGTAGCAGTGGGATGAGAATTTCCCATCTTGATGATGCTGTAACAGCAGCATCCAAAGCTCCATGAGGAAGATTTCCCTTCCTTCACTATGGCTATCAAAAGCCACAGCAAAGATTGTTTCTATAGATGGGAAACCAGAGGCTGGATAGTTCTGGGTAGTTCACTGAGGGAAGGTCCCTCGAGTCTACAGGAGACTGGTAACTCCAAAACATAGAAGGAAATTTTGTATTTGTGGAGTAGAGTGGGAGGAGAGCACAGGCCTTCAACTTACATGTTGTCCTTGGTGTGAGACCCACGAGATCCAAGTGGTGCCTGTAGTTCTGAGCACAGTTAGGCAGCAAAACTTTATTTGAATTCCTGGTGTTTATCTGCCCCACCAGGACTTGCCAAGCTCCGTCCTCCTGAGCTAAGACCAGCAAAGCCTGATTGTTGTCACTGGGATAAACAAACCTGGCCTGAATGCACAGGGAAGAAGAGGGCAGATATGTTCAATAACAAAGGAACATAATAGCATTTGTGAAAGAATTCCCCAGCCTGAGGTCGGGAGTTCTCTAGAAATATTTGATTCATGTCCTGAAGATAGTCTTTACCAGAATAAGTTTAAAATACGAGTGAAGTGTCAGTGAAGGCAAACAAATATGGAAATGCTGCATCTAAAGCATAGTGAAACAGAAAAAACAAGTAATTTTCATTCATTATTGAAACAGCAGCTCACTTGGGGCCCTTTTTCAGATTGAGGTGATTGTTTGCGTTAGGGAAAAAATGCAGTTTCACTGTAGGAGAGTGCTACTTTTTTAACTGGTGGCTGCGGGATGATACCAAGCATACAGATCCCTTTTGTTTGCAGTCAGCTCCTGTACTCACACAGTCAAGGAGATTGCCCAATTGGCCAGGTTCAAGATTTGTAAAGATGTCTTAAGACCTTGAAGGAATCCTTGTCCTGCTCATACTTAGCTTTTCTCCTTTCTACACACTGTTTGCCTCTATCATTTATAAAGGCATGTTTTCAATACCTAATTTGAAATTGCTATTGCAACCTTTATAATTATAATGGAATTAGAATAAAATATATCATAGAATGAGCAACCTAAAAATCCATTTCAGAAAAGGCATCCTGGTTATTTGTTGAGGTCAACTTAACACAACCCCCTTCTCTGATTATGGTTTGTCTTCACAGGACTCTTGGCATTAAGGCAATTTTTTTTTATAAAGCTGTGAAGTCCACATTCACAAAATTACTGTGCAAACATACAAATTTGGCTCCAGCTCCTTGGCTGGCAGTCCTGGTAGAGATAAGGCTGCAGTCTGGCACTGCGTGCTATGGCTGAAAAGGTTTTACTGTCACTTGACATTTCACTCCTCAAGACAAATAAATGGGATTTCCTGCATGCAGGGGGGCAGCACTGCTCATCTCGCAGCACAGTCTGTCTTTTTGCAGAGGCTTGAAATACTTAAGAAGGGAGTATGTCCACTGGGGTGTATATTTTCCAGTTTGGGGAGATTAGGGAGCCAAAGGTCTGCCGGCTCAATAGGATGTTAGTCAGCACGTCCTGAGCTTCAGGCAGATAAGGGTCCACTTCCTAGGCTGCCCTGATCTGAGAGTTAACAGTTGGTGACAGTGAGTCTGTCTCTGTTCTTAAGTCATTGTTATAATTTTTTGTAATATTTACAGGACTGGCTCTCTCAGATTAAAAAGTACAAAATCAAAAGGAGGTCTTCCTCCATGGGCGCTGGGGGTGGGGGAGGATGTTTGGGCTTGGCATGCGGCCCCACTGCTGCGCTGGGTGGGAGGGACCGGAGCAGGATGTCGGCACGGGCCTCAGCTCTGTGGCTGCTGTGAAGGAAAACTCAAACCTTGTCTAATGACCTTCCAGGAGCCCTCCACACCAGGAAACATGTTGTAAATGTCAGCCTCCAGGATGCAAATCAAAGGTGTTAAGCTCAGCTGGGAGAATGGACCTTGTCTCTGTGGTCGATGCATGAAGCCAAGACCTAAGCAGTGCATCAACCCTTATACAGTGATAACGAAGAGGAGCGTGGTCCCAGTTGTCCAAAGGAATGTTCTTTTTGGCTTGGTGGGATGTTTTGGAGGCAGCGTTGAATCAATGTGTAGTGAAAGCATGTCTGGGACCTCATCACTGGAAAAGTATGCAAATTGAATCACTGTGCTCTTCTCCTGCCACCTTTTGTGTTGGGGGAATATGTTCTACACAAATAAATGAGAAAACAAAACAACTGTGACATGGTAGTAACTCTAGATTTGGGGTGAAAGAAACAGGCAGATGAAAACAGCATTTTGACCTCTCAATCCTTTGTGGTTCTGCTGGATTATCCCAAGACTGTATTAGAGCAGAGAAAAGTCATATAATAGTTTGCAAAAGGAAAAATCCTAAAACTGTGAAAATAGTGGGGTTTATACTGTCATTGTACTTCAGTCCCTTCTCAACTCAGATGCTGAAGAGCAGAGAGGTGAGTGCTGGAAACTCCATAGATGGGTCACAGTCTCCATCAGCAAGCACCGTGTGGGTCTGAGTCAGGTGACAAAATCTCCAACTCCTTCTCCAGGTTGGAGGAAGAAAAATCTAACTCTGGGCATGACAATCCTATGGGGGGAAAAAAAAAAAAAGGAGTGAGAAAAGGGTAATATTTATGTATTACTGGGTCAGGATATGTACATTGTCCATACAGGGTTCCTTTCCAAGGTGCATCCCTCTGGCATCAAGGCAGAGTGCTGGAGTGATCCAGGCTCCTGTGCCTTACCAAAACATGAAAGTGTGGGTCATGTTCTTAAAGTCCAGTAGTTTCCTTCATTGTCACATGTATATCCAACACCTTCTGCTCATTTTGTGTTGCTGATTGCATGGAACACACCATGGCGAGAGTTTTATTTGCACAACAGTTGGATCGCTGGTGGGAGTCAAAGTCGGGCAGCAGGGAGAGGTTTATCTGGGGTTTGTTTTAGGACGGTCGGATGGTGCCGTAGCCTAGGTGGGGCAGCCATCCGTGATGTTATCTGGAGCACAAAGCATTTCCATGATAAACAACATTCCTTGTGTTTTAGAGTAGTCTGCTGTCAAAGTCAAAACAACTGCTCTGGCTTAAACAGTAGCACTCGCTGCTTGAAATGTAAAATATATAATTGGCTGTAAGATTTGTCTAGAGCAGATTCTCCATGTCTTTTAATATATAGCTACACATACTAGTGTACATTCATTACTCAGCAGGGTTATTTTCTGCAAAGCTTCCATAGTTCATGCACTTCATAGGCCCTTTTAAATCCTTTCCACTGAGTTTTTCTGTATTGTTAAAAGAAGTTTAATAAATTATATCAGTTAGACTACAAGTATGTAACTCACTTTTCAGAAAATAATTAGCAGATGGTTGTCTCTGACGTGAGAAGTGGAATATTGTTGAGCATTTATGGTATTGGCTTTGTGTTTAAAAAAGGCTGATGAAGGGAATATAGATCTGTCATTTTTATCCAGAAGTTGAAGCAGACTTTGTCCAGATATACAACTTAATTCTTCTCTACTGCCTTCACTTACAATATCTTCAAGAGCAGACTTTCCTTTTCCCAACCCTACCTCACCTTCCTTTGAGTTCTTCCACATTGTTGCAAATAATCAAATTGCCTGGGAAGAATTATTTTGGTGTTTGGCAAGTCCTGAACGATAAAAAGCCTTTTTTGTTTTATATAAGGGTTTCCCACTAACCAGGTGATACTGGTGCTCTGAGAGCACCATGAGCTTTTTTCTGGAGGCAGCAAGCATCTCAGGATCTCACAGATCATAGAATCACAAAATCATTTGGGTTGGAAAAATTCTCTTAGACCATCAACTCCAACTATTCTCCCAGCACTGCCAAAGCTACCACTGATCCATGTCCCCAAAAGCCACATCCACACAGCTTTTAAATCCCTCCAGGGATGGTTATCTGCTCCAGATCTGGTTGACAGCAGAACTGATCTTCCCCTGCCTTCTCTTATTTCCTACATTTCCTATACATTTTCTGTCTTCTGCAGAGTGATCCAAACAGTGCGTGTGCATGTATGGACTTAGGACAACTTGAGCTTTTGCCCAATTTGAGACCTTCAAAGAGTTGTTCCTCATGAGATGTTCCCAACTGATTTATTGCTGCCAATTTCTTAAACTTTACCTTTTGCACACTTGAAAAGTGGCAGATTTCATAGAATCATAGAATCACTGGACGTTTTCAACTGGAAGGAACCTTAAAGCTCAAGTTGTTCAAACCCCCTGCTGAGGGCAGGGACACCTTCCAGGTTGCTCAAATCTCACTCATAAAATTCTGGAAGGAAAAATACAGCCTTGAATCAGCTTGTTTTAGCAAGTGAGTGGTATTTTGGGGTTTGGAAAGTCTACATAAGGTGCAGTGTTTAATTCTGAGACTTTGGAAATGTATGTATTTCTAAGCCCTTCTTTGAGGGCACTGCTAAAGCATTATGGTCTTAACTGTGAGTTGAGGCATCTAAAATCTAGTTCTAATCTTGTAACCTTTTGTTAGCAGGTCTATAAGTCTTCTATATAAAGATGTCAGTAAATGAGTGATTTCTAAACTCCAGTTTTAACAAAAATGTTTGCTGAAAACCTACTGTTTTTTGTGGTTGTGTAAAGCCTTGCACATTAATCTAGAGAAGAATGGCTTGCAAGCTGAAGCACAGGAAGCCAGGGCTTAAACTTATTTGCATCTTCCTTACCAGTGGTAAAAATAGGGACTGCTGTTATGAAATGTGCATTTTCTGCAAATCCCGTGGTAGGAAAGGCTTGTATGTCCACTTCATATCCATAAAAGTTTTGTAAGTTCATAGACTCATCCCCATTTGTGCTTTGGTGCCCTTTAATGCCACTGAGAAATGGGTTTAGGGATTATTTTTTTCAGATTTTAATTCCCTAAATTCAAAAGCACACAAAGGATTTTACTTATTTATCTGAGTGGTCGGTGTATGTACATAACAAGTGCTTGAGTGAGGTCAAGACCAGAACTGTTTCTGTCAGTTCTGTCAGTATCTTTGTTCATTCCATGTGTTTAACACTCTTCTTGGTTAGGTTTTTTTCAATGTGAAAAACATCCTTTGTTTGAATTGTTGTCATTTTTAGGTTGTTCATTTTTTGCTCAGACCTTTGTTCTTTCTTCTAAAAGGGCACTGTATTTTCTGAGAATTACCGTTCTTTCAGGTTAAGCCCTGAAGTAAATGAAAGTTCTATTTTTTTGTTGATGATAGCTTATTTACACATCCTGCCTTCATCCTCATGCTTCAAGTGTAATTACATACCTCAATCTCTTTCTTTTCTTCTTATTTGGTAAAGCCAACCTGTATTGTATTTTCTGCAGTGTTGCAAATGTCCTCGTAGTGTTCCTGTTGTTTTCTATCTCCATGGTCTACAACAAGTCTGGCTCCTGGCCGTTGAGCAGTCCTCTTGGAAATGTTCTGGAAAGACTTGTGTCCATCTAGGCAACATGGCATAGAGAACAATCCTGACAGGGGAAGCAAATTCTAATTAGAGCTGTTAATCCTTGAACTGTGACTATAAATGTATAATGCATAAAATGTATGTAGATATTAATGGTACTTAACAGTGTGTGATACGTAGGTTTAGTTCAGTCTTTCATCTTGGTTATCTTTTCCTCCCATTCCAAAATTTCTCCAGGTAGACACAGGATCTCTGAAGCAGAGCAGGGATCTCCTTTTTTCTCAAACTAAGGGATTGAGGGATTTTCACAGAATCCTAGAATAGGTTGGGCTGGAAGGAAGCTTAAAGCTCATTGCATTCCAATCCCCTGCCATGGGCAGGGACACCTTCCACTATCCCAGGCTGCTCGAAGCCCCATCCAACCTGGCCTTGGACACTTCCAGGGATCCAGGGGCAGCCACAGCTGCTCTGGGCACCCTGGGCCAGGGCCTCCCCACCCTCACAGCCAGCAATTCCTTCCCAATATCCCATCTGTCCCTGCCCTCTGGCCCTGGGAAGCCATTGCCTGTGTCCTGTCCCTCCATGCCTTGTCCCCAGTCCCTCTGCAGCTCTCCTGGAGCCCCTTGAGGCCCTGGCAGGGGCTCTGAGCTCTCCCTGGAGCCTTCTCTTGTGCAGGTGAACACCCTCACCTCTCCCAGCCTGTCTTCATAGTGACATAGTGATCCAGTTTATTTTCTGTGCTGTCTAGAAGTAGCCCAGAGTCCAGGTGTTTCTGATGTGGAACCCAGCAGATCCTGAAATGGGAACCTGACCTTGTCCTAAGCTCAGATATATACATTTATACAGTGCTTTTGGAATCTATACAGATAACAGTCTGGTATGAAGACAAAAATGGCACAATTTGGGGCTATTGACATTTATCAGCAATATTCCTTTCCTGGAAGGAAAAGAAACAAGTGTATATGTGTTTGTATCTCTGAATTTCTAGGACTTTAAAGCTCTCATTATTTGCCATTCTATTCCGGATAGAAAAGCAGTCTTCTTACGGTACTCTGCAAAGCTTTGTGCCCTGGCAGGTTTGCCACAAATATTTAACTCATTTAAATCATTGTGTTTTTACCAATAATTATCTAGGCAGAAGTGTTTGATTGATTTTTCCCAAAATGACCTGGCTTCTCAGTACTCTATTAAAAAAATGGTAATTGCTGAACTCTGACCAGCGGCATGTCTGCTACTCTGGCAGTAGTTCACATCTGACACTGAAAATTCATTGCTGAGAATTTGTTTTCCTGCAGCTGTAGTTGTACAAACCTTTACTCAAAGTGATCTGAAAACAGAAATCACATCTCAATGAAACTTCCTGAAACAGTTCTCTCTCTGTAGATTAACTTCCCTACCCTCCTGGACCTGGAAGATTGTGACCCATTAGAATGTGGGTTACCTGTCTTCGGGAATTTTACTCCCTGGGAACAATGTTGTTGTCTACTACAGTTTGTGTAGTTGCTTAAACTTACATAATTCTATTATAATAAATAATACTGTATTTAATATATATTTATTAAATAATATGTAATATACTTATTATATTTAGCTTGTGCACAGATGGTTTTGAACCTCTTATTACCCTGAGTTTTCTATTTCTTTTTCCACCTCCCTGCCATGCTCTGAGCCCCTGTTTTCTTCATTGTCTTTCCGTTTGCACCTATTCCTTAGGCAGATCTCTGAACAAGATGTGTGGCTCACACTTAGTCTAGCACGTTTCCTGTTTGCTTCCTTCATCTCCCCACCATCATTCTCTATGCTGTGAACCCGAGGAGGAGAAAAAGATGGTATCAGGCAGGTGTGGTGTAGCCCATACAGATACTTCACCAGAGCCACACACTTTCTGTCTGAAGTCAAAGAGAAGCACCGCAGACATGAACAGAACCCGAGAAAGATGAAACAGCCTTAACGCCCCACAAGAACTAAGTAATTGCAAAAATTCAATCTGTCAATATCTTGGAGCAAGCACTGAGACATTTTCTTCCATTAATTGTGGTCTGTTAAAAAATTCAAGTCCTTGTATTTATATAAAACCCAAATATATCAATGTTTCCATATGTACCTGTATATCCATACCATGAACAATGTGCCAGGCATGATTATTGAGTTGTTTTCAAAATCCTTAGCCATTAATTTGACTTAGATTGGTATTTTGGGGACCAGATTTCCAAATGGCGTTGAGGACTTGGCAGTCAAGTACAGGTGTCATTCCTCTGCTCAAAATCCTCACAGACTGGTATGTTTGGTGCAAGGCAGGTTTTAGGGGCAATCCCTGCTGGGGTATATAGACCCTATAATAGAGGCTTGGTACAATGCTGAACCTGAGCCCTCTTTTTTTCCCCTGCCATTTGATGTATTTTGCTAATGAGGTCCAACTCTACAGATGCTCTGCAGGCAGTACTGCTATATTTAGCAGAAACAATATGAAACACATAATTTGCCATCAAGTCATTAGGTTACCAAACAGGATTCATGGTAAGTTTTTCAAACACAGAGAAGTCCCATTTTCAGAAAGACTTTGAAGCTTTGGATTGATGTAAAGTTCACATGAATTTGACTCTCAAATGTGTTCAGACTCCTTTGAAAACAGCACTTCTCTGCTCAAAGAGTCACCTGCTTTTGAAAATACTGACTCGTGCTTGATTGCTGTTTCTGAAACCAGAGTTTCCAACCAGAACTTGAAGAAAAGAGGGTTCTCCAGTTCTTTATTAATTCAGCTCTTTAATTTCTTTATTTTCCACAGTGACTCCCCCATATCTTTGATGAATGCTGCTTTTCATCCAGCAGAACATCTAGATCAGGGAAGAAGCAAAGACATTGCTCTTAAAGCAGCTCCATCTTCCCTTGCCTGCATTATCTGAGTGGAGATCGTTCACTGACATAATGCTGTAGCCTGATAGCAGCTCTGAGGGTTCATTTGGAGGGAAGGGGATGTTTTATTTAATATGTGGCTCAAGCCTTATAGCTCAGATGCCACTGAGCTGCCTCGAGCAGGGCCAGGTGCACTGGCTGTGATGTTCCCTTCGTCAGCGTCAACTGAAAAAAAACCCAAATCAAATAAAAAAATTAAAAAAAAAAGAAGCAACCAAAAAACAAAAAACCCAACCAATGTTGTTGAACTTCTGTGGTGGGGGAGTTACTGCAGTTCAGTTCTGTGTCTGTTCGTAGGACTTCCCGTGGTTTTTCATCGAATCATGTGATTGACAATGCAGACAGTCTGCAAAGTTCTCGGTCTGTCTCGTTTGTACCCTCGTCCCAACCACAAAATCTGACTTCTGCTTTGTCTGGCAGAAGAAAACAAGATAGGGTGATGTGGTGGGGTGATTCACTGGAGCTGATAAGTGGTGTCTGTATTTAAACTGTGCCGTTCAAACCGTAATGTTACCTCTGTCTCTCACGTTTTCAAGGACTTTCTCAGGCTGGTTTATTTTAAACTATCTGGGGTTGTCTGTCCCTGTATGGGGTGGAAAGAAATGCAAATAATGGCACCAATGGACCTGTTTATATCAAGGCAAGGAGTTCAGTAATTTAAATAGTGAACATTGTTGTATATTGGATCAAAACAGGGTTTGGGTTGGGAGAGACCTTAAAGCTCATCTCATTCCATGCCCTGCCATGGCCTGGGACACCTTCCATCATCCCAGGTTGCTCCAAGCTCTGTCCAGCCTGGCCTGGGACACTTCCAGGGATCCAGGGACAGCCACAGCTGCTCTGGGCACCCTGGGCCAGGGCCTGCCCACCCTCACAGCCAGCAATTCCTTCCCAATATCCCATCTGTCCCTGCCCTCTGGCCCTGGGAAGCCATTGCCTGTGTCCTGTCCCTCCATGCCTTGTCCCCAGTGCCTCTGCAGCTCTCCTGGAGCCCCTTGAGGCCCTGGCAGGGGCTCTGAGCTCTCCCTGGAGCCTTCTCTTGTGCAGGTGAACAGCCCCAGCTCTGCCAGGCTGGCTCCAGAGCAGAAGGCTCCATCTTTCCACACCATCCATGCAAATAAACAGGGCAGTGAAGGAAAAAAAGGGATGATTCATCCCATGCCAAGGCTTTTCCTCTATCATTAAGCTTGCCATTTAAGATGCCTTAGCACAGTCTCTCTTTTTAAGTGGTGCTAAAAATCTGGTTCATTGGAGTGTCACCAGTTAGGGTTCCAGTGTCTTTCTAGAAATAAGTTGGACACAACAGCAACAAAGCAGAAGAAAATAGATTTGTGCACTGCAGGTTTGACGTGCCACTTCAGCAATTCTGTTAACCATTATAAAGTCCTCACCAGTGCTGGCTGGGTTATTTCTGGGAGTGCCCTGAGACCCATGTGGCCTGATTGCTTTACAGTGTCACCTCCTGTGTGTCTGCAGCACGCAGCCAGGGCCCAAGGCTCCTGATCACTCATCTGAAGCAGGACATACAGGAGACAAATATGGCACAAATATGAATTTAAACATTCCTTGGACTGTCACCTGAAAATCTTGAAAAGCTTTTTGAAAATCTTAAAGCTTTTTTGCATCTGTCAAACTTTTTACATAGTGTTTAAATCCTACTATTACAAATAGTTATAAAGTCATTCTCATAAAGAAGAAACTTTTGATGATTTTGTTTGTTAACAAATTCTGTTTTCAGTGTACACCCTGTTAGTGAAACAGTGTGGGTAGTTTTTTATCTCAACAGTGGATGGCTGCCATGGTTAATCTTGCAAGTTACATCATAGAATCATTGAGGTTGGAAAAGCCCTCTAAGATCATTGAGTTCAAACATTAACTCAGCAGGACTGTGCTCACTACTAAACCATATTCCCAAGTGCTGCATCCACATCCCAGAGATGCTGGTGCAGTTCTCTCCATGCTAGGCCTCTAGGATTTTTTATTTTAAATGAGTAAGAAAACATGGCCAGCACACAGCTGTGGATCATTGCAGTCATCTAAAGAATGTGGGTTTGAATTGCTGGCCTGGAGTTCTAATTTTTCATGTCTCATCAGCAATGCATTGAGCTGTCCTGAGCCTGCTGTTCAGGTGGACCATCAAAAATCCATCACTCCTAATGTTATCTACATTCTTTTTATATAGACTCAATCAAAACTGTGTATATGTAGTGGCAGTGTGTCTTACTGCTCTCCTTAAAAATCTCATTCTCCTTGTCTGAATTTCCAAGACACCCCCGCAGGCTGTTCAAAGGACATGCTGAGTGTCAGGGAGTCCAGGCTGACTGCAGTGAGTTACAGCCTTTAATCTGAAATTGATTATTAAATTGCTACGGTACGATTGCAATAAATGGCAACAACGATCAGCCTGAAGAGAGGCTAAATAATAAAATCAATGCATGGCTTATTGCCTGAAAATATGAATGCTACCTGAGCCATTTTATGCTGCCCTTCCAGCTGAGAGATAATGGGATAGTAAGACCTGAGCATCTCAGATGCAGCTGTTGGATTTCTGATGTTTTCTGATGTTGGAATTTTGCCTACTGTTTTAAGGCTGAAGATGTTTTTTAAGCTGCCCAAGAGCCAAGAACAGTCCCAGGCTACTGCCACCATTGTTTGCAAAGCCAGTAGCTACATCTGTGACCTGAAGGTGAAAAAGAAAGTTGTGTTTAATTCAATTTGAATTAGAATCTTTAATCACTTTCCCCTCCTTCCCTCCCAGAAAGGCTACCATGGGCTGCATCCCCATGTGTGAAGCATGCCACCCCTGGAGTGAAGAGTGGCAGCTGTGTAAGACTTTCCTCTGGTTGGAAGTGTTGCCATGGTGTAATCGTGAGGTTGAACTATTCATTCTGCTGATGCAGTGCTGAACAGAACATGCTCCTGTCTACACTGACCACAAGCCAGGAAGTTTTGGAAGGAAGTGGGGAAGACTACACTGAGGATAAGCACAGTAGTATGTCAGGGCTTTTAAAAAAAATAAATACTAATGAAAATATACATGAGGGCTTGGTTGGGGGGGTGGCAGAGGAGGAAGACAGGGACAACTTGAGAATTTGGAGCTGAGTTAGGAGGGGATAGAGAATGCTAATGAAAAGGAGGATCTCACAAAGCCAGTGAGAAAAGAAAGGTTGGGTGAGTACAAAAGAGAAAAGTATGCTAAAGAGAGAGGATAAGGATGCAGTGGAAGGGAGTTGGCATGGCAGTAGGCTGGGAGATTGGAAGTGAGAGGTGGGGGTGAGTATGGCTGTAAGGTACCTAAGAGTGAAAAAACCAAAGTGATGCAGAAGATTAAACAGGCTGGTCAAAACAGACTTGGAGAAGAGAGGTGGTAGAAAGTGGTTTTGATGCACAGAACGGCTGTGGGAGAGTTCTCTACCACAAACTGCATGTCTGACACAGGAAATTAAACTTGCTGATGTACCTTTGAGATTCTGGGCTTTGAACTCAACAGGAGTTAGATGCAGAAGAGCCTTTAACAACCTTACCTTTTAGCTGCGTCAGTTCCTTGAACAGAGATAGAGCAGAATCCTTTAGGCTGGAAAAGGCCTCCAAGATCTTGGAGTCCAGCTGTTCTCCCAGCACTGCCAAGGCCACCACTAACCCATGTCCCCAGGTGCCACATCCACATGTTTTCTACAAATTTTCTACAAGTGTACATGTTTTCTGACTCCAAGAGTACAAATAACATGGGAGCATAGAAGTTAAATACCTAACCCTGAAAACCAAGTGTCCAAGAAATGCCCCCTCAAAGGAGACTGATCCAGCCAGAATTCTTGTACCCTTAAGGCAAGGAAACAGGACACTGAGCTCAAGAAATAGGATAGGGAATCCCTTCATTATTGATGGGCAAAGAGGCTCCTTAGCCATTGCTGTGCTTGTTCTGATCATGTCACACAGTGGAGTTTATTCTTAGTCTTAGCCACAGCCTTGTAAATAATAAAATAGGTCACGTTTTATCTTACCCCAGTGATCATTGTAATGCGGCTTTTGCCTGAGACTCTGCCAAGCTCAGACACAGACAACATTCAGAAGTGGATAAAGTGAAGAGCACAATACAAAAGTAGACTCAGCTCTTTCTAATATACGCACTTAACAAGAGTGAACCTGGTGGGTTTGCAGTGTGCACTGCTTTGGGAGGGAAAAAATGAGAAAAATGGGAACTTGAGGTTGCAGCATGTCTGTCTCTTCTCTCTGGTGACTGGGGACAGGACCCAGGGAATGGCTGGAGCTGTGCCAGGGAGGTTTGGGTGGGAGATTAGGAAAAGGCTCTTCCCAGAGGGTGCTGGCACTGCCCAGGCTCCCCAGGGAATGGGCACGGCCCCGAGGCTGCCAGAGCTCCAGGAGCGTTTGGACAGCACTGCCAGGGATGCACAGGGTGGGATTGTTGGGGTGTCTGTGCAGGGCAGGAGCTGGACTGGGTGATCCTTGGGGGTCCCTTCCAACTTGGGATATTCTGTGATCCTATGATACCATAAACTGTGTTTATGCTTTCAGGCTTTTCAGAGGATTCTCCTGCTAAGGAGCCAAGTACAATTAATCGCAAAATTTTTTTTAGGGAAAATGCAATAAGTACGTTTGTACATGCACAAGCAAGAAGGCTTTTGAGGGGCTGCTAAAAATGAGTTTTCCTTAAGACCTTTGTGTTTTGTAAAGGATTCATGTGTTTAGTCTGTTAACAGGCAGATGGATTGTGACCAACAGTAAAAGGCTCGAATACAATATGCCAATGTAGCATTTGATAAAAGAAGAAATTATAAATGATTTCTTTATCCTATAAATATTTTCCTTGGCTTCTAATGGTTTCGTTTCTTCCATTATTTTTTTCACCAAACCTCTTTCTTCAGTGTTTATGTGGGCTGTGTGTTTGTAAGCAGACATGCAAACCTTCCCTCACTGGACTCTGGCTTCTTGTTGCAGAAGTTCCCCGAGCTGAAGTTTAAGTACGTGGAGGAGGAGCAGCCTGAGGAGTTCTTCATCCCCTACGTGTGGTCCCTGGTGTACAACTCTGCTGTGGCCCTGTACTGGAACCCCCGTGACATCCAGCTCTTCACCATGGACTCGGGCTGAGGGACACCCCGGTCAGGCCAGCCCCACTTCATCTTACAGGAATCGACCCTCTGCACCCCTTCCAACCTGACCCCCTCCAATTGCCCCCTCCAACCCCAGAGCCAGTGTCCAGCCCAGCCTCATGCTGGGACAGACTGGTGTGGGGCACTGATGGCTTGTAGGCAACCTTATGTTTATAGTCCGTAACCTAGAGCTTGTTTGATGAAAATGAGGCCTTACACATGGGGTATGATGTTACTACCAACCACAAACCTGATCGTCCTTTTAACTTAACAGGCTAAATGAGATTGCAGGCAGCAATTTGGAAGCAGTGTTTGTATTTTTGGCTCTTTCGAGCGGGCAGCTTCCTTGGGTCAAGCTTTTTATGATCTCTTGGATGCTGCAGTGGGGTGCTTGTTACCTAATCCTTGTTTCCACTCACAGCCCTTCGTTTCTGTGGCACTGTCAAGGTTGCAGCCCTTAAATTGCTGTCTATGCTGTCATCCGAGGGAACTAAGCAAGCAGCATCTTAATCAGGTTAGCTCCCAGGCAGATTCAAAACACTTGATTTAGATGTTTGTGGGAGGATTTTCAATAGCAAGTCTTTTGTTGTTGTTGTTTGACTGACAAATACTCTTCAGAGGGCAAGAAACACCTGCTTTCGGAGTCAAGTCCCTTACAGACTTGTTTTTCTGTGCTCCTGTGCAAAACTGTTCCTGGAAATTGAACATGTAGGGAAAGGGGGGGAAAAAAGTCCAAAGAAAATAATTACAAGATTGTAAAATAGACCAGTGTCCTGTAAATCTGTGCGTAATGGTGACAGTGTGTTTTGGGGATCCTTGACAAAACTCTGTGTTGAAAACCTCCTCTTGGCTTTTATAGTTTTATGGCAGAAATATGAATTTATCTGAATGTAGACTACTACTCTCTTTTTTGGTTGTTTTCAAGTGGCCTTTCCTGATATACCTGTTTCAGCAGTGGGAAAAGCAAAAGAAGTGGTGTGATTTTGAAAGAAATCTCATTTTTCAAAGTGGGGATCGTATTTTGGGGATGCCTGTTGCACACACGTGCACCCACTCTCCTCGTCCCATGTGCTGCTGTGTGGGGGACCGTCAGCAGTGCATTGCATGCCAAAACTTCAATTTCAAGGAATTAGTTCTTGAAGATGCGTGGCAACCCTCTGTATTCACTGCCTGCTCCAGCATGTTCTGTTTGTTGACCTGAGGAATTGGGTGCGTTTGCTTTCAGAAAGTCCTTTGAATGGCTTTAAATAGAATTTCTTGCACCATTTCATCCCTCTGAAGGATGTGCTAAGATTGTACTTTCCTTTTATCTGCTTATTTAGAGACAGAAGTCCATTTGAATCCTATACAAATGGAAATGCTGGCTTATTAAAAGAAAAAAAAAGCTTTCCAAATTTATTTAAATATAGCTGCAAAGGGATATATAGAGCCCATGAGCATTTAGGACTTTGAAATGGCAGAAGCTTTTGAGAAAAGACGATGATAAGACTGGAGATGCTGTGTTTTCTTAGGCAAATAGGAGAAATTAATGAACCATGACTGAGCTGCACATAAGTTGATCTGTATTTTGGATTTTTTTCTGTTTTGTTTTGGTCTTTGAGCAAACGTCAAAAGGGGATAACTATTCTTGGTTACTGTAGTGATTTGTAATTTTGTCTTTATTAAAAGACTAAGAGTGTTTATGAGTCAACAGGGCTGCCCAGATTTGGAAAGGTCAGTCTGAAGATGCACTTTTAAAGCGTGGATTCTAAAGCTGCTGGGCTGGCTCAGTGTTCATCTGTTTTAAACACTCCAGGGTGAGCAGAACCAGAGAGGCCCTGCCAGGGCAGACACTGCTCAGCCAGGTGTCAGACTGCAGAAAACCTGATTTGTCTGTGAAAGGGCTTTTTGCAAGAGAGGAGCACATAAAGCAGCAATCTGATAGAATAGGTCCGACAGCTGCTGAACCAACATGGGTGTCGCAGAGAAAATTCTCTCGCTGTCCTCCCTTTGTGGTGATACTAAGGTGCAGAGGGTTTGTTCTGATGTAATTTCCTTGTGTGTCTCATGAAATACCCTGCTCCTGGGTCCCAGCTAGTTTGGAATAGCTGGAGTTACCACCTAAAGCCAAAACAGCAGAGCCAGACCAAGATTTAGGCAGAAAGCCATGCTGGCCCCATTGGCCCTCCCAAGAGCTGGAGTGTGACCTGGGCCTGGCAGTGTCCTGACATCTGCAGTCTGGTATGGTCACAAATACTTTGTTTTTCCTTCACCTTAGGGATCCTTTTCATTACTTTGTGTGAAAGATTTATTATGCGTAATTACAAAAATAAAAAAGATGAAACAGTAAATGCAGGGTGGTGTTTTTTGTGTCACGGGTCTTGGGATGGTCATCAGGTCCAACCTGATCAAGGTTTTATAATGTCCTCCATGATGTGCAATCAAGAAGAATGTAGTTTTATTTGTTGTATAAAGTAAATCAATGTTCAAGTCAGTGTGTGGTAAAAGAAGGAACATGTCATGCTGCAGTGTCACATGAAACGTCACCTCTTGCCAGCTCAGCTTTAATGGTCACAGTGGCCATGCCTGGAGGGGCACTGGGAATGCACAGTCATGGGGGGAAGCAAGGGAGGGACAGGGTTGTCCACTCAAGACCAGACCTGATGTGTTGGTGCAACATCAGATTCTCTCTTCTGTCCATTTCAGCTGATGGTGTCTCTGTTTTGGGGGTGTGGGGTGGGTGTTGCACCAGGACCTTCTCCTGACCACATTCATATTTGGGATGCCCTAACTGTGGCCTTCCAGTACCTGCATGTACTGACAGGACAGCTGGAGAGGGACTTTGGTAAGGGGCCTGGAAAGACAGAATAAGGGGGAATGGCTTCCCACTGCCAGAGGGCAGGGACAGATGGGATATTGGGAAGGAATTGCTGGCTGTGAGGGTGGGCAGGCCCTGGCCCAGGGTGCCCAGAGCAGCTGTGGCTGTCCCTGGATCCCTGGAAGTGTCCCAGGACAGGTTGGATGGGGCTTAGAGCAGCCTGGGCTAGCGGAAGGTGTCCCTGCCCATGGCAGGGGGTGGAACAAGATGGGTTTTAAGGTCTTTTCCAACGCAGACCATTCTGAGATTCTATTATAATATTCTTGCTCTGAGTGCTGATCACTGGTGTCACCACCAGCTTGGGCTCTCTGAGCAGCTCTGGAGAAGGAAATTCATCACTTCAGGGCTGGGCAGGAGAAGGCAGGTCTGCTCTCAGAGGACCATCCCTTCCAGTAGACCAAACAGGCAGAAAACTCAGCTGCTATGTAAGTTGTTGGTGAAGAGGGAGTTGTGGAGCCTCATGCACGTGTCCCTGGTGAGGCAGAAATCCTCCTCCCTCAGGCAGTGGAGTGAAACTCTGATCTTACTGTAAAAGTGAGATGGGGTGGAGGGGGGGGAGGTGACTGGAAGAGATAAATGCATTGGGCATCATTCACTTTGGGAAAAGCAGTCCAAAAACCTGACAGATTTCTTGGCTTTTCTTGACCCTAATAGCCTAAAACCAAAGAGTATTGGCAAGTTACGGGGGGAAAAAAACCCCAAGCTGTTTTGTACGTGCCACTAGATTGTTGATCTACCAGTTAAACAGGAAAGGAAGAAGCAAACAACTCCACTCCCTTCTTTGGAAACTCTAAAGATTTTGTACAACCTTTTCTACTGGTTTTATCATTGCATATGTTGTCTAATTCAGCCAAGTAAAGGTCAAATTGCATATTTAGTCAGCCCCAGGCTCTCTCGTAATTGATTGGGCTTGGTCTGCAAAAACTCCACCTTCTGTGCTGGAAGAGCATAAGTTTTCTAATATATTTCACTTCCTAGAATCACCTGACCACTGAAAATCCTTTCCTATTTCTACCCATTCCCCCTTTGGCCACCTTACCTAAAAATTCATATCATTGGTACTAGCAATATTGTAAAATTCAGCATCCGAGCTGCTTTTGTGTGGATTGTTAATTTTGGGATTCACGGGAGTTATTATTACCATATTTATTGTCTGTTATAGCTAACAACTAGCAGTGCTTAAGGTAACAGCTGCACATCTGAGAGCAAGACACACCTCATCCTGAGCCCCTGGATTCTGAAGCCTCAGCTCTGGACAGGTCCTGGCAGAAGCCGTGGTGGCTGTGAGCTCTGGGTATGGTGCAGGTGACCCTAGAGACTGACCTGTCAGGGCGGGATGTCCCAGATGCCAGCAGGTTTGTTGTGAAGGTTAGGCTGGGTGGGGCTGGAAGTTGTTCTGGGCTTGGCCAGAAGGCTGAGTTTTTAACTCTTAGGAGTTACTTGTTGATGGTGCCTTTGCACAGGTGAATCATGACACTCAGATGTGTGTGAAGGGTTCAGGGAAAGGATCACAAGGCTGGGAGTTTCCCTGTTCTTTTCACTTTCAGGGAAGGAGCCTGTTGGCAGGACATCCCCAGGCTGCTGTGACATCACCAGGGGAGTGCTCCAGGCCATCCTTTTGCATGAGACATCAGCACACGTCACCAGCAGCACTCAATGCCTGATAACAGCTCTGCCAGCTGAAGATAATGGTATTTCACAGACAAAAGGGCAGCTCTTGCAACCTCCACCGCCCCCAGCAGCAGAGCTGTACTTCCTGCTGTGACTTTGGGAAGGGCAACTCATAGGGAGCAGGGCAGGGAGGTGCCATGGGCAGTGGAGATGATAGTTTAAAGTAATTACAGAGTGTTTGGATTAGAAGGGAATTTAAAGATCCCAGGACTGGAGCCCCTCTGCTCTGGAGCCAGCCTGGCAGAGCTGGGCGTGTTCACCTGCACAAGAGAAGGTTCCAGGGAGAGCTCAGAGCCCCTGCCAGGGCCTCAAGGGGCTCCAGGAGAGCTGCAGAGGGACTGGGGACAAGGCATGGAGGGACAGGACACAGGCAATGGCTTCCCAGGGCCAGAGGGCAGGGACAGATGGGATATTGGGAAGGAATTGCTGGCTGTGAGGGTGGGGAGGCCCTGGCCCAGGGTGCCCAGAGCAATTGATGGGGCCATGGAAATGGCTGCAGAGTTGCATGGGCTTACTCAAAAGCAACAACCCATGAGCTACATCCCTTCTTTGCAAGCCCCTGACTACAGATTTTGGCATCCTTTCACTGGGAATACCGGGGATGTCCCTGGAGTAACAGCTCTGTAGAAATGCTTTGCATTTTGAAGGCAGTTAACCCTGAACTGCGAGGTTCCAGCTGACAGCTCGTATTCATTCAGTCATTGATGCTGGGTTATTGCTGGTGGGTGCATTTCGGATGTTAGGGCTGTGCTGCCTGCCTGCAAGTGAATTACCTCCAAGGAGTGTTTGGTGTTGGAGGCTCTGCCACCCATGGACCGTGAGAGCACTTATATGTACTTGGATAAATGAAAATGTCACTATCGGTGAATCCCTCCAGATCACGACTCCAATGCACCGTGGAGCTGCCAAACTGGGACAATTTGAATGAGAGATTTAAAGAGGAGAGATGATTTTTTTTTTTTAATGCTGCTGAAGTGCACGGCATAATCCTTCATCATCACTTTAAAAACTGTCTTAAAATTAGTCCAAAATGAATATGTCTTGGCAGACGTGATGAAATGTTCAGCTGTACATAATGTTTTTGCCAGATGTCTTGGCAAACTAAATGGCAGACTTCAGTCTTCCTTGCAGTCACTTTGTGCTGCTGAAAGCCCTGAATGTGATGGCACCCAGGGAAAATTGAGGATCCAGAGAGGAGCAGTGACAGAGTAGGTGACGTCCCAATGATGCTACCCTGGCCCCTCCTCCTATTTATGAATGACAAAAAAATGCTTTCCAAAGAGCAAAACAGCTTATTAAAAACTGGGAATTTAAACTAGGAACAGCTGTCCTCGGCCTGCTGCTTCTATTTTTGTACCCGGAGCTGTTGTCAGGGTCTATCCCCTCTCCCTGCGCAGCTCCTACATCCAGTCTGCAGTGGCCCCCCTCCATGAATCCTGCTGGGTGTGGGGCTTGGGGTGCAGGGGACCAGAGGTGGTCAGCCCCACCAGAGCTGTCTGTCCCTATTTAAGGACTGTATCAGCTTGAGAATAATGGGAATAAACCACTTGGGCAAAACCATATCTGCAGACTCAAAGCTTCTTGCAAAACAGGTTCTTGAAGACCTAAAAATGTGTGGGTTTTCCTAAAACAGCCTTGTGTGTTGTTTTGTTGGTCAGGCTGTTCCTAGACAGGGGAAAGCCATCCTTCCTTGATGTGGAATATTCAGTATCCATTATATTTATTGGGCTGAGCTTTGGAATAAGTGATCTGCGTGGTGCCTCGTGTCCTGTCCATGTCTCTGCATGGTGAGCAGTGGAGTAGAGACAACCAACAGAGCTGTTCTCACCCTGAAATGAAGCTCTTTGTGATGGCTCTAGGAAAAAACCCTCACCTTCCCCCCCAAAAAAAAACAGTCTTGCAAGTTTCTCCCAAAAGAAACACAAAGTGAAAATTAAATTTAAATTATTATCTTTCTCCTAAATCAAATCTCACAGGTGCCAATTGCCCTTTAAAAGGTCAAGCTTTTAGTCCCCAAAATTGTAATAGATATATTACTGACCTAAACAACAGCCATAAGCTACAGGACACCTTTGTCTCCTTGCTTGGCTTCTCCTCCTTCCTGGTAGAGCACATTTGGGCCAGGAAAGTGGCCCTGGTGAAGATGGGATGGAGAGGGCTCATAAATCACATTGACAGCAGGGTAACTTCCTTCCTTCCTTCCTGCCTNGCATATGTGTATATGCAGTACAGATACATAGAGACAGGGTATTTACACATACACATGTCAAAATGGCACATCATTGTTATTTATGATTGATTTTATGATATATTATCTATCAAATGACCCCCTTTCTGATGTACCACCCTGTGTGATGAAGGGCCATGAGTGAGAGCACAGCACTGGCTGGGTTTGGGTGTGTGCCCTGTGGAACACTACCAGAGGAAATGGACAAGTAGTGGCCACAGGAGACAAGTGACACCTCAGCTGCATTTGGGGCAGGACTTTGAGGTGACACCAGGCTTTTGCAGGCATTGGGGTGTGCAGGGAGTTTCAGGACAGCACATCCCAAGTCTGGATGCTGCTGGTGCCAGATTCACCTGCTCCATTACCTGGTGCCGCGTGTTTATGTTGTGGCTACAAGCATTAAGTGGGGGCAGATTAGCTGTGTTTGTGCAGCTACCAACCTTGCTGCTGTGACATTTCCATCTGCCCCACTGTTGTATAACCCTCTGCTCCTGATGAAATTAAGAGCCAGACAGAAATCCTTTCCTTCCCCAACCCTCACGCCAGAGCAGCTCAACCCCAGCCTTGGGCATCACGTTCCAAATCTTTCCCTCCAACACAGGCCTGAAATCCCCTGTCTTGCTCTGTGGCCTTGGGCTGCTCTCAGTCAGCAGACATCAAAAGCCTTGTTTGTACTGGTGTGCTTCAGCATCACATCTGGCTCTGGTAATCTTCAAGGGCTGACAGTCCTCTTCAGGTCAAAACAATTCAGGAGCTGGTCCTGGGAAGCCCATCTTTCACCTCTCTCATGTGCAGCAGCAGCAGGCATCAGCAAGAGCAGCAGCTGCCCATGCTGTGGCAGACCCTTACCCTACCTCCTTCCTCAGAAAAGATACAGTAGGATGGAGAGCACCCCTGAAATGTTCCGAATCACAGCCTGCAGAAACCTGGCTGGTGGATCCAGGGCTTTTTCCTTCGGTCTGGAGCCCAGACTGGGGTTCATGAAGTTGGGAATAGTGGCCTGCTACACCTTCCCAGTCAGTGCCCCCAGCCTCATGGTGGACCCTGGGGACCAGAAGTTGTCCATTGTATCCTCTTGATTTAAGAGAGTCAGAAGAGGATTTGCCACTTTGCAGCTTTGCAGTTTAAGACCAGGTGGAGAGGGGTGAGGCTCAGGAAGGGTGGAGAGAGGTTGGGGCTTTTACTGATGCCTTTGCAGCACTGCCCTTCCAAGTTTTAAGAGTGTCTTCTTAGCAGCTTTCTCCTACCTCGACAGTAACCCTTGGGATGGCAACTTGGTGGGGCGCGTGTGGGAGATGATGAAAGACAGGGAGATGAAGAAACTTGTACTAAACACTGTTGGCTCTTGGCCTGAGACGCTGGGCCTGCTCAAGGCCTTGCCAAGATCGTTTTCTCTGGGAGGATACGCTGATGTTGACAGCCAGGTATTTCTTTGATGCAATTCTGTGTATTACTGGGGAAAGTACGTAAAGTCCCATTTCCCTGAACACCACGGGGCCACGTTGGCTGCCACAGCCTGGAGCCCAAGCCCAAGCCTGCCTGGAGCCACCCTGCACCCTCGCCTCGCACTGCATTTCCCCAGATCCCTTTCTGGAACCTCCCTGGCACTTTGCTGGCCTGTTCTTTGCTTTCTCATCCCTCTGACATACTTAAAATACGCACACACCCCCTTCTGTGCAAGCAACTATAACCCAGCCAGTGCCCTGGCAGGATGAGCAGTCTCTCCTCCATCCTCCACAGAAATTCCCAGGGAAATGTCTCATTTTTGAGTGATTTTGAGCCATTTCCATGGTAGTTCAAGGCATGCATGAGAGTTTTTTCTGTTTTGGCTTTCACCAAACAAGGGTGAGAATGCCTTCCTTGCTTGAGTACCAAGGCAATGTAGCAAATTGGCCAACTTGATGCTCATCTTCAGCAGAACAGGCCCTCAGATAAAAATGAGGACTGATAGTGCCACAGCTCTTGGAGGAGAGGAGGTGTCTGCAAGGTGCCTGAGTCCTGCCTGGTGGAAAGGACTGTTGGTCCTCTGCTACTGCCTCTGTCCCCAGAGAGCAGCCCCACAGGCTGTCCAGCCCACACTGACCCTGGGCATGGAGCAGATCCAGTCAGGGGTTTCCTCTGGGGTCAGCCAGCACTTGTGACAGAAAAATTTGTTTCCCAGATGCCCCTGGATCCCTGGAAGTGTCCGAGGCCAGGTTGGAAAGAGCTTGGCGCAGCCTGGGATAGTCCCTGCCCATGGCAGGGGATGAGACTGGATGAGACTTAAGGTCTCTTCCAACCTAAACCGTTCTGGGATTCTGTGGTTCTATGAAAAAATATTTCTCAGGGTGGAGAGGAAAACCCAGGGAGAGGTTTGCAAAGACCAGACCACCCAGAGGCTGACCAGGGCTGGGAGGAGCAAGAGTCTGTATAAGCCATGCCTGGATACTGTTCTGGATGGATGCTCAGAGGGAGACAGGGAACAACAATGGCAGCAATGCAATGGGGGAGAAAAGGGAGTTTGTTTGTGGGGGGAAAGGTACCAAATGTGGGCGTCTGCCCAAGATAAATTTGTGCATGGGCTGTCAGGCAGAGAGAGGAGGCCAGGGGGCCACTCAGGGCATGGAGTGGCCCAGGTTTCCAGCACGCTTCTTACGTGACTTGTTTTTCCTGGGAAAATGAATCCTTCTTTTGCAGCATTCATGAGAGTGGCCCACGCACGGGGCAGTGTAGGAAGGGAATGGCCTTTTTTGGCCGCTGTGCTGGGGACAGAACGTCTCAGAACATAATGAATGAAACACAAACATGTGAGCAGTGCTGATGCCGCTGTGTGTTACCCTTTCAGCATCCCGGCGTGAGCTGGGGCCACAGCCAGCACACTCACATGTGGAGCAGCACAGTGGAGATGGAGACCTCCTTTTCTGCATGACAGACCCCTGTGGCTCCTCTGTTGGGGCAGTGCAGCAGACACTGAGTGCACAGAACTGAGTGCACCGTGAGAGAGTGCAGAACATCTGGACTGCTGTTCAGCAAACAAGACGTGGGCCAGTCACACCCCTCCAGATAATCTCTTGTTCAAAGTGAAAGCTCGCCACAGAAATTTGGGAAAGGAGGTGGAAGGAGCGGGGCAGGACTCCTATTATGCTTGGAAACTATTTAAATATGTCAATATTAAGGGAGCGTAATTACCACTCAAGCAATTCCAGCAAACAAAGTCGGTAACAGTGCCTGCTTTACGGGAAGTGCATTTCCTCTTGGCAGTCTCCTGGCTGGGGATTATTGAGTGTGCAGCTCTCCCTCCATCCACTTCACTGGGGAACCAGCACCTCCCAGACAGGGAGGGCTGCAGAGCAATGGGCTGGGGTGCTGTGACATGAGGGACCATGAGGGCCAACCTAACCCCCTTGCAAGTGATGCCCTAACCCCTGGCAAGGTCTGCTGCAGGTCTGAGGACACTGAGCAGCCCCATGGTGCTGAGAAGCACCACCCCATGCTGTCCTTGGAGTCAGTGGTGACCATCACTTCTGTGGTCAAAGTCACTAGCAGCAGCCCAGTGCTGCTCTGCTTCCCAGAGCATCTGTCTGGATCTTCCATTGCAGCCATGTTATGGAAAGAGTCAGAGAAAGGAGAGGGCTGCGGTTCAGGGGCTGGACTCCATGCCCAGATCTCCTGAGTCAGCTCCCAGCACCACCACCCATGTCCATGTCATGTCAGACAAGTCACTTCACCTCAGTGACGCTGGCTCCGGCCTCAAAACCCTTCTGTGGTCCACCTGTGTGGCAAGGCAGGGTCACTCTCTGGCCTGGGGAAGCTACTTTGGGTCTTTGACCCCTGGTTTGAAAACACTGAACCCAAAAGCCAGTTCCTTGAGCCATTAGTCACTGAAGAAACAACAACTTCCCAAAGCTGCTGAGAACCTTCCCAGGGCTGCTGGGAGGAACAGCCTCCCCCTCCTGTCAGAGATGCTCGAGGTGCAGGCGGGCTGGCACACCATCCAGAGAACCACTGAAACTGGATAATTCCCATGAACAATGGGAACTATCTCGTGGGAAAGCTGCCCTGTAGAGTGGCCACCCTGCAGCTATCCCCTCTAGGATCACACACAGGTGCTGCTGACCACTCAGCTACCCAATGCCATTTACACAATAACCCACTAAGGACACAAAACCCCCCAGTGTTCAACTAAAGAGGTGCAATTAACCTGCATCACTCATTAGAGAGGGCCTGTGTATAATCCTCATTACTGAATCTACATGTTTTCCATCATCTCTGTCTGCTGTGCAAGTCCTTTCATCTACATGTTGCAGATGGTGAACCAAGATCTCAGGAATGTGGAATGAGAGGAGCTTTAAATTCCCTTTCAACCCAAACTATTCTGGGATTCTGTGATTTTGCCACCCCTTGGACTAGTTTTGAGTTGCACTGACTCAGCATTGCCCAGGATGTTCTTCACAAGCCTGATGTGAAGTGTGTGAGTGCTCATTATTGTCCATAACACATAGACCATGGTATGAACCCTTTTAAATTCGTTAAAAGCACTTGAATATTTTTAATAAATTCCTTTTCTTTTTTTTTCAATACCCACCCAATTGGAGCCCTAATCCCATCTCACGGCTGCAGAGGAGTTATAACAGAAGATTAGCTCATGTTTAATGTCTATTTAGTGCCTGAAAGGCATCTTGAAAATGTAAAATGACACGGAAATGCCGAATAATCATATTTTGTTGTCAATGCTCCCCTTCAGCAATGCCCTTAAGCCTAACAAGTGCTTGCTGCAAGCAAAGCAAATGTCCTCTCCTTATTTTTGAACAATCCCACACCCTGCCCTGAAGTTTGGAGCACCATGATGATACCTGGCCAGCTGGGGACATAATTTTTTCAGGGGTTTTGGGCCTCACCACAATTTCAAGTCTTAAATTTCTGTTGCTCAGTTGCTGCTCACAGTAGCTTGGAGGAGCCCAGCAGGTGAGGGGATAATGTGCATGTCCCAAACACAGATAGCTGCATGGCTGTGGAGCCAAGGGCTGTTGGTAAGAGCACACATGAGGAACACCAGGATGTGGCTGGAGATGGGGCCATATGGAGGAAGGGCAGCTCTTTTCTGGGACAAACCTTGTTCTGGCTCCTGGAGCAAAGCACAACCTGGCTCAATGCAGGAATGAGGTCAATAAGTGGCCATGGACTTCAGCAAACCTTTGACACTGTCTCCCACATCACTCTCCTGGAAAAGCTGCAGACCATGGTTTGGACAGGTTCAGTCTTAGCTGGGCTCAGAAGAGGCTGATGGCCAGGTCCAGAGATTGGTGGAGAAAGGGGCCACAACCAGCTGGGGCTGGGCACTCATGGGGTTCCCCAGGGCTCAGGATTGGGGTCACCCCAACCCCCTGCAGCTCCAGGCTGAGATGGAGGGCCTGAAAAGCTGGGAAAGGCCCTGGGGGTGATGGTGCCAGCAGCTGGACACGAGCCCAGGGTGCCCAGGTGGGCAAGAGGCCAATGGCCCCTGGGCTGTCCCAGCCAGGGTGTGACACAGCCCCAGGGCAGTGCCTGTCCCCTGTGCCGGCACTGCTGAGGCACCTCCAGCGCTGGGGACAGCTCTGGGCCCTCAGGACAAGAGAGACACTGAGGGGCTGGAG